>JAZAYU010000001.1:7152828-7555547 GCA_038501625.1 Corbicula japonica | reverse complement strand
ATGTGACCAGTGTAGATCCAGATCAGAACATCTGTGCCATCTGATCAGGATTTGAACTGTTCCATTTTCAGACAGAAATAACCAAATGAATAAAAAAAAGTGAACAGTGTTGATTGTGATAAGACAGCACTGAACTACACTGTTCGCCGACACCCTAAAGGTGTATATATGAAGGAAAGGGTTAAGGCTAATGCAGAAATTAGAATCATATTATTACTTAAATCTTTACAGATATAAAGTGCAAAAATATACAGGTGTGTACATATACATAATAGGTGCATCAGAACTTGCCTAGGAAAGGTTACTGCTCGCTAGGCTGAAGATGAAAATAGTTTTACTATTGACTTAAAGAAGCAGGAAACTTGATGCAACCTGCAGATTAAAACGGCAGTAAAAGAACTAAATGAGATGTCATTGAAATGAAAACTGTGGAAAAGATGGCATTATTTAATGTAACCTCAAATGTGAAATATATCAAATTTGTATCTGTATCACCATTATTTCTCTGCTAAATATAACTTCTTTTCTTAATATTATTTTCAGAATAACCTTGAATATCATATAATTCAATGAAGATATCCCAGAACTCTACAACCTCGACAGAATGAGAGAAGGCCACATTGTGGGAGTGAAGAAGGTTATGCTCTAAATGAATGGCAGCTCTGCATAACATCTTGATAAAAAGGGTATTTTTATAATGTTTTATTTATGCACCTGTACATGAACTAAAAAGGAATACCTGCTCCTGTACATGAACTTTAAAAGAATATCTACTCTAGTACATGAACTTAAAAAGAATGTTGTCATATAACTAGAGATATAATAGCATTAAAAAATAATTATGAGAAAAAATCTAAAGCTCCATCCATCCTGGTCCCTGTTCACTTTTTTCATGTTTTTAGGGAGTTGATTATGGCATTATAATGAAAAATAGTTCAATTTAGCACATTTTGCCAGTGAATAAATAATAGGTTCACAAAAAATGATTCACTGAATTTGAGCCATCCTTGGCAATAAGGATTGGCTATTATTTGAAAATTAAATGAAATAAAGATATAGATATTAACAAGATTAAGAAATGTCGAAAGAAATATATAAACAAGGTAAAGTAATATAAAACAGTTTATAAGTGACTGCAAACCTGTATCTGAATGAATCTTTTGTGAATTGAATGTTCCATTGACAGTAAATTTTTTGCAAGCATGAAAAGCTCTTATGGCATGAAATAACTGATTATTTAAACGAGCATTAAGCTTTGGATTTGTCTTTTTAAAAAATTTTGTTGCACGTTTCTGTAATCGTAGGTTCAAGTTGTCAATATCTTATTCTATTACACCGATTTCTAAAATTCAGGAAACACCTTTCATACAGCTAATTGAATTCCATGTAGTTTCAATTAACAATACAAAAGGCTTATATTTTACTTGTCAATAGATCAGTGTGTTTTTTATCCATCGAAATGACTTTCACGCTTTCAGCCATGTTCTGTTTTATTTCCACTTCCTGCTGAAATATAAAACCCTCCCATCCACGTGATTGAACTAACGACAAAGCAGACGTCAGTGATTAGCTGCCAGTCAATCGCTGAGCATGTTCTGGGCCCGTCCTATTGTCAGCTAACATGAAATTATTTGCACTTGATTGAAGAATGTTTACCTGCGTTAAGTGAACAGAGATAACCGTTTTTCAACAATATTGAAGAATCTGTACATTACTGTAGAGGATTTAATGTAAGTTTTCATAGTATACAGATCGGTTAGCATGAATAATTTTGAAATGAAGTTACATTCGTGTGTACAAAATTAGGTAGGCAATTAACTTTAATGACAAAAATTATATGGTAGGACCACGGAATTTCGGTTGCGGGTAATTGAGTTTTCTGTGATATGATTAATATTATAATTTGACTTGCACAAAGTGTAAAGTGACACGAAACTTGGCAATTGCATTTTTGTGAATTTTGATTTTATCTTAAATTGATAAAACAAATTGAGATTATTGATAGTGTTAATGTTTTATTACAAAAAAATATATTTTCGGGCTTTGAACATTTATGGATTACTAACTGTGGTGAGATCATACAAAAGGGAAAAAAGGGATATTCACTTGTATTTCATGACAAACAGTAGATGGATTTTTGATATTTAATGTGTTTTTGATCAAACATTAAGAGGCTTTACGTTAGATCTTCAAAACTGCTATGAAGTTTGGATATTTAGTTTTTTAAAGGAGTGTCAGTTGTGTAAATCAAATTTATTGGACTAACTTGATGTGTATATAATGTATTGGTGAAATCAAAAGGAGTTTATAAGCATCATATTCATTGACCAGAAAAGGTAACATTTTGTTTTTAATATCAATATAATTATTATCATGAATATACACTACTTAAAAGTGCCCAACCACCCTCCCCTGCTCCAAAAAAAAGATACAAGTGCCCACAACGCAATCTTGGTATTTCTGACCATTACACACATAACAGAATTAACCAAATGTTAACATTAAAAAAAAATAATTTTCAATCATTAACTGCAATTTCATTTATATTCATAGGGTAATTAAGTTTTCTTGATTTTATGGGTAAGTCAATCCATGAATTGCAGCCCCTGCCCTCAGTCTTCGACGTAAGCGGGTTGCCTGAAGCCCGGGACAAGTAAATTAGGGTTCGGACAACCGTAGTGTGCCTGGTCGGTTGCCCGAACGGGCAAGTCCGTCCGGGACAGTTTTTATGCTAACAAACGGTCAGTATCGTGACAGACGGACTTTATCACTTGTAAACCATGACGGGTTATTTTTAAACTAATCACGTACACTAAACGCTTATTGCAAATAACGTAATAATTATCTGTAAGACGCTTGTAATTTCGATAACCGATCTATTTCAATTTGTCATTAGTTATGGCGATGCAATTAAAATTTTACGAAGGTGCACAGCCGGGTAAGCGTGTGAAAAAAGAGAAGATCGGCGATTCGAAAAAGGTCAAAAAAGCATACGAAGATAAACGAGACATGGAGTTTCAGGATTCCTGGAGGGAGAAAAGACCGTGGTTGGTTTATGACCGTGAAAAATCCTGTCTTTTTTATTGAGTTTATATCATCTTGCATTCTCGGACAACTAAAGTCTGGGTCGGGCAAGTAAAAATCCTATCCTTCTTGCCCGAACGGACAAGTGGTTTTGAAACCTAAAGGCGAAGACTGCCTGCCCTACCCTGATATTTTGAGTTGCATGTAAATGTGATTTTCAGAAATTTCATGTCCTACAAATATAAATGAATTCACAGTCATGGCTTAATTACTACCATGGTATATCTTACATACTGGTACAGCTATTTTAGACAATTGTTTGAACTCTGTATAGTTTGACTTGCATTTTGATGTCTTGATTTTTTTCTTGTTGTAAAAGAGTTTGTTTTACTTCTTAAAAAATATTTATAACGGTGAAGAATTGCAAAAATTGCGAAATTTGAAAATAAATAAAAAATACAACATAATCAAAAAAGGTCTACAACTACAGTCATGTGATGAACATTTTAATTTAATTATTGATTGTTAGCAAAAAGTTTTACCATATTGATACGGTTGTTTTTATTTCCAGTAATGGCTTACATGTATGTAATCAAAATGTAGAAGCTTGAATTTGATAATGGCCGTAAGGCCGAAACATCAGATATAAAAAGAGTGAATTCAACTGTATTACCAAATTCTCTTTAATGAGCATTATTCACCAAAAATATTTAATTTGCTGATATCTTATTATCATAATTATAAATTCACAAGAACAATTGTAACAACATCTTATAAATCATGTTAAAACATGGATATTGTAAAAAAGCATCAAACTTTTAAATGCAAGTCTAATTTAACTAACAAATAAGAATAGAATATGTATTGTTGATTTAACAAGAAATAATGTTACGAAGTGTCTTTTATTACAACAATTTTTTATATTGGATAAATTATACTTCTAACTTAACTTAAAGCATTTAAATGAAATTAAAATATTTGAATAATTCAGTATAAAAACAAATGGCTGGGTATCATAGCTGTTAAACCGACGTGCTTTCAAATAAAATTTTTAAGCTAATTTTATTTTCGCTCAAAGTTATCACTTTACAATAATTTAACTGAATGACACTCGCTCAGAATTAGAAATTCATATCATGTAATGAAAGATCCCCATTAGCATTGAAATTAAAATGATCCACTCGGCAAAATATCCGGTTTCAGTTAAAAAGAGGACTTGCACTGAACATTATACCCGTTAATAGAATTTTAGACGGTATGTGAACTTCTGTCCGTACTACCATCTGTTTGTCCTATATTTTATAATATTATTCAGATTATTGAGTTCCAAGAATTTGTGACGAATGTTTGGTTCGGTTTGGCACGACTTATTAATTTGAATGTTTATCTGTATTGTGCCTCATTGTTTAGTGAGTAAAGTGTCATTGATCCAGTTTTAATGATGTTCAAACAATTTTATCAAAAAATGTCAGGTGTGGGTTTAATGATAAACAAGGTCAAATTTGTTCTGTTTGGTTTTAAATATTTGTTTAAAGTCATGACAGGTAATTGAGAATTTAAACCTTGATAAGGACTTATGACATGCTGTCACATAATCGGCGATTTTCAACATATTGCATGTTACCTGAAACAATTCATTAAAAAATATAATTGGTGCAATAAGAGAACTTGCATGCATGCATATACCTGTAATTGATTAAAATGGTGCATGCTACTTTAATTGTTGAAAACTTTTTTCGAAAACAAATTAAGTCATTTACTTTATACAAAATTTAAGGTGTGACAAATTGTTTAGATTATTCTGAACTCATGAATATTTATGGGGTTATAATTTTTCGTGGATTTCAAGGGTATGTTGATAGAAAAACAGATTTATATCTCAACAAAATATGGAATAATTGTTAATAAAAGTGATTTTAGAAAATTGAAAAACATGATTTTAAGTACTCACAAAAATGCCATTTTACTATTAACCAAATGAAATTTTATTTCCACAAAAATTAATACAATAACAGTAAATCAGATTTGAAAGTCATTATTGATACTACAAAGCAATTGTGATGTTTTTCTTCTGATTCCATTTCATGTCTTTGTGTACAATTGAATAGCATGCAGCAATGAATAATATTATGAATATCTGAATAATATTAATAAGTATGCTACTTGTATTTATTGTGCTTCACAAGTTCTAAACTTCATAAAATTTTTGATTTTTATATATTAAATATTTCAAATTTAATCTAAAAATGATTGTTAAAAAGACAGTTAAAATTACATTGTATTTTGGCTTGAATTTAATATCTGTGAAATGGACCAAATTATTATTAGTGCTTCAACTGTTGGGTTTTGTTGGCATATCATACTGTGAAAGGTAACATGTAAGCTGCACTATTCCGAATGTATTTTCAGGGATAAAATGAATTGATGAATGAATCATATTTTTAGTATTTTTTTTTACTTTTGGAACAAATTAACTCAAAGTTCATATTATTATCAAAAATCTGCCTATATTTAGAATCGAACATGTGAGACAAACCAATGGAGCACGCTTTATGTTTACTGTAATGCAGAAATTGCATGCAGTTTATATCAGATCATTGGTGCATATGTAACAATGAATAATAGGTTATGAGTATTTTTATGAAGTCATTATCAGTATTTATATGAAGTCATTATCATTTTATTTGTCATTGAATTCTAAACCTTTGTGATAAAGATGATAACACCTGCTGTCTTCCAGCTTGAATGTTAAACAATCGAAAGATGTAATCTTTATTTTGGGATTGTTAAAAACATTTATCATGATTCAATATAACAATATTGTAACTTAATTGATTCAATGACAAATATTCTGAAAACAAAAACAGGACAAACGTTATTTATTAATTCTGTGGGATATGGCTTATATCCCATGCGCGACCAGTGTAGATCCAGATCAGCCTGCACAGTCATGTAGTCTGATCTGGATCTACATTGCTTGCTTCTCGGTCAGAAAAAACCTAATGAATTTTTAAGCTACTAATGTAAATACCGAATCATGAATCTTTATAATCATGTAAAGTAAAATAAATAATATCATCATATAGTATTGTACATGAAGAAAAACAAGCAAAAAGTTCCCTTAAAATTTCAGTTGTTTTTTTTTTAAATTACCAAGTCTGACACCTCATTGTAGACCAATCTGGAAATTCTCAGTAATTATTAAACAACAGAATCAATCAGAGAAAGAACTCCATTATTATTTTGTAATTTCACTGTTGTGCATCAAATATTGAGTGAAAGGGGCTACCAAATATGTTTTTCCATGTGAAATTAGCTTCTTTACAAGAATTTGGACAATCATTGCCCAATTGTTTAATTAATTACTCCATATATACATTTTTTATTGCATGTGCGAACAGTGTAGATCCAGATCAGCTGGCACATCATATTTGGATGTATAAACTTTTTTAATCTGACTAGTTTGATTTAACTTGTGTTCTTTGTGCTATAAATATAGAATATATTATTATCAGTATCAATCAATCTGCTTCGGGCAACAAGAATGATAACTCCTGATTTCAGCATTGAAGTAATGTTTCTTTTTAAAGAACTTAATGTCAAATATAACAGTTTATAAGGTTTTATTATTGCTGAACTTCAACATTTTGGAGTTACGGGTTTTCAAAAAAACTTAACATAAAAATTAATGTTGCTTATAATTGCTCAAGTATGTGTTACTGCCATGAACGTTTAAGAGTTATCAACCTCTGTAACCCATCTATGAAAGTATAACATGTAATACTATTTTCATGAAAAAACAATAAATCCTGATTGACAGTAATGTTTCTTTAAAAATCTTAATGTGCCATTAACTTGAAAAGTATTTGTAATAATGCAGTGAAAATCACATTACATCTTGTTATAAGGCTCAAAGATCCTAAAACCTTTATTGGTGAGCAGTCTCAAATCTCTAGATCCTGATTGGCTGAAATAACTCTAGTCTCCATTTCTGTCAATAAGATGCTTGAGATTTCAGACTGGTCTTCAATTTGAGTTTTATGATCTCAGGCCAATATCTTATAAAACACAGGCCTACATTTTTATCAAACATGTTTTGTGGAATACCATGGTCAAATTAAAAAAAAAATAAAATTACAGGATACTTTTTATAATGATACCCAGTGTTAATGAGTTTTGTGAAATGTATCTTAAACCAACAAATAAGGTTATCTTTAGAAATACACTGAATACAATCTAGTTAAAGTGTCACCTTACTAAAGGGTGTTGGAAAGGGGTTAATCACCTTATAAGCAAAGCTTCTAGATGGCAATGGTTTCACATATACTTGAAAATTTGAGACATTTTACCTAGTATGTGATATGATGATATCACTATTGCTTTTAAGTACTTTAATTTATTCATAGATCTGATGAATATCTGTGTTACCAAAATAAAACTTGTAACAAAGAGGATTGCCTGTATCTGTTCAGATCATATACATAAATAACAATAGTAATTTTCTCTTTACCATTCTTACAAACATTGCCAAAGTGGTTGAAAAGCTGTAAATAATGAAACTGATGAACTAATATCTCTGAAAATGTGTCAAAATACGATAGAATTTCTGTCAAGTTTCCTGTCACAGGTATACAACCAAGTTACCTACTTTTCCAGGGATGGATCCACAGGGATCTGCAGGGGGTCAATGGAGTTGCTCAACCCCCCTTTTTAGGTCTGCAATATTTAATTGGGATTTTGGTTAGGAAGTTGAAAAGTATCTTGTTACTATCCTAAGACTCTTCCAAACCACCCCCCTTTCTTGAAATCATACATTGACTTATTTTTACATTGGTGCTAAAGTCACCTGTCAGTTTGACTTACTGCACACAAATATGATGATACTGCATAAGCCAGTTGCAAAAAAATCCTGTAGATCACGGGCATGTACAAAAAAGTCTTACTTGTAAATGAAAAAAGTTTCTAGCAAAACTCCTTTATTTCAACAATGTTTAGTCTGTTGGCCTTCTGTAAGTCTACATTTTTTTTCTTCCACAAATTAATTATTTCTGCCATTTAATATCTCTGCAATAAGAACATTCTTGGTTATATAACTTTTTTTTGCTTGACATAATCAGTTATATATTACAAGCCATCAGCTGTATTTGGATTCTTTATTATGTCTGTACGGTACATGACTTGCTATATTTAAATTAATAAAAGTGGGTGTAAGAAGAATTATATAAGTGTATGGATTCCAGTGGATCTCGGATGTTAATATTTTTAAGGTTGGAAAATCCTGCCAGAACTCACACATAACTTTATAGATAATATACAATATTCTCAAGCCTTTGCTCGATAGAACTCTGCGAATTAGGATTCTATGTTATATACTTTGTTAGAAACCATCTATGTCCTGTGTCTGATTTGTAAGGTTGAGCTCTGGGAACTTCCAACTCGGTAGTTGGAACCGCTTATCCCTGAGCTATAAATTGACCAATAGGTGTTTGAATGTCTGAGGATTAATCATCAACTTGATAATTTGTTATGTGTTACGTTGTTTTATTATTTATTATCATCAACTTGATCATACGTTAAGATATTTTTTGCCTAAGATCAAGCTGAGTAACAGTTGAAGTGTCACTCGATGTTATCTGTACCTTTTCTGTTACTTTTTGTTAAGCCCAAACAAGGGTTGTCTGTCGGTCATAAAACTTGTTCAAAGTTTGATAAACTTATTCAACTGATCTTTGTTTGTTTGTCTACACGTAGACAGGATGTTGCAAATGGCCTCAAGAATTTCAATAAAGGTTTCAAAAATGAGAAATTTAAACCAAATACAAACACTTCAAGTTTTTCTCAATCTTATCAAAATGAATTGTGGGTTCTTTGGGCATTTAGGTAAAGCAGTGAAAACAATAATTGTTTACTTTAGGGCTCAGTAAGTTTTTATGGCCACTGTGTTGGTCTGAATTACACAAGAATCCACATTTTAATATCAAATATCAAAGATTATGATGCAACTAGTATAGCCATTAACACTTTATGTCAAAGATACACCTTTATTGCTTGGGCGAGCTGTGTAGATCCGGATCAGCTAGCCCATCCAGGATCAGCATCTGCACTGTTTGCTTTTTGATTTAAAAGGTTATTTCTGACCGAAAAAGTGAACAGTGCAGATCATGATTAGAGTGCACGGTTGTACTGTACTTCTTTCTGTTCCTTTATACAATAATACAAACCTGAATCCAAGAAAATGTCAACACTTATATTTGAGATTTTAACTTAACTGTTTTTCATAACACAATACATTTTTAATTTCTCCATTTTTATGTTTTACAAAGAAAGTATTTTTTGGTTTATTTTGTTTCAAACTGTGGACTAAAAATCCTGGTGCATTTTCATTTGCATATTTATGATAATAAAGCAGATGTCAATTGCTCAGTATAGTAATATTTACCTGACAACATTTATAGTTTTTTTACCTGATGATCAGATAAAGTGCAAGATATCCATAAAAAATTGGACATTTAATGTAAATGTCGCTGAAATTTTGCAGTTTAATTAAAAATCTATGTCACAATAAAACAATACATGTTATAATTAAAAAATACAGGCCATGAAAAAAGAGTCGCAACAGACAACTCTTACTTTGAACCTTCTGTTACGTACTTCTCTATGTACCTCATGATGCATTAAATGCCATTTTACTGAAGTGATTTAGAATATCATTTTTTTTTCAACAGATAATGTCAAGATTTTTATATTGTACTTCTATGTCTATCTGACTTTGAAAAGACAGATTAAATGCCGTTTCATTCAAACGATTTTAACTATGATTTTTTTCTCAAAAGATAATGACTGGATTTGTGTACCTTTCATCTTAACAAAGAAGATCGATTTACAAATAAAACAGCAGGTTAATTTTCAAGTTATTTGTTGGTCTCATGGTCAGTTGGACAGTTTTAAAGACCACTTAGGAAGTAAATAAGCAGTTTGTTAAACATAAACTAGTCATTAGATGACCACTCAGATATCCATGATACTGTTTAAAATCCAGTGTTTAGAAAACCTGAAGGTTTATACGGTCAAAGTGAATATCTCCAGTTAAAGGAAGGGAAATATTTGAGTAAGAATTTAAAATAGATAAATATTGTGAGCGTGCAATTTAATTTACAATGATTGCTTTATGATTGTGTTTAATTTTCTCAAGAAAACGTTGATATTTTTGTATTATATTATCTTAAACTTTGATCAGTAGTGATGACATTTCAGAGTTGAAAATTATGTTTGGACGTGAAAATATTTTGTTGGAATATTACAATTTGTGTGAAAGCAATACAAGAAATTCCAAAACTTTGGGATTTTAAAACACAGTAAGTATATTTGAATATAAATATGAACAGTGAATTGCTTAACATTTAAGTTTTATTTTTGATATATTTTAATAATTTAAAGAATATTTAATTAGAAATTATTGAAAGTAACGGTATTTTTAAGAAAAAAATTATTTTTTTTAAATATAATATTTATGTTTTGGCAGGCAGTTTTGTAAAAATGAATTGCAGTGCCAGATTCCAAAACTGTATGAAAGAAATTAAGATGCTAAACATTGACTCGATGTGAAATAGCTGTTTATCCCGTTGGCCAGATTATTTGGCACACCAATGCCATCTGATCAGGATCTACACTGTTCTCTTTTAGATTCATTAGGTTATTTCTAACCAAGAAGCAACCAGTGTAGATCCAGATTAGATGACATGAGCGTGCCAGCTAATCTGGATCTACACTTGTCTCACACATTAAAAATATATATACAGTCTAGAAGTTTTGTGCTTCACACAGATATTCTGACTTTATTTCACTATCAGCATGGGACCAAACGAATATTCACCAAGTGTTCAGAATATAGATCTCCATTATAAACTATGTGAAATGGGTTATAATTTGGATGCAGGTTAAATTTCAATGGAATGATTCATGGTCACTTACTGGCAAGTGGACAAAGTAATTTATATACCATAAAGTGCCAGTTTAGTTAATTACTGTATATTAGGTTATATATTGGTCAGTTTGACCTCATATTTATGGTGGTCATCTGATTACTGTCAAGTGGTCATTAGCACTGACCACTATCTAAATTACTAACTTACCTAGAAGCAAAAATATGGTCACTTGAGTTATGATAACTACTGCTTGATATGATCAAAATGATATAACATTACATCTTTTAAAAAAATAAAACAAAACACAAAAAAAACCTTTAAAACTTTATAAGGCCAAGATGTTAATATAAATATTATAACAATTGATTTTGGTTTTTCAACTTTTCTCCATAGATACACCTTTTTTGCATGGGTAAACAGTGTAGATCCAGATCAGCCAGCTCATCTGTGCTGTCTGATCAGGATTAACACCGTTTGCTTTTTGATTCATAACGTTATTTCTGACCATAAAAGTGAACAGTGCAGATCCTGATCATAAGGCATTTATTTGTCAGGCTGATCTGGATCTACACTGGTCGCTATAAAATTTATATAGTTTGAGTAAAGGGTTAATGAGTTATTCTAAAGATTCAGCAGATAATAAAAGAAGATTTTTACAGACTATTTAAATTCATGTAAGCCTTATGAGGCTCAAACCCATGAGGAAAATTATTTGCATCCCTTAGCATAAGATAGCAAAGAAAATGACAGTTTATAATTATTTCAAAATATCTATGACACATATTTTAATATTGCTAGATCTAATACTTCTGAAGAAAAATCATCAGACGATAGTGCTTTTATCTCTGTACTTGATGAATACACCTTTTATACCATGTATGACAAGTGTAGATCCAGACCCACCTGCACCTTCCTGCAGTCTGATCCTGATCTACTGTTTGCTTTCCCTAAAATTCTGGTGCAGCACTGCTCATACATGGGATAAAAGCCGGGTCACATGGGGGAAATGGGTTATATGAGAAAGTTGCCACTAACGTATTGATTGGCAATCACAAGAAAACAAGGAGCTGCCTCATTTCTGAAAAAAAGGTAGAAACAGTGGGAGACCAGATTTACATAGAAATTGCAGTTGTTCCACGTGTCAATGTTAGATCTCAATAATGCATGTAAATAAAAAATTTAATTAATTTTTATCCTATTTTATAGACTAGCAGCTTTGAAACTAAGGCTTGTACCTCATAATTAGGTTTGTGGGAGTTTGTTTACCAAGTCTTTTATAAAGAATTGATATCAAATATTTGTCTGAATTGCAACATATGGCTTCTGTTGGTCTTTCAATGGAAATTCGATATTTGAGATTTATTTGATAGTAAAAATGGTCATAATTAGACTATTATCAGGCTGGTTTTAGGTCTGAGGTGTCGTATTCTTATCAGTATTGCTGTTTAATAAAGATGATTGATATTTGTAGAACTCAAGGCTCCAAGTTATGTCAACTTTATTTTTAAATGCTGAAATATAATAGACAAGAAGCTGACAGTGTTATTTACCATTTACACCATACTATATGGGTTTTATCTTGTGTGAAACCGGTGTAGATCCAGATCATCAAAGTCCAGGTAGACCCTGATCACCAGGCATATCCGTGTCATCTGATCTACACTGGTACTATCTTCTTGGTCAGAAATAACCTAATGAATCAAAAGCAAACAGCACAGATCCTGATCAGACTAATCAGATGTGTCTGCTGATCAAGATCTACACTGTTGACCCATGGGACAACAGCCATATCCTATGGAGAAAGTGTAAACCCTTGATGTGGTAGCACTGCATTTGTCAAACAGATGACCAGTATAGACCTGCATTAGCTTTAGCAACTAGGACCCAAGATCATAAAACTAAGTTTTGAGATCAGTCTCAAATCTCAAGGATCTGATTGGCTGAAATGGCGACTGGTCGCCATTTCAGCCAATCAGATGCTTGAGATTTGAGACTGATCTCCAGATTTTGTTTTATGATCTTGGGCACATGTCTACATTATTTGCTCTAGAGTATAGAAAATTAGTCTTAAGTAAATAGAGCAGATCCTAATTAAATGGCACAGCTTTGATATGGATCTACACTGGTTGGTTGTATCCATGGAATAAAGGCAATCTTTAATGCTTTCCATCATATAAAACCGAAATCACACTTATGACCCATGTAGATAAAAGTCAGCCTGCTGATGCTTGCAGTCTTGATCTGCGTGGCTAAGTGTCATAGGACTAAGTCAATATAGTGAAGATCCTGATCAGACAGCAAAGCTGCGCAGGCAGAGCAGTGGATCTACACTGGTCACACATGAGATATACATCAGATGAAGTGTTATTAATATGATGCCATAATACAAGTGTAAGTAGCTAATGAAAAAATCAATCAGTCTTAATTCTGCTCCACATTGATTATTATATGATGAAATATTTATGAAATATCTTAAGTTGCTCAAATTAATAACAGATAGATCTAAGTTTCAGACAGGCTTAGGGGGATTAATAGACATTTCACAGATTTTACTTTATTAAGTGCAATATTGCACCATGGATCTAGATAATAGTGCTTTAAGCAATTTCCTTATTATGATACTTATCTTGCCAAAATTCAATCTCTGTGAGCAGAAAATAAGGGAGGTCACTCTTTTAGTCTTGTTAAATGTGTGTTCTGGTGTTGTACAAGCGTCAGAGATGGCATTGCATTCAAATTTTAACCATATTTTAAGCCAAAAACAAAGTCATCTCAAAATGTTTTATTAATGCTGAAACTGGTTGATGGAATTTAATTAATGATAGAAAGGTTTAATATGTCCATCATTTTGATGAGACAAAAGTGTTTTATCAATGGTTCATGACAAGTTTAAACAATTAAAAGGCGATATGCTCATTAGGTACCTCCACTTTAGAACATACAATGGAGCAGAATCTCATGAATTATTAACACTGGCTTGAAATTAGATACCCTTTTATTTTCTTCCCTTGTGTCCCTTAACCTTAAAACCTATCAGGTCACGTTAATGTATTCAAACATTGATATCAAGATGTTTGCATGAAAAGTGATATTTTCAAATTTGAATGTTTTATAAGGAAATAGTAGGTTGTGTTGCAAAGAATGTGCGGTTGCACAATCGCAATCATAATCAAAGTGTAATCATATTAACCAGGTTTTGTTCATTGTTAATTATTACTTCCAAAGAGCTGCAACATTTACTTATTTGTAGTGTTTGGTGGCTTTCAAAGTTCCCTTTTCATCTATTCCAAGATAGGGCTTTATGTGCCACCAGTGTAGATTCAGATAAGCAAGCACATACCTGTAGTCTAATCTGGATCTACACTGTTTGCTGTTTTGTCAGAAATGACTTAATGATTCAAAACGCATAGTGTAGATCCTGATCATAATACAATCTGTGCAATCTGACCTGGATCTACACTGTTTGCTGTTTTGTCAGAAATAACCTAATGAATCAAAATGCATAGTGCAGATCCTGATCATAATACAATCTGTGCAGTCTGATCTGGATCTACACTGGTCACCCATGTAGTATCATCATAAGCATGTCTCACAGAGAAATTTAATTCTGTTAACTGAACAGCAAACAGCTGATGGAATTTGCAAAGATGCCCTGGCTGATCTTGCTCCAGTGCCAGTAAATGATTATTTAAAATAAAGATGCATTATGGATAGTTGGGAAAGTCCCTTACTATCAAAATTATCATTGAAATTGTAATCATAATTAGGATTGTTTTATTGTTGTTTTGATTTAGTTCATTGTTAAGTTAAAGTTAAATATAGATGAATGAGTCATTTTAATAATTAAAGGTTCATTGAACAACTCACAATGGTCATGACTTCATTCAATTGTTTATTTTTTGTGTGTTTGCTTTATCATATATCAAAATTATTCCTATCTGAAGATTTTCTAAGGTTTAAAATAGTCATTCAATTTATAATAAACAATTTGAAGCATTTGTATTATTTTTTGGAGAGTGGGGGTGTGTTTTAACTGTTTCCTCCACATATCAGCATTTTATGCATGTGCAACCAGTGTAGATCCAGATCATTTATACCATCTGATCAGGATCTGCACTGGTCACATTTTGTTAAGAAATAACCAACAAGTCAAATAGAGAACATTGTCGATCCTGATCAGTTGCCAGCTAGTTCACCCATGCCAGAAAGGAGTATATATAGAGCAAAGGTTTCAAATTTATTATGTCAAAACTATAAACAGCATAAACAAAATCTAAAATCAGCATTATCTTATGTTGTAGTTTGGGTGCTAATTCTGTTAGAATGAAAGTGTCATTTGCAGCATAAGCATGAACAAGGCATGATCTGTTCTCTGTATGGCTTGTTTGAAATAAATTGCTACCAGATGATTATTTCTGAAGTACTCTTCATTGATGGAGAGAACAAACAGTGATAATGGAGGTACCTAGATTTGTGGAGGTTGACAAAGTTCAACATCAGGTCCGGTACACGTTCTTTTGTTTGGACTTAATATGATTGAGCAAATATAGCATATTATGTTGCATTAGCAAGGGTCGCATTGGGAATATAAGCAAAGCTGGTCTGGTATCAGATTTGTGCGCTTTTTAACCCTTAACCTGGTGAATTGTCTCGCTGCCGTAGTTCCAAGTTTTTTTGTAGGATTCATATGCTGATGAGACTGTTTCATTTGGACATGAGTCAGGCTGAGAAGTTCCCAGACAATGGTCCAAACTTGTTTTTTATTGTTTGTTCACAGTGTATGAAATGAAAATCTCAATTCTTGGTAATTGAGGCTTTTAGAGAAGATTGTTTAATCTCCATTTTCCAGAAAGAGTGCTTTACAAATATTTGAAAACGTTTCTGAAAATCTTCACCATATTTTGATTCCCAATGAGACAGAAACATCTGTTTTGTAAGAATGATTAATACAAGTATTAATAAAACTTGTTGCCACCTACATGGTTTTCAGAAGGGTAATTGTTGGCTAAAAATGACCTTTTTGTGGGCTCAATTTGATAAGCATACTTGGGTAAAAGCTTGATTTCTGTATTTTGTCATTAATGTATGAGGAAAATACTCATGGAAGCATTGTGCAGTATTTTCATCACATTTAGATTAACTCTTTATATATTTATGCCTTTCAATGTGTGTGCATCCGTTGTAGATCCAGATCAGCTAGCACATCCATGCTGTCTAATTTGGATCTACACTGGTCGCATCTTGGTCAGAAATAACTTAATGAATCTGAAAGTGAGCAGTGTAGATCTGATCATACAGTGTGAATGTGCTAGCTGATCTGGATCAACACTGTTCTCCCATGCAATAAATGTGTATCTATGGAGTATAGGGTTAAGTTTGGTCATTAATTTGTACAATACTGATTTGCTGTTTTCTTTAGATGTTTGTACACATCCTTGAGACACATTCAGGCCTATTTGGAATTATTACTAAAATATATTGAACCCAACACCAGTATTTCTTAGGCCAGAAAAACTGATTTTCTTGATATATTGACCTCCTTATTTACCAACTGTTTTTGTAGAAGAAATACTTGTCTTAAAGCTGATAAAAAATCCCCAGATTTAACATTGTTTCATGACTGTTTGATGATGTCGGTAGAATCACCCTAAACCCCTTTTATTACCGAAGCCACAAAAACATCTCAGCTTGTTTATTATTATCTTGTCACAAAACTTTCAGTTCTGATACACTGGCAGCCCTCTTGAATCATTAAAGGGCCATAACTGATCTCCACTAATCCCCTTTTGTGTCTCAACATAAACCAACTTGAAAGCTTGGATTGACAAGCGCCTGTTATTAAATTGTGCCCACAATTAAATTAACAGAATGGTGGCAAGATTTAGAAAATAAATGCATGGTAATCACAAAGTTTTATCACTGAATCCAATATCTCACGCTGTTTATTTGATCCTTTAAGTCCAGTTTTATCCAATTTTCAGACCAAACAATTTAAATTAGAAATAATTTTTGTGCCATCTGATTGATTTCGAATCCTATAGAGTGGTCTAGTGGAAGAAATAATCTTTGATGACATTAGAAAATATAGTTCTTTGAGTCAGTGCTGACCGGTCAGATTAAACTCCAGTGGATGATAAAAACATACAAATTAAATCAGGAATTGATGTCAGTAGAAAGATTTTAACTGAATGAATTTTGTAAATTATTTGAGATTTTGCTTTTATGTTATCTAAGTCCTCCATACCTACCACTTGCAGAGGAATTGTTTACACCAATCTGTTTACCTTGCTGTGTGATTAGTCACCTGATGCAAAACAATTTACAACTGCATATCACCTTGTGTTCATTCTGTTACTGCATATTTCTTTTGTTTGTAAGTGAAGTATAATTCATGTTGATGAGTTACAGAGTATATCCCATGTTTGTATTGGCTGCCTAAGTTCACCTTAAAGAGATGATAAGCAGAAGTCTGCACCAGGTCATGTAGTTTCAATGTCAAGGTCACATTTAAGAATTTGGGTCAATCAATATCAGCTTATTACATTAAGCGCAAGGTCAGATTATAACATTAAATTCAAGGTCATATTATTGCATTAAGATGAAACTCGGATTATTGCATTAAGTTTCAAGGTCAGATAATTGTGTTAAGTGTCAAGGTCAGATTATTGCATTAATTTCAAGGTCAGACTATTGCATTAAGTTCAAGGCCAGATTATTAAGTTTGAAGGTCAGATTATTGCATTAGTTGTAAGGTCTAATTATTACATTGCTTTTTCTGCTTGTCTGCATCCCATTTTCAGATTTAAAAAATCAAAACAATAAAAACTCTTACTGCTATCGTGCATGGAAAAGCAATATAACATGTCTAGATTCAATTTCATTTTCTAAGCGTATTTCCAGCAGATAGCCACTTTACTTTTCAATTAGTAATCAGCCTTAACAATTTTCATATTGGAGAGTAAATGACGAAAACATTTATTGACCAAAACAATGGATGCACAATTAGGGTGAAAGCTGATTAAGCAAGCTTAAATAAGATCTCTGTTGTAGCAAGTAAGTAGATTGATTTTACGACATAGGCTCATCTTTGTTGACTTGTGCCCAAGATAATAAAACTTAATCCGGTGACTAGTCTCAAATCGCAAGTATCTGATTGGCTGAAATGAAGACGGGTCAACATTTCACTCTATCAGATGTTAGAGATTTGAGACTGGTTTCAAATCTCATTGTTATAATCTTCAGCACTGGTGACATTATCAATATTGTGTTACCACTTTTATTTCTTCTGGGATTATTTTTCATATTTTAAATAATTTAGCAAATGTCCATTAGTGCCGTATGTCATCTATAAAAAATTTTCATCTTTGACATATTGTCTATATTATTTTTTTTGTTAAGATTTCATCACGGAGCTGTTTCTTGTCCTATTCTTTGCAAGAACTGAAATAGTTATGACAGAACTGAGTTTTTTTTGTGATGGACATGGTCTTTCTCTTGATAATTTACTTCACTGACAACCTAAGAGATCTGGATCTACACTGTTTGGTTCTTGCTAGGTCAGAAGTAAACTAATATATCTAGAGGTCAGAGCAGTTTAGATCCTAAAGTGAAAAGAGGGATGTGCTGGCTGCTCTGGATCTACACTGGGCACCCATGGGATAAACTTGTTTTAAATTTTGATCACCTGTGTTAGACATGCAGTTGTTCCTGATGCATAATGCACGACTGTTGTGGTGTATTTTTGCTGGAAATGGGGGCTGATGTCAACAACAGTGAGCTAATTATTCATAGAAAAATTTTGTATTTATTTAGAAGGTTAATTTTTTTTAATTTAATGTATTTACATTAACGAAGGCTGTATTTTTTGTCGTTCTTTTGAGTTTCTCAGTTCTGTTTAAAATTATTTTATTTTTGTAGTTCATTGAGATAAGGCAGTATTTCAACAGAGTTCTACATCAAAATGAATGTTGTTGACTTCAAAAAAAAGCAAAATTTAAATATCAGTATAACAACCTAATTGTGTACAGTAAGAAGTCCAGACAGTTTCAAAGCACTTTTTAAATTGGAGTTTTAACATTTATCTTAATTATGTTTTAGGTTTAATTTCCATATATAATTATAATGTTATTCAGAACTTGCAAGTTTTGTCACTTGCAAACTTTTTTAATTATTTCTTGAATTTTTCTCTAATAATATGATCTGATGAATAAATCATGAGCAATTATAAGTGATTATAGCTTCATGTCACAGATACAGTCTGCAGATTCAGAAAATCAGAATTTTTGTGCTTGGAGCAAAACTAATTTGAGAAACTTCGCAAATCGGAAACTTCTCCAGTTGGAAAATTGTAAATATGTTGATCTGGCTATATCAATACAGATTTGTGTTGGCAAATTCAATTTGTACATAGAATAATTTCTTCACTGATTTCTGCGTTTCCACACATATAAAGGATTGTCTCATACTTATTGCCTGATTTAATCCTTTCCTTCATAGATATCGCTTATTTCCCTTGTGCTACCAGTGTAGATCCAGATCAACGTGCACATCCTTGAAGTCTGATCAGTATCCACACGGTTAGCTTTAACCCTTTCCTGGATATATCCGTGCCGTCTGATCAGGATCTGCACTGGTCGCATTTTGGTCAGAAATAACCTAATGAATAAAAAAGCGAACAGTTTAGATCCTGATCAGACGGCACGGATGTGCCGGCTGATCTGGATCTAAACTGTTCGCCCTAGCAATAAAGGTGTATCCGCACGGTTAGCTTTAACATCTATCCAAGAAACAAACAGTGTAGATCCTGATAATATTGAAGAGATGTGCAGGCTGTTCTGGATCTACACTAGTCACACTTGTGATATATGCCTTATCCCATGGTTTAATGACGAAGAGACCAGAATGGATGGGATTTTTATATGAACCAATTCATTTGAATACAAAAGTAAGCAAAAAAAGGGCAAAACTGGGAACAACACATCACATAATTTTTATTTTATTTTATAGAGAACAGTATAGGTCGTATAATTGTTAATTGGGAAAAGCAGAGATCATATAACTTTTGTTTGTTTATTTGGAACAGAAAAGGTCATTCAATGTTTCTTTTTTCATTTTTGAAAAGCAAAACAGAGATCATACAGGTAACATGTAGTACTTCTGAGTACTAAGGCAGCTTAAGGAAACAAGCCTCACATTTCAGTAGTTAGTAAATATTGTTTGATTCATTACGGTCTTGTTTTTAATTGTCATTATTTAAATACACTTGCCCATTTTCCTGTCAATGTTATTAATATACACCAAATAACAATACAGACAGCAAATTAGACACTGCAGTAGTAACAGCATCCACTTCACAATTTCATAATTGATTATTGTTGAAACAATTCAATGAGCTCCATTGTGAGTATAAAACATGCGTATTGATCCTTTTTTACTCTCACTTTGTCAATTCACAAGCTTGGACACCCTTGTGAGCATCTTTTCAACAAGCGAAGTTTTTCTGTTAAATGTAAATAAATCGTAGCGGATATATTGGACTATGAGAAGCGAGAAATGGTACGCTTCGTTCACTTCAATAGATGCTTGCAGCGTGCACTGGTTCTTTGATTCGCTTTGATTTTTTATATTTGGAGGAGTATTAAAGCCTCGATAAATATTGGAAGCAGGGAAGTTGAATCGTCGAAAGTGGATGAAATGACAACTTGCTCGGATTTCATGACATTTATTAAGTTGTGGTTGAATGCATTCCATCCAATGATATAATGGTAAACAGAGATGAAAATTTGATATTGTGCTACCTTTGTGTTACTTTAATGAAAATTCTTTTGAGAGAAACTGCTGTGATGCTTTCTGTAAAATGATACAATACTTTCGACATTTCATACACTTATTGCTAACAATTTGTATGAAAATTCGGTAACTTAAAACATGTGTAAAGAAATTAAAAAGACACAAATTTGATGTCATGGATGTACAGATTTGTGCATTCATTCAGAAGAAAAGTTATTTGACTGGAAGAAAATACGCTTACTGATGGATTTTTATGGTGATTTTTCACGGGGATTTTCTGGAATGTGAAGTGTTAGAACAAGGGGATTTTAAATTAATCTTGTAAGTCCATAAAAGGTAAATTATTCTGCTGAATGCACATTAAGTGTTTGATGCTGTAATATTCAGGGCAGTCTATTATTGCTGCTAAATACAGCTTTAGAAATAACTGGTGTGTTATACAATAGTATTGTTGTGTTTAATTATGATACACTTGCAATGATGTTAGTTGTTTACCAAGGATTTATTGTTTGAAAGGGCTCAGCACATTGTTTCTTCCATTTGACACCAGTGAATGGTATGTGCATTTGCACAGTCTTAGCAGAGTCTACATTTTCTTGCTAACAGATTAATAAATTCAGTTAATAAAGTTCTGTTGAACAGTCCCTCTTGAAAAGTGAATGGAATAGAAAGGGGAGCCGATTAACATAAATTTAATGAGAAATGTTTACTTACAGCTCTAATGCAATGCTTATTCTATAATGGTTTTAATAATTAAAATAAATAATAAAACAAGAGCACTATGTTATTATTTGCTTTTCCCTCTACTCCATTTATAGGTGTTTTTTTTTAGTGTAGATCCAGATCAGCCAGCACATCTGTGTCATCAGATCTCTGTTCATTGTTTTTTTGTCTGATTATAATCTATGGATCTTTAAAGTGTACAATGAGGATCCTCATCAAACGGCACAGATGTGCCAACTGATCAGGATATACACTGTTTGCGCATGCCATAGTTTTTGTATTTATGGAGTAAAGGGTTAAGTTAGAATGTGTTCTTTTTTTGTTGCGTAATACACTTGTCATTTTGAAATAGGACTTGGCATTATTTTAATTGGAATATAAATTCAATTGGGAATATTTTTAACTGAGTAATTTAAGGATGATAGACACATTCTATTTAAATTCAGAATCTCCTGATATACACTGTAACTGTTTTTTACTGTAATTGTTGCTCTGCCCGGCCAGCCCCCTCACAACATTTTAACGTATGTCATAGATCATGGCTGATGGCTCAGCAGGCTTTTAAATATCAAAGTAATTCTGTTAAGTGAATTTTAATTTTAGTTTTCAAAACTTTGAAGTATTCAGCTGAAATCTAGCTAATATCACACCTGTGTTTGACATTTTTATTTAAGTTTGGGTTTCATCTGTAGTTGAGGAGTTCAGATTTACATAAATAATATTGACACATCTTATTAGTATCCTAAGCATGGCTGAGGAGATTTTAATAAAACCTCCAATCTTGTCAGATCAAAAATGTTAAATTGAGCATGGACATGTGACAAAACTTCCCTTTGGTCACTTTATTTATGTCCCGGGTCTTTCAGGGTGACCGTCTTGTTTAATATGTATGTTAATCATTTATTTGATGTTTTCATTTTGAAGAGCTATTGGGCATCCACTCAGGTGTATGAAGGTTTGAGTTCACCAGGGGCAGATAGTTCAGGACCTTGTTTGGCCCAGCAAGTGGTTCTGGATGATGTGTACCTTTACTGTACAGATCATTAAGAAAAATAATTTCAGGAAATACTGGAATCTCCTGTTAATATGACTGTGGTTTCTTTGTAATAATTCCGAATTAAAAAAACACACACACATCAAAAACAACAACAAAACAACCAAATAATTAACAAATTTTGAGTTTGTAATGTCAGTGTAATGTGTTCATCTAAAAGTAAAGTGTCTGTAATAACAGGAATATATAGATACTAATTGTTGAGAAATTTTAAATGCTAGTGAATTTTTATAATGATTCATTAGTCATTGATTCTATGAAAACTGAAGATACAGAAAAAAGCTTTTATACCTTTTTGTGGTTACTTGCTGTATTGGATGTTACGACATATGACATTCTGAAAAAAAAAACACCCTCTTTGCTGGGAAAAATGGACCCATTCTTGCTTTTTACAGGTATATTTACAGTATGTTTTTTACCATTCATAAAGTATTAAATAATGAAAAATAACACATGAAAATTAAGTTTTGGGGGTTTATACTAGATTGTGCTTGTCTGTCCTTTTTGTGTCGCCTGCGATAGCAGGTAGACACATAGGGATCCTATTGTCCGGCGGCGGCGTCGTCGTCGTCGGTGCCGTCGTCCGGTAGTCCCCCAACTTTAACCTGAAACTTAATGTTGCCTATAACTTTGAAAGTACTTGACCTTTTCACTTCATACTTGGAATATATCATCAGCACAAACAACGCCATCTGTGATGACAAGAATAATAACTCCAGTTTCAATATTTTTTTAGTTATGCCCCTTTCAAATGGAACTTTAACCTGAAACTTAATGTTGCCTATAACTTTGAAAGTACTTGTCCTATTCACTTCATACTTGGAATATATCATCAGCACGAACAACGCCATCTGTGATGACAAGAATAATAACTCCAGTTTCAATATTTTTTTAGTTATGCCCCTTTCAAATGGAACTTTAACCTGAAACTTAATGTTGCCTATAACTTTGAAAGTACTTGTACTATTCACTTCATACTTGGAATATATCATCAGCATGAACAATGCAATCTGTGATGACAAGAATGATAACTCCAGTTTCAATATTTTATGAGTTATGTCCCTTTCAAATGCAACTTTAACATGAAACTTGGTGTTACCTGTAAAATCGAAAGTACTTATTCAATTAATTCATTTAATACTTTGAATAACTCATCTGCATTTACAAACCAATTTTTGAAGATGATAACTCAGGTTTCACCATTTTAGTTATTCCCCTTTTAAATGCAATTTAGATGACACGAGTTCTGTGGTGTAGTATTGAAATCAACTTAAATAAAATATTTTTATTATATATGATTTAACATAGGCCCACATTTCAACTTTTTCCATGCAGGCGACACATGTGTTCCGCGGAACACAACATTCTAGTTTAAAAAAAATTTCTTATCACAAATACAAGTAAAAAGGCTCTTCTTATATAGGGTCATGTTAAGGTAACACCATCTCCTCCACCCCCAACCCCTCTCCCTTTTCAAAAAAAAATACACATTTATTATTTTGCTGAATCAACAAGAAATCATTGTAGGGTCAATGGGTGAGAGGGGCAAGATCTTAAACAAATTATTGTAATTTTAGCAGAAACATCAAAAAAATCATTGTAAGCCTCTGATTTTTTTCCATATAAGGCTATATGACTATACTCAGCATTATTTGCAAAGAAAACACTTGTCTACAATAATTTCTTGAAAATGACAATGCTTTTATAGTTTAATCAGTTACTTACATCATATTTACAGTCTGCGGCGCCACTTTTAAGAGTAACATATATTTGAAACTTATTGTATATATATTTTAGTATTTTAGATTACAGACATATAACGCCTTATAAAAGCATTATCTATCACTGTCTTATGTTCATCATTGACAGACGTTCAATTTTGTCTGGATTGCTTTACTTACACTAAAATGCTCTTAGCGTAATCATACAATCTGAAAGCTGGTTGGATTTTACGCTACACTTACGAACATGGACTGTATTAAAATGCTCTTTAATTAAAATTGCTTACAGTCTGGCTGTTTCCATGCCTTTTATTTACATATGGTAGCAGATGAAACATTTTCAGCCAGACTGAAATCGTAAATCCAGGATTATAGATTTATATTTATATTCATCTTGCACTTGCTAGAATAAAGTTCTTTTCTTGAAACTTTTTCCATAATTTTTATGACAAACATTTGCCTTGGGTGTAACTACAATAAAAACTGCTTTTTTTGGACTGTGCACAGTGTTTTGACATTGATGTGCTCCCCCTGATGTATCAGAAAACAATAAAGTATCTTTGCAGTCCTTAATAAAAACTATCCATCACCCTTTACTTTGTGTAATATAGTTTTATCCCATTTTGAGCCATTGTAGATCCAGATCATTTTGCTCATATGTGCACATTCACTCCCAGATTTGTTAGAATAATTCTGTCCAAGAACCAAATAGGGTTGATCACAAGAGGACGTAAAGGCTGATTTAGATCAATAAGGGTTGTTTTGGTGTATCAATGGAAGAAAGGGTTAAAGCTCTTGATCTGCACTGGTCACATGTTGGTCAGAGATAACCTTATGCATCTAAAAGTCAACAGTGTACATCCTAAAAGGATTGCACGGATGTTCTGGTGTATCTACAGAGTAAAAGGTTAATAACAGTGTTTGATGAAATGATACTTTCTGTTAATAATGACACCATAGAAATATATAGTCTGAAAGAATCCTCCACTGCTAGCAGTGTTGGTACTTGTAAAAGTGACACATGATCTTGTAAAGGTGACACCAGTATGCTGCCCTTAGATTTGTTGTGATTCCTGTGTCCCCATCCAGTGTTAACTACATCAAGACAAGTCATAAATATTCATAACATACCGATGATTAATGATCATGAAGATAAGAAGTTATCAGTTGATCATAAAATTTCCATGCCAGGGCTAGTGTATTGATTGTTACAGATCATTTAATGTGGAGGAGGGGAAGGACATGGTGGACAGACTACACTTTATTCCAGATGAATGTGTGACATACCGGAGTTTATTCCAGATTAGTGTTTGATAGATAAACTGCAGTTTATTCCAGATGAGTGACTGACTTAATGAGATACTGGAGTTTTTATATGCCCGAAGGGATGTATTATGTTACAGCCTTGGTGTCCGTCTGTCTGTCAATCTGTCTGTCTGTCGGTCTGTCTGTTAGCAATTTCCCTTCCGCTCTGTAACTCTTGAACCCCTTGAAGGATTTTTTAAGAGACCTGACACAAATGTTAACCACATTGAGATGACATGCAGAAGCCATGTTCAGGATGGCTCCTTCGAGGTCAAGGTCAGACTTAGGGATCAAAGGTCATATGTCTTTGTTTCCCTTCCACTCTGTAATTCTTAAACCCCTTGAAAGATTTTGAAGAAACCTGACACAAATGTTTACCACATTGAGATGACCTGCAGACTGGCTTCTTCAAGGTCAAGGTCAGACTTAGAGGTCAAAGGTCATTTGTTTCCCTTCTGCTCAGAACCCCTTATGGGATTTCAAAGAAACCTGACACAAATCTTTACTACATTGAGATGACCTGCAGAAGCCATGTTCCGGATGGCTCACTCCAAAGTCAAGGTCAGACTTATGGGTAAAAGGTCATATGACTTTGTTTCCCTTCCGCACTGTAACTCTTGAATCCTTTGAAGAATTTCTAAGACACCTGACACATATGTTCACCACATTGAGATGACATGCCGATTGCATATTCTGGATGGCTCACTTCAAGGTCAAGGTCACACTTTGGATTTGTGTCATATGATTGTGTGTATATTGCTCCTGCAGCCTGTCTGTTTATCCAGTCTCACAGACTGCTTTACAAATGGCATTATTAGACATAATATGCGCCGCTTCCATTCCCTACCCACATCCCCCATGACCAACCTAAGTTAAATCTTATCATATTGAAATTTTCTGAATTTAGAGCTACAACAAAAAGTATCTGATGTAATACCATGGAAGCTACAAGTAATAAAGATTTCATGTCAAATGGTCAGTTTAGCCAGAAAGAGGAATATTTTGGTCAATATTATGTCTTGCTATTTTTTATGGAGGGTGAAAAATGAGTAATGGCTTGAATAAAGACAGATAGAAAACTAAGATATAATATTATTTATTGTGTGGTACAAGGAACCAAATTTAATCAGTTGTATTGGCTAGTGTTTGGAATCTGGGGCTACAAATTAATCAATTAATTGGTCGGCTTTTCTTGTGAATATCAGGTCTTTAATAATGATTAATTTCATACAATATAAAAGTATTAGGCTGCGTATATTTATTATTAAATCAAGTGTTTTTTGTTGTGCAGAATATTTAATTAAAATAATCTTTTTAATAAATCATTATTAATCGAAAGAGCTAATAAAGGATAATTTGTGAACAATAAGCAGGGTTACAACTGCCGGGAAATAAGTGGCCTTTTGCATATTATTATCATAAATTCAGGAACAACAACTCTAGTACTCGCAATGAAAAACAAACAAACCAACAACATCAGTCATCATGTTATCACAGACTTGTGATGATTCCTTGAAAAGATGATTAACTCCTAACTTTGTAGATATGATTTTATTAAATGGGCGAACACTGAAGATCTAGATCAGCCCTCCATAACATCAGATAGGGATCTACTCTATTCACTTTTAGATTCATTGGGTCATTTCTGACTGAACAGTGAACAATGTAGATCCAGATCAGATGGTATGGATGTGCCAGTTGTGCCAGCTGATCTCAATCTACACTATTGTTTGTCATTTCTTAATTTCTTCATCAAACTTATACAAAATTGCACCATTTTTTTTTAAATTAGAAAAATATGTACTAGGATGACAGAAATGTACAATTTCAATGAACACAAATCTAGGTTATTTATTCCACACATTAGGTTCCTTAAGAACTTGTAAGTACCACATGTTATCACTTAGCTTGTATCTTTGCAGTGTTAAAAACAAACTCGCAACTCTTTTTTTGCGCTTTTATGAAATACCATGTAGCTTTTGTCTTGCTTAATGACATGATTATTTCTTAAATGGGTCTTACTTTACTACAAATTGACCAAATAGAGTAATATTCACAATCACAGTAGGTTTATAACCGTCTGTTACTTGAAGACGTATTGATTGAACGAAATCACAAGCCCTGCTGGTCCAATGATTCCGCTGTAAGTTAATCGGAATTAGTGTTTATTTTGTGGTGTGTCCGTGGGGAGATTTCTTCTGAATATATCGTGGATTTTGTAGATTGGCATCGTTGTTTCCATAAAACGACAGTGATACCTCAGAATCTCCATCAATGTCAATACAACTGGATATAAATAACTGTCAACAGAATTGGACTTGGTCTTTACGCTGACACGCAGGAATAAGAAGAAATCCAGTTAAGCTAGATCTCATCAATCAGAGCTGTATAGATATATCCCTACGCTAGTCCAGTCTGCAAGTAGCAAAGTCATCAACAGTTATTAACCCACCACCCACTAAATTAATTCAGTGGACTACACTTTTTCCGAATTCATTGCCTGACCAAGGATTAGACTAAGAACCACTGGATTTAAAGTCTGGTACTTTTCTTGTGTAAACTTTATTTACCCTGTACCTGCAGAATTATTGTAGTGCCAGCTCAGCGCTTTCTGTCAAATTGAGCATGTCCATTCTTTGTTACAGAAATTCATTACCTTAATTTATTAACTAAATAGGACACAGTGGTTAATAACTGTAAACTGTGTTAGTTCTTTATAGTTCTGAGCTACCGTCTTATGTTAATGGCACCACAATTATAGACCATGATGTAAACATGGTCAACCATGGTCAGAGTCTTACTCATGTTTTACAATCAAAAACTTTTTCTCATTGTCTATGTACACACTTGACTTTTGGTCTGGCATGATATTGTTTAAACACTTAACTAGAAAAGTACAAACCTACAGACTGCATACCTTTATAACATTCCATTTGTATTGACTGCAGCTGGCTTATCTATATCTACAAGACAAATGCAGTGAAGATTTGACTGGCACTTGATTGTCTCTGGTGGCTTGTCCTGGATGACAGAGTTTTATTGATGCAGTATGTCTGTAGAAAATCTGTCAATAAATCATCACCATTGGTCTCAGAATGGACAATTGATTGGTAGAGTAGTGGTCATTGTGCTGGTCAACTAATTACCAAGGTCATGCAAGGACAATAGTTGACAGAAGTGGTGACCCTGAGTGACCGCTGATGAAACCAAAGATAAGTAGATAGGCTGATTGTCCACTAATTGTCCACTTATATGAGTTGAATGGGCAGTCTGGGCCATCCTCTTATAGCTATATCATAATTTAATACTTTAAATATTGTTGATTTACAATGTTCTGATCTAAATAGACTTAGTTCTTGTTCAATGGTAGATTCCAGGGGAGAAGCTTGATTGAAAGGCTTTAGTGCAGGCATAAACTTTGTCAGGGTGCTCTTAAGTGACATGATTCTCCTGAAAAAAAAATCCTTGACTTTAGAATATATATTGAGATGTTTCCTAGGCTTCACTCCTACCTTTACTCTTGTTCCCCTGTTTTTGTTTTGTGTTTTCATGAAAAACATTGTAGGCAAAATGCCTCAAGTTCCAAAAGGAAGCTACAACTTTGGATCAAACACTGTGAACGAACAAATATTAACAACCCATTAATTTTTGCTCCACGATTTTATTGAAATAAGAAAATCGTGAAAAGAAAAATTCGCAAATATGTCTGACCTGGCAAAAATATGAAATCTTTTTATGCACAAATATTTATTGGTATACAGTAATTATCTAAAATGAGGGTTAAGTTTCAAGTTTTAACTTGGAAAACTGATTTAAAGATTTTGCCACTGAACAGATAACTAAGGGAAAACAGAGAACTTCTTAAAAGAGAACAACAGAATGAAAATGGAAACTCCATCACAATATTCTTCACTGCACTTCTGCAGCAGATCTTAATTGTCAATATGTCACCTACACACATGTTGCCTTGCTAAGACATTGTCACAGTTAAAAAGAAACTTAGCTAAAAACAATTCTTTAAACAAGTTGCATGCCTTAATGGCCCAGCTGGTATTGACAGCTTCTCTTTATAGGACTTTTCCTTCCATTGATGTGCAAATATTTGCAGTTCTGTTTTTGTATAATTGTGGTCTTTTGTTCGTTAATTGAGGATATAATTTTTTATGGACAGGATCAGCTGTTACTTGTGTGAAATATGATACCATGTTCAAGTTGATAGCTGAATGCTTATGTTACATAAGCTGTTAAATTGATTTTTAACCTTTTATTCCATGGATACGCCTTTTATCACATCCTTTCACATCTGTGCTGTCAGATCTGATCTATACTATTTTCTTCTTGGTCAGAAGTAACCTAATGAATCTATAACAAGGTGGATAGACTGACTCATTTGTATGTTAAAATGGAACCATTGCTGAACTGCTTGAAACATTTTACCACACAACCTCACTGCTTTAAAGGGAAACGTTTCTTACTTAAACTAACTATTCTTCTGTAAAATCTAAGATCACTATCCCATAGAGCAAAGAGATCTTACATGCCAAAATCCCCAGTGGGGAACACCCCGCCCCATCCCCGATCCATGATTATTAATTATATTTAAAATTTAAAATTCGTTAGATAAAAAGGGGTGCAAACTCTGAGAATAAAATTTTATCAGTAAAATAGCTTCCATATAATACTGATGAGATTTTCAATCCTTCAACTAAATGTTTTTTTTAACAAAATATCATGAGACATGTAATATCGTTATTACATGTCTAACACTTGTAAAATGAAGTTGACTTTTATTCATCTAATGTTGCAGATTTTCTGCTATCTACTGCATTTATCAATATCAGGTTTCACGGGCAGGCTTGATGATTGATTTTCATTTTGCAAGCTGATTGTACATTCTTTTGATTAATTGTGTAATTCTCATGTTAATTAATTATATGATGTATGAAGGCCTTGGGAGATGATTGCAACATATCTTTTGTAGCTCTCTTGAAATTATAATGGGTTCCCTGTTGTTAAAAACTGTCAGTGTTAACCCTCTCCCACCATACCCCATCTGTTGCCTGTGGTGATTGGCATTCAACTTCCATCATCTATGGAATTAAAATAAAAATGTTGATTATCAAACCCAATAGAAAATACTATAAAAATATTCAATCAGCAAAATTTATAACATTAACATTACTATTGACAAATAAACTGAAACAAAATTCTGTCATATTTTTGTCATAAGACAGTTAAACTTTTTACTTTTACTTTTTTTAGTAGGGGAAATAACTCCACCAAATTTCAATTAATTGTGGCCTATTTTAACCATGAACATTTTTTTTTACCTTGATCAACTATTAGGACCATGAACATCACAATTTTGACCATGAGCAACTATTTTGACCACAGTGATTTTAACCATGAACAACTGTTTTAACCATGAACAGCTATTTTCATTATGAGCAACTGATTAGTTTCTTGGTGGTTACAATCTGAACATCACAATTTCAATGTATTTATAAATAGAATATAAAATGTCTGCACATAACACCATGTATTGTTAATTAAACTAATTCCAAATAATTTTCAAAACTATTAATTTCTTTTACCATAAACAGAGTAAATTGTCTGTTATCATTCTGTGCATTTATGAATAATAAATGCCACATTAAGCCTTATTTTGCATAATTTTATTGAATCTCACAGTGCAGCATGAAGATTTAATGAAGTTCCCTATGAATTTTAATTATAGCTTCAAGAGGTGGTCCCTTTGCTAACGGGAAGAAACCAACAGGAATGATATTTAATCCTCATTGATTAGTGTTCATAAAAAAAACATTTCATTAAATGTATACCCTTTCCCCCATGGTTTGTGTATAATAGGCTGTCTGTTGCACTTTTGCAGAAATTATGTTGTTTTTTTGCACAAATTTATTGACTTCCGCAATCATGTAGGCAGATCTGGATCCCGACAGTGGCCTGACTATATTTTAGGAATGGGGTTAACCATTATATCAGATAAATATGCTAATTTAAAGAAGTTTAACATGATTTTTGTGTGTCACAAAACTAACTAACTACCTAATTGGAATCATAAGTGTATTTTGTACTGCAAAACCATGTGATGATAGTCAGTTGCATTCATGTGAGGGATCATTATTGAAAATATTTATCAATAATAATTTTCAAGTTATGTCACAATTATGAGACAGGAAGGTACTTGTCAGTGTTTAATTTAGCATCACATTATGGGCCTGGGTACTGTGGCTGTGGTCCTACTTACCGGTTTCCTGAGCAGCTCTTCCCTGGATGTCACTGATAATCTTGTACACGCTGAATTATTGTAGGGAACTCAGCTTAATGCCAATTTGAGCAAGTTCATTCATTCATTGTTTGTAAATTGTTACCTTAATTTTTTGTTACTGAACTTTTTGTTGAATAGCAAACAATGTACACTGTGATCAGATGGTACGGATCTAGATCTACGCAGTCTCAATTGTGACAGATGCTGTGCAAAGCTCTAAAAGGATTTGAGCAATCCGTTTGCTGTTTACTTTGACTGAATTCCAAACAATGATTTGTCTATAGAGTGACAACTGTTCTTCCAAAATCAGATTATGCTTTGTAGAACATTATCAATTATATCTTGATTTATTTTGTTTTCTTTGTATTTTCAGGTAGACAAATCTCTTTGATTAAAAGAACATCTTCCAAGGGACATACAGAATAAAGCTGAAGGTAAGGAGTTCGATCATTTAACATTTTCCTCCATCCATACTACGTATACCTTTATCGCATAGACGACCAGTGTGGATTGAATTCATTCATGTCATCTGATCTGGATCTAAACTGTTTGCTTCTTATCAGAAATAATCATATGTATCTAAAAGGTAGCAGTGTAATCCTGATAAGAGGGTATGGATGTGCTGGTCTGAAGGTTATAAAACTGAGTTTGGAAACCAGTCTCAAATCTCAAGCATCTGATTGGCTGAAATGGCGACCAGTCGCCATTTCAGCCAATCAGATGCTTGAGATTTGAGACTGGTTTCCATGCTCAGCTTTATAACACTTGGCCTGGCTGCTATAGATTTGTACAGGTTGCCCATGAGATAAAAGCCATATCCCATCGAGTAGAGTTTATATAATTTAGAAGTTTAACAAACATTGCCACAATACATAAAGCAGTATCATATTACAGTCATGATCGGGTCTATTCCTGTACAACACCCTTTTGATTGCAATCTTTTGGATTGTTCAGAATTCAATGTTAGTACTAAAGGACACTTGATTCAAGTACCTATTTTATTTATCTTACACATGACAGTTTCTATGGGGTACAATCCATGTGACAATGTGAATAATTACAGTTTGGAATCACAATAATCTTCCTCACAGGACTAGAACTGAGTCCTAATTGCCGCTAAATACATCTCATGAGAAACACTGGGCATGAAATTCCAGAGTAGAAAAAAGCAATCATGAAAATTGTCTATTAACTGAACCGTTTTCAATTCTTTTGGGAAAGGCTTTTTAGCCCCTTGGCAATCTTTTGTATTTTTCTGACCATTCTCGTTCCGCCTTCTTAACTCTCGTTTTTGTACCATTAATATCATTTGGTAATATTTGGTAAGGAATGAATACATACTTGAGCTGGTATTCAGTGTTATTTTAGGACGGACATTACCATAAGGCAGAAGATCGCGTAATGGTAGTTTAGCGTGCCGATTCTCAATCAAGTGAACACTGTCCTGATAAATTCCTTTTGAGGATTTTTTCAGTATGTGTAATGTGCTTTTAATCAAATTTTATTAATGATGGGAGAGCATTGATTGAAATTATGTCGATATTTTTGTATATACATGAAACATTGTCATTAAATATACTTACTGATACATATTGTCATTCCTTCACATGTCACAGGGGAATCCTCGTTGTCTAACACATAACAAATTGCTAGAAAAGGAAAACAATGGTTAGGGTTAAATCTGGGGTTCAGTCAATGATGAAACTTCTTACTGAAAGTTTCATTGTCTGGCATTGGGCCTGTCTCTGTAACCACTTAAGTTGTAGAGCAGGATTATTGTGTTATGTAACTTAAAACTTCAATGTTAATAACCCTTTACTCTACCAATACAAGTTTCTATTGCCTGGACACATTGCTGCCTTCTGATCTGGATGTAAACTGCTCAGACAATGAATCTAAAAGTGATCAGTGTAAATGCTGATCAGATGATTGGATCTACACAGGTCAGCCGGGATATGAGAAATATCCCAAGGAGTAAAGGGTTAACATTGTGATCATCATGCCTTACTCTCTGTTCTTCTCAACAGTTTCTCTCATCAACTAACTACAAAAATAAATGTTGTGTTTTTTTTATTTCTAGAAGAAAATCGTTCTGAAAATGAAGTTAAAAGAGTATCCAATTTCATAGAATTACAGGATTCAGTAATTAAAAAAAATTAAGAAAATTAAATTTAAATAAAAAGTAACAGATTTTTAAAACAAATAATAATGCCAACTGCATTTAGGAATAGCTTTTTTACTGTAAACACAGGAATATAATTTTAAAATTTAATTAAAAAACTCATTGATGTAGTTTCATAGTGTGTCACATTTAATGCATACACAACTGATATTTTAACACCAGACAGTCTTATCAATGATATATCTTTGCATGGATTATTTACTATTTAAATTAGAAAAGGTATTTACTTCTTAGTAACAATTTTATTATAATAATAATTGACACACAATAATAAGTTTTCTGTATTTATTTTTTAACTGATCTGTGTTTTATTCAGTATTTGTTATGGCATTTAATCAACATTCCTTCACCAACACTAAACTGTCTTGGATCTTTGATTAATACTGTCATATCTTTACACATAAACTGATGATTGTCAGATGATAAGTTCTTTATGAACACATTTCTGATTGGAAGAAAATAGATACTTTCCAACATTTGATGAGTGTTTGTGTAGTTAACAATCATTGCCTTAATGGAAATTTTATCATAACTCCCATCAATTTTCCATTAAACTGGTCTGGCATAATACTATTTATTGGAGAGAATCTTTTTATTCCAGTCATGATTTGTCTGAAACAAAAAAAAGGAAACAAATCCATGTATTTTTTACAAAACTATTTAATTTTTAACCCTTTACTCAATACATGTGGCTTCTTTCGGTTAGGCAAACAGTTAAAATTCATTAATTTATTTCTAAGAGGCAAACATTGTAGATCCAGATCATATTACACATATGTGCCAGCTGATCTGTATCTAAATAGGTCAGCAATGGGATAAAACAGAAGTATATAATACTATGGAGTAAAGGGTGAAGAGGATAAGTTTTTTATTATTGAGTCTTATTTTTTTACGATTTTCTATACATAATGGTTTTCAGCCCATTTAAATTACACTGCTGTATACTTAAGTGTCAACTTCCTCACATAACGAAATAGATTGCTAGTTGGTAGACATTAAAGAATCCGGATCAAGATGGCGTGCTTATGAGCATTTAGTCAAAATGTGTTTGATTTGACATTTCAACATTCTTGGTTTGGGATCCCAAACACTATGATTAGTAACTGTGCTGTTATTTTTAATTTTGTGCAGGTTTAATTTTGATGTATTTTGCCTAAGGGAAAGTGTGCTTATACAAGCCCCTGCAAATTTCACCATTATAATATTGTGTGTAGAATCATATAATTGCACTTATTTCTACCTGCGAAAAAATAAAAATATAAAAGGGTCTTTGGAAGAAAGAAAACCTGAATGTAGTTAGGGACATTGCTGAAACTGTTATAAATACTGTTAACATTTTGGCAGTATTATTCTGTTGCAGTAATAATGTCAACAGACTGTCTGGGTCAGTGTCTTAAGTATTCATAATCCTATCAAAGACTGCTTGTGTCTGGCTTCTGGTCTCTAATGCCAATGGAATATCAGTGAATGGCAGACAATCATTCTGACCTGTCATCTGTTTCAACCGCAAATCCTGTGAGTTTAGGTATAGACCTCCTGGTGATAAACTGAAAATCTGTAGTTGCCAATCCTCATTTAGACCAATCTCTAATTCTCATTTAGACCAATCTCTAATCCTCATTTAGACCAATCTCTGATCCTCATTTAGACCAATCTCTGATCCTCATTTAGACCAATCTCTAATCCTCGTTAAGAACAATCTCTGAGACTCAATAAGACCAATCTCTGAGACTCATTTAGACCAATCTCTGAGACTTATTTAGACCAATCTCTAATCCTCATTTAGACCAATCTCTGAGACTCATTTAGACCAGTCTCTGAGACTTATTTAGACCAATCTCTAATCCTCATTTAGACCAATCTCTGATCCTATTTTGGATCAATCTCTGATCCTCATTTAGAACAATCTCTGATCCTCATTTAGACCAATCTATTATCCTCATTTTGACCACTCTCTAATTCTCTTTCAGAGACATCTCTAATCATCATTTAGACACATCTCTAATCCTCATTTAGACAAATCTCTAATCCTTATTTAGACAAATTTCTAATCCTCATTTAGTTCAGATTCCAAACCTCATTTAGACAATACACCAATATTTATACATGTCACCAGACCTCATTTAAACAATAATTGTCTAAAGCTCTTTTAGAACAATCTTCATTATATTGATTTAGATGAGTCTCCAAACCCTTTTTAAATTAGTCTAAGAGCCTTATTCACTGTAGTCTCCAAATATCGTTTAAAACCAATTTCCAGTATTTATTTAGACCAGTCTTCAATTTAGACCTATCTTCATACCTCATGTAGACCAGTCTTAGTCGCCAATCCCCATTTTAAACCAGTGTTCATTCCAGAATATTCACATTCATGTTGCGCCTCTTCAGCTGAACACCCGTAAGGTTAAACAAACTATTCTGTGGATGCTGAAGCAGTTTTAAAATTTGTGGTAGAATAGTGGTAGAAGCTACTTTTATGAGCTGAACTGAAATCAGCACAAAAAACTTCATAGATCGAATGCAGTTTCGCAGACAACTATTTGTGATGATTACAATTTATGAACCTTTCTTTCATCTCCAAGTTTAAACATGAAGATATCAGGACTGTTGCTATAGCGTCCATCAGATAATCAACTTTTTTTCCTAATAACTCTTTTTTTTCCACAAAATAAATATTTACATTCTCCTGGTTACTGGTTTTATCACTAATAAAGCTGGTGAATATTAGTTATTGGATCAATTATCATTTCCCACCTTCATAAAATATCTGTCATTGAACTTTAGATCAAAGAAATTTCCACAGATTTCTCTGTAAATTACCGATTTATATTTCAATAATAAATATATATTTTTAGGAAATTCATTAAATTTTGTGGCCATGAAATTTGAAGGTTTTTGATATAAAAAAATTACTTATGCTTGTGGGTTTCATTGGTCATCTTTGATTTTAAAAAGCAAAACAAAAAAAAACAACAACATTATAATATCATGTTTAAGCATTGATTTTTGGTATTTAAAAAGTAGTTGTGGATTGCAGATTTCTGTGGATTTTTCATGAGTCATATCTCTGATCAAATAAAAAACTACAATTAAAATATATATATCTGTAAGTTATGATATATAGAAATTAAAAACAAAACTTTTAGAAGCCATTTTAAAAAACAACAACATAATACAACAAAAGAATTCCATGCCTCAAAAATTAATACAGTTTGCAGTATATGATACAAAATAAAAATTAGTAAACAGTTATCTTTGGAAGTTCATTTGTAGTTCATCATTAATGTATTGTTTATAGGGTAAAGATAACACAATAAATTACAAATATCAAGCATTATCTTCCTGAATGATTGTTCTGCCATGGCTTATCATTAGAAAACCAATCCTGTAGGATTTTCCTTGCAATATTGGTGGACTTTTTTGTAAATTGATTCACAAGCAGAAATGTTCCTGTAGTACCTTATCTATAAATAATTAATGATCTTGCTGAAATCAGTGATGGTTGTGCCAATTGTCTAGATTGAATTGTGCTAGATCTACTCCTGTATCATTTTGTCTGCTCTTAGTGATTATGTCAATGAGTTTGAGTAGTCTGAATGTGATAAATGTAGCGGCCTTGCCTTTAACCTCTCTGTGGCTTGTATCTTGGCTGATATCCTCCCATCCCCACCCCGACCCCCTTTTGCCATTAAAACTTATTTCCATTGTTAGGTCCAAATGTTAGATTAATTTATACCTATCTCCCAGTGTTATTGCTGTTTTTCAGAATGTGTATTATTCATTCAACACAAACAGATTTATTAGATCATGATATGAACAAATTTGGAGTGTTCTGTTGTGTTCTTCCATGTTGAAATCCATTACAGCCAAGTTTTGCTTGTTACATTTATGGCTCTGTCCTAAGTTGACTTCTATTTAATCATTAATCAATAAGAAACTTACCTTTTAAAACAAGATAATGGTCTTAAGACTGAGTTTGGAAAGAAATGTCTTAATTGAAATGAAAGTTTTAGCCACAACATTATTGTTCTAGAAGGATTGGTTAAATCAGATAATGGTTTTCAGAGATTTTCCTTAAAATTACATGGGTAATCTTTGCCACCTTGACTTTAATAACAGTTGAGTCAAACCCCCTTTTTTGGGCAGCACTATATAATTTTCATGGGGATGTTGGAAATTATCATGTAACTACCCTAACACTGCTCCAATTGAACATGGGATAAATGTCAAAACACAAATTTTAGTGTTATTTCCTTTTTTAAGTTAGACTGTATGATACATTAGGGAATTAATTTCATAATCGAAAACAAACCTCTCAAAATTGTCTTTAAAAAACAACAAAAAAAACAAACAACAACAACAAAACATGTAATTTCTGTCTTCATTTGTTTTTTTTTTGCCAATTTTCATTGCACTCTTAAGCCTGTGTTGAAATTGGCTTATTAAAGTAGAAATTATATAAAAGATCAATTTTATATAAAAGATCACTTTTGTTGAAAATGGCATTTTGTTTCAAAAAGTTACGAGCACATGCATTGTCGCAGCTGGTCTTCTCTGCTTGTATTGTTTTCCAGATATTGGATGTCAGACGCTGTTCTATAATCATGACTTTTATGAAACGAAGTGTACATGTATGGTGCGACACTGTTCTATAATCATGACTTCATATTCATGAAACAAAGTGTACTGTATAGTGAGTGCTTCAAGAAGGAGCCTACATGTTCACAATTCTGTCAATATTGTTTTTATCTGTTGAATATTGAATAATTCTGTCATGCTGTAGGCATTAATTTACCAAGCGAGATGCTAGCCTTGGGGACTCGGACTGGACATCATATTTCTACAATGATTGAGAATTTGTTTTATATGTCCAGACAGTCATCTGCAATTTTCTGTAATTGTGTGTGACAGGTTTTCCGAGGAGCTCTGTGATATTTTCCTTGCAAAGAAACAGAAGACAGCACTTCTGGGAATGTCTGTTTATGGCACTTGTCATAATTCTAAGGCAGAAGCTCTTGTTTATTGGTGTTATTGAACTGTTTCAATCGCTAGGATGCATCCTTCACACACTTTAGATTTTCAGTTGTCTGTCAATGTGTTTATTTTCTCATTTTCTGACATCATTTTGGCAGTGCTGACCTGTCTGTGTGAACAATAAGGTAGTTAAAACATTTTCAGTATGTTAACAAGTTGTAATACACTTCTGAGTTAATACACTAATATAGTCACAATAATAATACACACTACACTACACTACACTACACTACTATACACTACACTTCAGTACACTACATTTTTTGCTTACCTTTGTCTGAAAAGAATCAGATTGTACTAATATCGCAGCCACTGGTCATTTAAATTGAGCAAATTATTCAGATTTTATTATTAACTTTTTGTTTCTGTTTCATGTTTTCTCTGGCAGACAACAATATTACCAATATTGTAAGTTGAGTAACACTTCAATTATCCAGTAACTAAATCATCTTTTGCTTACAGGCAGACATATGTCTGTGTAATATAGGTTTCATAATTGTTCCAGAATTTTATGTAATAATGTGTGGTAATGAAGTCTGTGACAGCTACAATATGTCTTCCATTTCTCTGGGCTGACAGTGTATGTCTCTGGGGTATACTATCATTTTGTCATCTATTCCAAAATTGAGACTTCCTTGTGTAATCTTTGATGTTTTATGATGCATGCACGTGTAAGTCCTTCTGAAATGCTTAACCCTTTACTCCATAGATACATTCCTTATTGCATGGGTGAACAGTGTAGATCCAGAATAGCCTGCACATCTGTGCCGTCTGTTCAAGATTTGCACTGTTAGCTTTTCAGAAAAGTAAAAAAAAATCTAGTACATCAAAAAACAAGTAGTGTAGATCCTGAATCAGATGGAATGAATGGTGGATTTGGATCTACAGTGTTTGCACAGGCCATAATAATGCATATTCCCTATTCCTGTATTTCCATCCCCTTTATGGATTTTTTGTCTAAGACTTCATAATAAGATAATATAAATGTCAAAATAACATGATGATCAAAAGATCATTCTTTGTTTAATTAAATGGAACAGGAAATCTGAAAATCAATGCTGAAATATGCATGTTTGGTCGGTTAGAAGACACACACCGCGCGTGAAAAAAATGGCCGCCACATTCCTCTAAACCCGTCCTTTGCCGTAAGAACCTGTGTGAGAAATGTGTTTTCAGTTTTTCAGACTTGTTGTTCTGTTCAAACCATGCAGATATTTAAGGGTTAAAACCTTCTTGATGCATTTTTATCAGTTTTGCAAGATTATCAAAATAAAAGCTATTTTTAGCTCATGGTGTGTATTTGGATAAGCAGTTCGTAGATAAATATGTTTTCTGATCATTTTTAGCTCTATTTCAGAAAATTCATTTTTATAACAACTGCAACTTAAAAATTTCATGATGACTTTCTTGTACTGTGCACAAGTCCATGCATCCTGTTATAAATTGTTGTTTATTCAAGGGGGACGGAATTATAGGAAGGGATGGAAATATAGGAAAGTAGGATATATATGGAGGAAAGGTTTAACTCTCAACAATGTCAACTATTTAAAGCACTTAGTTTTGTAATCAGTGCAAAAATGATCATACTAATCACTGGTAAAATTCAGTAAATAATCATGATTCATTTGCAAAAGGTGTAATAGTGCAAATTATTCTAGTGTAGTATTAAATTGATTCTCTCTTATTTGCACTTCGGATTACTTAAAGACAAAATCATTTGAAATACTCTTAATCAATCTGATATAATGTCAAAGCCAAGTGACAATTTAATGTGTCATCCGGAGTCAGAGTAGTTCACACAATTTAAAGTCATGGATCTCAAGAACTTTCCATGTAAACTGTACAGTACTAATGTACTGGCAACTTAGAGGAACGTATTATGAAGCAGGTTACGCTTGCCTAGATTGCATATATTTGTGTTGCCCTTTTGGACCGCTTCGTCTGTCCATCACGAAAACTCAACTTTGGCTATAACTTTCACATTATTTTCATCAAACTTTCAAATAATATTGCTTATGACAAAAGGCCCATCATGATGCAAAAATCTTAAGGTCAAGGTCACATTTGAAACAGTTAAGCCCATTTTGTACTTGGATTTTTTATTCTGACAAAGTACATGAAGGCGTCTGTACAAGTGTTCAACTGAACACCTATCAAGTTTCAGACTAGAAGTTAACTAGAAACAAAGTTCAAGTGGCATCATGAACTAGTATGATTGTTTTCAGTTACATGACACCACAACATTGTGAAGTTATGACAGATGGACAAGGAGCATGACATTTTAAACAAGAACTGAATATAAAATTACTAGCAGTTGATGCTGCATATATTTAAGGAGAGTCTATTACTTCAGCACAAACATCTGCAAGGGACTTACCAGTAAACATGTGATCCTCTGCAAGGAACAAAAGCACAAGTCTCTTCAAGGAACTAATACACCATCCTCCCTAAGCAATTATAGCAAACCCTCTGCCAGTAACTAAAACACATGGTCCTCTTCAAGAAACTTAAGCAGAACCCGCTACAAAGAAACTTGTCACCAATACTTGGGTCTATAGTTTAGACCATCACATGACTTTAAACACTAGCTATTGACAATATAACACTACTGGCAGTATTAACTGTTATGTCTTTGATTTAACATCTTTTTGTAATACCAGACAGTGCAGTGAAATAACCTTAGTAAGTATTGGAAGTAAGTATTGGAAATTTTTCATATATCATAACTGCATTGTTGCCGAAGCATGCCATTAAAAGTAAAATGGACACAAGATAATAAAAATAAGATTGGAGACCACTTTTGAAGCAAAGGATTGGAGACAGAAGTCTGGCTTTTATTGGTCTAGTATTCTGGAATATTCATGTTGCTATAACTCTTTCCTCCATGGATACATCTTGATCACATGGGCAAACAATGTATATCCAGATCAGTTGGCACATCTGTGTCATCTGATCAGGATCTGCACTGTTCCCTTTTCAGTCCAAAATAACATAATAATTCAAAAAACATTGTAGATCCTGATCAGATAACATATGATCGGGATCTACATTGTTTGTACATGCAATAAAATAAGCATCTATGGAGTAAAGAGTGAACAGTTGAGTACAGTTTACAGTCCCTGACTTACTGTCCATTGGTTGACCCATATTTTCTTCCACAATCTGTTGCAGTTTTCTGTAATTGTTTATGACAGCAGCCTGATGGCATAGAATTCTGTATGATGTCTATCTATTTGCTGGGATGTTTGTGCTACCATTCAGGAGATAACTGTTGGTGACATGTTTGAATAGAAGGGTAAATAAATACCTATGCCATTCAAAGAACAACAATTTATTTCATAGATATCATGTTGTATGACTGTTCATGTTTTAATTGTGAATGCAGTGTGTGTTTCCAGACTGGAAACTTGCGAAAGTTGCTGCGCATCTGTTGGGTCGATTTACCTAGACAGAACAATGGCAGACTATTTAGTAGACAGAAGGACCAGCAGTTTATTACAAAGTTTAGTAATTGTATGTGACACTGGATTCTGTCTGAAGCATATCTGTTTACAAGTATCCTATGTCTCAATACCTCTATTGGGGTTTGATACTCATATAATTATATTGTAAATTGTCATAACTGTCTGTCTGTTTTGCATTATGGAATTAAATGTGAGTGCCTATTTTTGGCATGAACTAATTGCTTATATCATATGATGAAAGTGAATCATTGTTATCTCTTTACTCCATATAAAAGGATTTTATCACAGTATAGATCCAGGTCAGCTGGCACATATATGCCATCAGATCTGGATCTACACTGGTTGCTTTTTGGTTAGAATTAACCTAATAATTTAAAGTGTGCAATGCAGATCCTGAGAAGACAGCACGAATTTGTTATGGCTGATCTAGATCTAATCAGTTGACCTATGGAATAAAAGCTATATCCTATGAATAAAGGATTAATATTCTAGAATGCTGTCAGTGCATCATGACCCTATATCCCCCTCTCCCCTAACACACATTGAATAATCCAAGTGTGAATGCATTACATGATATGAAGACAAGACAACATGACTGTGATCTCATCATCATTATAAGGACATTGAAATAAGTTTACCATTGGAAGAGTCTGTTAGGATGCTATCAGAATCTATGTCTATATCTTATATGTCTGTATGCCTCTTCTGGGACTGTTTATTGAGATTATTATAGTGTAAACTGTTGGAATTCTCAGGAAAAATTGGCAGTATGTGCATTTTGGGATTACATTTGGTTTCTGTCTTTTTCATAGAAAGAAGCAGGAAATAAACATGCAACAAGCAGTTGTTGATGATTGTGTCTTGTATGGAAATTATGAACAAAAATTATGACATTAAATTCAGAAAATGACTTTAAATGTATGAATATGGCTAGTTTCCAGTATAAGACATTTTTAATCAAAATGCTCCATTACTGTGCTTATTGCTCATGGGTACAGGTTATAATCCATGCCTGACCATTGTTGATCCTGTGAAGTTTGATAAGTTTGCCTTGAGATGCTAAAGATATTTAACATCTTTCAAGAATAATCCTGAGCTCCAAAGAATGTCATCTTCAACTCTGATTACCACTATCCGCTTACACCAAGGGATATGGCTGTTATCTGTAGGCAAACAATGTAGATCCAGATCAGCTGGTACATCCTTGATATCTGGACAGGATCTACTATGGTTATCTCTTTGATTGATTAGGTTATTTCTGACCAAGAAGCCAACAGTGTAGATCCTGATCAAATGGCATGAATGTGCAAGCTGATCTAAATCTGCACTGTATGCACATGCAATAAAACTTAAAGCCCATATAAATATATGGAGTAAGGGCTATAGGACTATGTGTAGCTTAAAAAAGAGTTAAAACTTACATTTAGAAAATTCTCAGACTAAAATTAATTAAAAAACCAACTCGGACAGATTTTTGTTTAGAAATCTAGCAAATTAAATTAATAAAGGAATTCTGTTTTTTCTAGAGTAATCTTCTTAAACTTGATTAATGTTGTTTGCAGTGAAACTTACTGAAAAATCTCCATAATTCCTAGACAATACTCCATTTATAAGAATTGCTGGCATCATTAAGTTACCAAGAACTGATTAATTCAATCAATGTAGGTATGTTTACAAACTTGCACAATATGTGAGCTATCATGCATGATGAATTCTGTCTGGAGTCGAAAAATATGTCACAGTGTTAGAAGAGATAGGAAATACTGTTGAAGAAAACTGAAATGGTTAATATGGAAATTTAGACTGTTTCCATCTAAGAGGACTGGAAGAAATGGGATTTATGGTGCAAACTTTTATCAGTCCGCAGTTCTCCACAGTATAGGATCAAGTCTTAGAAGCAGTTTCATTTTCTACTGCCTCTCAGATTCTGGTAAAGAAAGTACAGATAAAAGTTTTAAGAGAAGACAAATTATACACCCTTTACTCCATGGGATATGGCAGTTATCTGATGGTGGAGAGTGTAGATCCAGGTGAGCCAGAACATCCATAGTCTGATCAGGATCTACATTGTTCTTTTTTATTCATTTAGGACCTGGTAATTTCTGGCCAAGAAGTGAACATTGTAATCCCTATGCAATAAAACCTGTATATATGGAGTAATGGTTTAACTGTAACACTGTGACGTAAAATGTTCCTCCTGCGATTGGTCTATTAAGATTTGTGAAATTTGAGAAATTGTGTTTCTAATCCATAAACAGAGAAATATTCAATTTGTTCCATCACATTACATGGTACTTTCAGCATTGCCAAATGTTATTGCTTCACGATTAACTTAATATTTCATTTAATGCAAATTTGTATTTTACTTGGAACACATTTTCAATAGTTAGAGAAGATCTTTTTGAGGTAATTTATCAAGAATGCCAGGGGTATGGTTTATTACATTGGTGAATTGTGCTCTTTTAACATTTTAGTCACACTCCTTGCAATTTCACATTAACTCCCTTGCTGTTTTTGCATATTTTTTTTACATTTTTCGTCTTTGCTATCAAAACATAATTAGAGAATTGGAAATTTAATCTCAATCCATGAACACTTTTCTAAGAAAGTTGGATATCGGAGAATATGTAATTAAATCAGGTTGACATAGTTCTGATTCCAATACCATGTCAGAGTTTCACAATATAATAGATTGTGCTGTAAGCAGTAATGTTTGTCTTGATTGAAACCTCACTGAGTCATTGTTTTAATTCTGAGAGATAAATATGGCTTCTCTCCATGGACTTGTTGTATGCTAATGAAATAATCTGTCACTGTTTGATGGCTCTTTGACCACTTGTGTCAGCAGTTAGCCTCTCTTTATCTCTTGCTTTCTTTATTTTGATTTCTTTAAGAGAGAATTTGTGGGATGATTCATGTGCATGCATGTATGAAGAGTGAAAGAGTGATTGGAAAGATTGGTTACTGTCATTCTACCTACAATGGAAGTGTCTTCTTAGTTTGTTCACAGTGTACATTTGTAAATTAATTCTGTCTCATATCACTGTGGTTTTTTTAAATCATGGACCTGCATCATTGCAATCACAGGGATGTGCGGATAACTCCGACTGTGACCAGGTACCCTGTCAAGGATTTACCGAAACTACACAGTATCGACAGATAATTTGTGGTCTTACCGTTTGGAAAATGTTTAACTACAATGTATGCTACAGTTGCTATTGTTTAAGATAGAAGGATACTAAAGTAGTACTGCTGAAGTCTCCTTCAGTTTGTATCTCTGCATTATGCTCAGCCTACAGCTTATGCTGACTTTGTGATCACTCCAAGTTGTCTGTTGTACTCAGTCGGAGACACTCAGAAGGAAAGCAGCCATTTTGTTTGTTTTAAGCCCACAACAGAATCCCAATTCTTTTTTCAGTAAATTCCCTTCAATAAGCATTATAAATTAAAGCTTGGTAACTGAGTTAAGTGGATTCATGTTTTTATCCAAAATTGGTGAAAGTTGCTGACATGCGGGCTTTTGAAAAAGATGGTGTAAATTTAAAGGCACTTGTCCTGCAGCATAATACTGACTATAATTTGAGTCTGTGCAAAAGGGTACCGTTGAACAATCATTTTACATCCGCTACAGAAAATTATGAAAACATAAGAACCCTTGAACCTATGCGGGCCAGGATATGAAGTCCACAATGAATCTAGATTCTCCTTGAAATTTGATTAGAAGCAACATACTTGCCATAGACTGTTCAAATGATGTGATTAAAATTGATTATTGGATGTAATGCCTAGAAAAGAAAGGAAATTTAGTCTTAATAGTTGTAAATTAATCCAAAGATTGTGAAACAAGCAGAAACTGCAGCTCTAAAATGTCTGTGAAACATCTAAGGATTGCTCAGGTGGAATGATTTATTGGCATATTTGGAAATACAAAATGTATATAATCACATTAAAGTGGCCGATATTGCAGCATTAGTTAATAATTAATATTTCCTAGAAGCTAGAGTATTCTTTACAGTTTGTGTTACATTCTTTGCCCAATGACAATGTCTTAATCCTGTTTAAAATTTGAAAACTATCTCACATAAATTGTTGATATGGAAAATAGGTGATAGCTTTCTCTTTAATCTTAAGATAAGCATAGGTTTCTCTTAAATAAATATTTGTCATATTTGTGGGTAAGTTTAAAATCATTAATATTTTATAGAACTTGAATGTTAAAATTGTAATGTTGTGTATAAGAGAGCATTTTTGTGAGAACCCATTGCTCCACAGATCAGGTTTAATGTTCACATGGACTAACAGTTTAGATCCAGATCAGCTTGCAGACCTGTGCTGTCTGATCAGGATCTAAACTGTTCTCTTTTAGCTTTATTATGTTATTTCTGAACACAAGGTGATCATTGAAGATCCAGATCAAATGGCACAGATGTGCCAACTGATCTAGATCAAAATCACTCGCCCATGATAAAAATGCATACATAATATTATGGAGTAAAGAATATTGATGTTTTCTTGAACATTTTCATCATTTAGATACCATACTTCAATGTAGAAAGTTGCATGCACAAGTTCATTAGTGGTGTTTCTGGTGTTAGGGAGATGTTTTTTGTGATCACATGATCAATGAGTGAAGGAGGTAGAATTAGCCTGGTAAATTAATATTAGATCAGAGGGATCAGCCATTAATGCATTGGATGTTTTTTGAGCTATGGACTGATCCCCAAGGACATAAAATACTCTTCAAATTGGTCACTTGAGCTATTGTTCTCTAAGCAGGGGATGAAACACTAATTATATTAGGCAGAATGGCCAGCAAAATGGAGGAGAGAAAAGTGATCTTGGGTGCGAAATGTGCATTATTCAGCAGAGGTGGACAAGTGGCTACTTTCGTGGGAAATGAGGCACATTTCCCATGCTTTAAAATGCATAATATTGCATTAGTCACTGATTTGCCTTTGATTCCACACTGTCTTGATTGTTTTCATTGCTTTGGTTTCTGCCTGATTAAAATAGCAAAAATTGGTGTTACCGAGACAGCAATAAATGTCCTGTTAAATAAAGTCAAATGGAGCTCAAGCAAATTTCTTAAAACATTTAAGACTTTATAATATCTACTGCATTTTAAGCTTTTCCGAATAATGTATTTGTTCAAAATATTATTACAGTATAATGTAACTACTATCTTCTGTTTCAAAAGTTACATATCAAACAGCAGAAAATTAACCCTTAACTCCATAAATACACCTCTTATCTCATGGGCTAACATTGTAGATACAGATAAGCTGGCACATCTGTGCTGTCTGATCAGGATCTACTCTGTTCACTTTTTGGTCAGTAATGATCTAATTAATTAGAAATGTGTTCTGGCCGATCTGGATCAAATGTGTGCTGGCTGATCTGGATCTACACTGTTCGCCCACACCATGATCAAGCCGTATATTTGGAAAAAAGGGTTAAAGAACAAAAATTTGATTTCATAAATCTGAGGATCAGTTCTTTAAAGCATATCATGCAGCTGTCATGATATAAGTAAAGGATAACATTTCTGTTGATTAGTTTTACTTTATTGCTAATTTGTGTGTTTAATAAAAATAGGCAATACTTTTATTTTAGTCTGTTTGAGAACTTAAGTATATCATAATTATAATTAGTCTGTAGTCATGTCGAGAGCTAAACAAAATAACAAATATTTCTTTCCTTAATAATTAAATTAGCTAAATCCTATAAAATATCAATAATAGGGCAAGTTTATGTTAAGATCAATCTCAGTCTGGAGCTGATCAGAAGGATTGCTCAAACACCCTGTTTGAGCAGGCAAAATATCCAGGGATAAGCATAATGTAGTGTTTTTCTGCACCAGCAATCAGCTATGTACATTTTGACTGCACTGTGGATCAGTTAACCCTTTCCTCCATAGACACACCTTTATTGCTTGGGCGAACAGTGTAGATCTGTGCCGTCTGATCAGGATCTGCACTGTTCGCTTTTTAATTTATTAGGTTATTTCTGTCCAAAAAGCAACCAGTGCAGATCCTGATCAGACAGCATAGATGTGCCGGCTGATCTGGATCTAGACTGGTTGCACACGCCTAAAAATGCATATTTATGGAGGAAAGGGTTAAGTACAATTGTTGGCCCCACATCATATTGGTGCAAAGACAATTTGTAAACACTAGACTTTTCTAAAGACTGAGCACTATCATCTGCAGACAGAGCACACAGATTATAGGGATAACTTTACAGATAATTTTTAGATAACTCTGAGAGGGGTATCTTAATCTTCTCTTTGCCCTGTCAAACATCAGATAACGGCTTAAGTTTAGGGGACATTCTGAATAAAGAGCATTGTTTTAGAGAATTGGGGATCATTTTGTCTCGGTCAGGTGTTGACTTCACAGGTTCATAAAATGTTGGTTTGCTGTTTTTCTCTAGATCAAAATTATTGGTTGTTAAAAAAAGTTCTTTAATTTGTGATTTGCTTGGAATTAACAGTATTGTTGGAAATAGGTAAAGTGATCTTGGTTGTAAAATTAATTGATTAAAATATTATAGGATTGGGCAGTCTGGAATTTGCCTCAGTCATTTAGGCATTTGCTAAAATATGGAGTGGAGTGTTGGAGTGGAGTTGTGGAGTGGAGTCTGGAGTGCAGTTTGGAGTCAGATTTTGGAGTGACTTTGGAGTCAAAAATTGGAGTCAAATTTTGGAGTTGAAAATTGGAGTCAAATTTTAAATATTTGTAATTACAAGATTTCAAGAGTCATTGTTGATTCCATTACTTTTATTATGTTGTCGGAAAAAAGAAAGTGTATAATTAATAATAAATTTTTGCTGAGTGTTTGTGTGTTTTAAGATTTCGATCTAGACTGTAAATTTTTGGTACAAGAAAGTAATTTTTTATTTTTTATGAAAACAAAAATGTATAAATTGGCTTTCTCATGGAATCTTAAGGCACTGTCTTGGAATTAATATTTTTCCGAAAATATCTTTTATTAAATTTACAGCCTTCAAGCACATATTATAATTTTATTTCACAATCAAGTAGGTGCCCCAAAACATTAATTCACAAGTAAATGTAAACAAGAAAATTACTACAGAACATAAAAAATAGTTTGATACTCCTGAATGGTGGTACTGATTTACTCGTCTTGAGTTCTCTACAAATAACTTGTTTTAGATCAGTTCCAACGTCTTAAGAGCCAGTTTTCTATACAAAAATTATTTCCAGACTCTGTACAAAAATAATAGAACTCTAATCTAACCTCCATACCAGATAAAATAATTAACGCTCAAGTTATCATATACTTCAACAATTTTATAAGGTGACTCCAAAATTCAACTCCAAAATTTGACTCCAAAATCTCACTCCAATTTTCGACTCCAAAGTCACTCCAAAATGTGACTCCAAACTTCACTCCAGACTCCACTCCAACACTCCACTCCAACACTCCACTCCATATTTTAGCAAATGCCAGTCATTTATGGGCACAGTGTTTTTTATTCTTTTAATGATGTCCATACTAGAATGTTAAAACTGCAGACATTTCCTGGATATTATCTATCAGTTAAACCCTGCTACTAAAACTTGGCATTTAGCAAGGGATCTTTATAGTGGGGTGATCTTTATTTTTAGGTAGAAAATGATTCAAAACTGTAAAAAGATACATTAAAAAATGGTCTTATGGATGGAGTTGTCTTGATTTCAGTGTAGTCTTTATTAAGTGATTTTACGGTTCTATAATACAGCTATATAATATACTTACAGACAAAAGTCTTGTCCGGTATGGTTTTCAATAATATCTTTTAAACACGTGAAATTCCAAAAATGCCATTACTCCATCGGCATAAATTTGGTATCGATGGAAAGAGGACATTTATATCTGTGCAATGCAAAAAAATTTGGAAATTTAAGCCAGTGCTGCCGGTAGAGTAATGAGTTGAAAATTGGCATGCAAAAGATCCAATCTTCCCACCGGACAAGACTTTTGTCCATTAGCATAGTTTTCTAGTTATTCTTGGCATTGAAGTACGTCAGATACAGGGTGATCTGGAGTAAGTGGATCAGATTATTGGCAGGTTCAAGCTAAACTTTAAAAATAATTTATGGGATCTTGTATCAGTTGGCCCCAATGCTAATGTTTGGGTATTGGGACATAATTATTTTTGTCATAACATGGAAAATTTATTTGAATATTTCTTGGAAATCCATTTCCTGTTTGTCGTCAGAATTCCTGTAAATTGCTCACAATTTAAGTGATTTTCTTGCAGTATCAAGATTTTATAAGGAATTGATAATGTGGTTATCAAGTTGACTTTTCTGAAATATTCATAAATTTAAGCCCTTTACTCCATATATACACATTTAAACCAATGTGCGACCAGTGTAGATCCAGATCAGCCTGCATATCCATGCCATCTAATCAGGATCTACAAAGTTAGTGTTCACATTTAGATTAATAAGTTATTTCTGACCAAGATGTGACCAGTGCAGATCAAGATCAGATGGCATGGATGTGCCAGCAGATCTGGATCTAAAACTGGTTGCTCAAGTGTTAAATGACTGATATATAATAATATAATATATGTAGTAAAGGGTTAAAATGAAATTAAATATCTTGGCTATATTTTCTGCTTGTAGACAAAATTCTCCATGTGCAATTGATCAAAATTAAACTCATTTTCTTGCTCAATATATGATCTATAATTATCAAATTGGCTTTCTGCAAAGTGTTCATGGAACTTAACAAAAAGCCTGTCTAGGCAACATTTCCTACTTGATTAATGAGCAAAAGCAATAATCGTTCATCTTCCATGACTGGCATATGCAATATTAAATAAATATGAGATCCACAAAGATCTGTTCCAAACATGAAGATTCTGTTAACTTTTGATCCAGTGTACATGTATCATAACTTTCTGTCACTTTGCTGGGGATGATTGAGATTTATCCTAGAGCTATTGCTGAAATTGCACTCACCAGTGTGGTCAAGTGAAGAAGACCCAGGGCCCAAAAAATCATAAGACTAAAAATGGAGACCAGTCTCAAATCTCAAGCATCTGATTGGCTGAAATGGTGACTATTCTCCATTTCAGCCAATCAGATGCTTGAGATTTGAGACTGTTTCTCAGTTTTATGATCTTGGACCCAGATCACCCAGTGCACTATCATTGCATTCTAATAAGGGTCAACAATGTTACTTAGTCAATTAAGTTCTAAATAAGGTAGCAGTTAATTAGAGAAACACATTGTTATACCATTATTATACAAAGTTCTTGGAGTTTGAACTCTGTAGAACTTAATATAATCTTGGGACAAGAATGTTGCAATAAATCAACATTTAGATATGCTTTTGTCCTGTGTCTATCGAGTAGCTATTTAAGCAAAAAATGTTCATTGAGTTTGAACACTATAATGGAACTTATAAACTTGGGACAAGGTTGTTGCATATATCAATCATCTTTAAACCCTGTACTTGTTAAATTAATGGAATTAACTGAATTTTCTTTCATTTTGAATTGGTCTATTCATTGTAAAAAGGTGCGTATTACAGAAATCTGTTTATGGAATTTATGGTAGAATCAACAATGTAGACCCTGATCAAACTTCACCAACGACAGGTTTGTCTAGGTCTACACTCACCAGGTAGCGAATTTCACTTCGAGATAACCTGTGCTTAGCACTTGAATGTTTATTAATAATAATTGGATTGAAGCAGAGGAATTGTTCCCTCATGTCTGACAAACCACTTGTAAATTGAAATTGTGACGACAGGCATCCTTTATTAATTAATTCCACAAGTAAAATATTCTTGGTAAAAACGTAGTTTGTTGAAAACATGTTGTAAACATGTCACATGTTTATGTGTATTTTATCAGAGGAGTGATGGGAAATCATCGGCTGCTGTGCTATGCTATGTAAACTTTGATAAGAGATTGATTGTGTTCATGTCTTCTGAAAAGTTATGTTGAAATAACTGGGCACATGGAATCTTTCAATTATGTGTTTCTTTAACATAGCATTAAAGGTGGTATATAACCTCCACCCTGTACTGCAGTAGATAATGCCTTCACTGTGTGGGCAAACAGTGTAGATCTGTGCTGTCTGATCAGGATCTGCATTGTTTGTTTTTTTATTTATTGGGTTATTTCTGACCAAAAAGCTAACAGTGCAGATCCTGATCAGACAGCACAGATACACTGTTCACACAGTGATAAAATTTGTATATATGGAATAAAGGGTTCAGTTGTTGAGTAGATTGTTTTTAGAAATTTAATTTGGTTTTCAAATTTTACGTTTATATTGTGGTGCAAATAATTATTGATGTGTAACACTGAAAAATTGTGTGGAACATTGGGTTCTGTTGTTAGGAGAAAAAACTTGAAGCTCAAATGAAAGAATTTCTATGAAAACTTGTTGTGTTTCTGCTGAACATGGATTTGTGGTGTTGATTAAATTTATGTAAATTTTGCAGTGGGAAAAGATTCAATATTTGTTGTCTTGTAAAACTGATGTCAGTTGTATGAAAATTCATCTTGGAATTCAATAAATGTAATCAAGCATTAGGAAACATTAGATAATAGTTCAAACAAGCTGTCATGTTGTTTAACAACTGATGAAGTAAGATGGGAACCTACTGTATGTTTTCCGCATTTAACATCCCGCCTCATCTGGTAACAGGGCCCAAGATCGTAACTCTAAATCAGGTGACCAATCTTAAATCTCAAGCATCTGATTGGCTGAAATGGCAACTGGAGACTGGTCTCCAATCCAGGTCTCATTTTTCGCTGCAGACAAAAAATATTTACTGACTGAATTTGTATTCTTGGAATTCAATAAATGTAATCAAGTATTTGGAAACATTAGATAATAGTCTATACATGCTGTTAAGTTCAGCAAAGAATGATAAATAAGAATGTAAACCAAATGCTATTTACAACAGCATTACAAAGGGCCAAGATACAAAGGTGAGACTGGAGTCTGCAGTCTTAAATGATGGTTGATTGGTTGACCCCAGTCTTGTAACTGATCAATCACAAGAAAACGTTCTCAGATTAGGCTCCAATCTCAGTTCAGATATGACATATTAGATGATCTGTTGGTAAACAGGTTCAAATTTATTACAACAATGCCTTTGTTGTAATGCGTGTGTCTTGATATGTCTGTCACCCAAAGACTTAAGTACCATAAATTTATTTTTGTCTTAAAACTGCTCAAAGTTCTCCTTTTTGAAGAGCTCTTTATGGGCAAATGTATGCTCAATTCAAAATGCTATGATCGTCTTAAACGTATTGAATGAACGTTGACCCATAAATTTGTGCTCAGATTTGGGTCAACAGATTGCACATGCCCTAAGTTTAATTTTTGTCATGATTTGTCACACAAATTGTAATTATGACATGGTGCTTTATTATGTTATTCTTTTTTTTCAGACCAAGTCTGGAATTTCAAGACTACTCTAAAGAATAAATTGATTTGAAAAGTAAGTCATCATTATTGTGATTATTAGTTCAGCTGAGCACAACTGCATGAATACATTTCTGTTATTATGCCAAAAGTCATTTCTGGTTTCGGAACAAAAATTTGTCCTTACTAAATATATAATGAAAATATATAATGATGCTGTCAGTGTCAAAACACTTAAAAGTTATGGGTTTCCTGGAGTCCAGTTTATAAGGTTTCTAAGCAAGCGTGACCACTTGTGGCATTGTAGGTCTACCATTACAAGTAATGGACATATAAATGTTGTAGAAGACTGTAATTCTCAAGATGTTTAACTCTGTCTCATTCTGAATTATGAACTTTTAATGAAAGCAATACTTTCTGGCAATGAGAAACAAATGAAGGGAATACCAGATTTCACATAAGCTTCATTTCATGCATAATGCATATTGTTGTGGTGCATTTCTTGGTAAGCGATCTCTATAGCACCATATGTTTATTGTCTAGAGAAATCAGAAGATGCTGTAGAATTCTAGGTAAGATGATATTTAAGGGGCCTCGTTAAAATCTAGAGAGATTTGGCACGGCAGGTGCAGTGTGCTTTAGTTTGGGATATAGTTTTCAACAAGCCTGTCTTCCAATCACCTTACGCTTTGGATGGATTTATGCTTTACTATATGCTTTGATCTTCGGTGGATTTATTAACTACTGTTGTTATGAAGTAAGTTGAAAATATGAATAATTAATCCTTTACTCCATATATACACATTTTTATTGCATGTGCGACCAGTGTAGAACTAGATCAGCCAGCAGTTCGTGCCATCTGATCGGGATCTGCACTGTGGGCTTTTTGGTTAGATATAACCTCATAAACAAAAATGTGAACAGTGTAGATCCTGGTTTAACCGGGCTGATGTGCCGGCTGATCTGAATCTACACTGGTCACACACATTGGATGAAATGCGTAAACTATGGAGAATATGGTCAACTATAAATTGTGTTGTTCTGAAGTAAGTTGAAAAATTATGAATAATTAAACATGTTTCCTGCTTAAACAAGATACAGTTGCAGATTGAGTTCAGTGGTAATTCCTGATAATTGGATTGTGTTGCAGTAAATGCATAATTTCAACTAATTGCATTAAATTGTTTTACAAATTAGAACAGACTGACACAAATATACAATACATCACAGTAACTGTTGGAATATACATGTTCTTTACTTGATTAGACTAAGAAATTACCAACATGGAAGGTATGTTTAAAAAACAACAACTAAACAACATTAATGGACCTGACAGGTTTATCATTGTTAATGAAAATTGGTTCTCTTCAAAACATCAATGAATTGTATAATTAAAATATATTTTATTACTTTGAAAATGAACATAGTAAAGATTTTCAATTAATTGTCAATTAAATATCTCATTCTCATTAATTGTTTATCATGAAAAATGCTTTGCCGTATAATCTGTTTTCAATGATAAAATTAATGAAAAATCACTAATTATTTATCAATAACTTCATTAATTTGATGACATTTTTGGTACCTGATGAAGTTTCAAGAATATGAGTAATGTGATTGTGGAAGCAGGAGTGTAAGGAATGGCTGGAAATTTCATGAGTTGGTGTAAGGGGGTGTAAAGAGAGGCTGCTAGCAGTAGTGTAAAGAATTGTTGCTAGTTAATGTGAAGAGTGCTTTGAGTTTAAAGGGTTTGTAATAGAGGTGTAAATATAAGTTGCTAGCATAAATGTTAAAAGCGACTACTGAATAGGTTTAAAGAGATGTGTGTAAAAGAAGAGTGCTAATTGGCGCTGAATTAACCCATTCCTCCATAGATACACATTTATTGCATGCACGAACAGTTTAGATCCAGATCAGCTGGCACATCTGTGCCGTCTGATCATGATATAATCTGTTCGCAATTTGATTTGTTAGGTTAATTGTGACCAAAATGTGACTAGTGCAGATCCTGATCAGACGGCACGGATGTATCGGCTGATCTGGATGTACACTGGTTGCATATGCATAAAAATGCATTTATATGGAGGAAAGGATTAAGTAATATGTGAGCGTACATGCATGCTTGTGATGTATTTGGTCCATTCTAACTTGTGACCTATACATCAGGTGTTAATGTTTATGATTCAACTGAATTATTAATGCAGTCATAAAGACCATAGTCACCTTCAGTCAGTGCTGGGGCATCTAAAAATAGCTTTATATTATTGCCAGCAGGGAAAATACAAGTCTTTTGCTTTTGTTTCACTAATATTTATATTTCTGTGATGTGCCTAGGAACACAGATATATATTTATTGTGAATCTACATTTTCCATTAATGTGATAGATATCACTCCTGCAGAACAAATATTTCCTTTGGCGAAATTGGTAGAAAATAATGGAACCAATATTTACCAACAGGAAGTAGAGATTGATGACCCATAATGCATCACTTATATTCTTAGTAGTTTGAAGATAATTGTAAATAAAGTGAAAATGGGTTCCATTGATTTATGATTAGATTATATTGCTAGGAATGAACGCTTTGTGTGCACAGTGACCATGTTCCATTAAGGGATATGCTGTCATGTGGGCTTATGTCAAATATGGCGAATAAAGAAATGAACACATGGCCAGGCAGGTCAGAAGCATAATGTCAAAAGACAGCTCTAACTCTTACGGAGATCTCATGGATCTTTATTGAAATTTTATTGAAATTTACCAAAATTGGCCTGTTACCATGGTTGGTGTCCGTTAGCTAGGAGTTTGCAATTTTTGTAGACATCTTCATCAAACTTTCATTAATATATACTTTCAATGACATGAGTGAGGATCACACCAATAGGTCATGGTCATATTTGATAGAATACTCCCTTATATTCTTACGTTTTGAAAAACTTACGTTCTATATAAATTTTTTTCACTTCTTTATATTTCTTCCTCATACATTCAGCAGCTTTAACTGCCATTTCCAATTATTTTAAAACCATATCTTATGGAGTAAAGGATTAAAGTCAGATAACAGCTAGTTCCTTCTCATCTTCTCCACTCATCAAACCTACTGAATGTTTTATTACACCACTTTTGATATTTCAATAACAATTAATTAAGAAAACTTGAAGAACAACAAAATTACTGTAAAGTTTATTGGCACCCAACAGGTTGAGATAAAGCATGGCGTCCCTAGTGCCTTATCATGAAAATCTCCAAATTCTCCAATGGCATGTCATCACTACAACGCCACTTCCTTGCAACTGACACTTGACTACTGACTGCTGAAATGTTGTAAAACTGAAATAAATTTGAAAATCATCAGTTGCCATCATGTTTCTTGTTATTATAATCAGCTAAGCCAGACCTAGACAAACCCCTTTGGAGATTAAATGGTCATAAAGGGAGGTAATTGACAAACCTAGTGAAAGTTTTATTGGTAGTAATTAGAAAGTCAAGTGGTGCCATGAAGATTTTATTTACTGTTGTGTATATTTGATTGCTTATTTGCTCCCATTTATTATTTGGTTGAAGTTAACACTACAGGATATGATACTTTACAACAATTAACAGAATTACAATTTGGAAGTGAAGATGTGGCATTCTGGTGTTGGATGTAATTGTTAAAATCTGTGTTCAGTTATTTTTTTCATGGGCATTTTTTAATTAAGGGCAGGATTTTATTATGACCTGATTCAGTTCTGACTTAGGTAAGTAACACTGGTTGTTCACAAGATTATATTCACACTGTAATATTATTGTGTTTGATATTATTTTATTTAAAATATTTAGAAATTCACTAGTTATTCACAAATACATGTGTGCTTTGTCCACTGACATGTCAAAGACTGTAACAGAATGTTTCTTTGACCAAAACATGTTTGATGAGATTGTTATAATAATTGTTCTTTTGACAGTATATGAGAATTTAGTTTATGGTTACGCTTCTATTCTATAAATTTTAATATAGGTTTATTTATGATTTATTCAGCATATCAAGACTTGCTGTACAATGAACAAACAAATAACTTGAGATCACAAAAATATTTAGTTAATCGTGAAAAGAATCTAGTATAAAAGAAATTACGCCGGCATTTCTTCTGTAAATGGTCACTGACCATTATGTCAACATTGAACTCTCAAAAATGCATATTTGAAATTGAACCATTAAAGTATTTAATGTGATATTAATGCAAACATTTGAAGACTTTTATTTGAAAAATTGCGTGATAAGTATGAATTACCATTCTTGGATATTTAATTTAGCTGTATTGAAATGCTAAGAAGTCATTTGAATATTAGAATGTCATAATACTTTTCATGGAGAGATAAATTGTTCAAATATTAAAGAGTTTGTGCGAGTTAAATTTTGGACTATCCTGGTAAGATATCTTGCAGTTTTAAGATTTGAACAATATTTACCAATATTTACTGTTCAGATTTTGGCCATATTAAGTCATGGATTGAGGGTCTTACATTGAGATAATACTATCTGACCTCAGTTATAATTGATACTGTTGCGGGCGTTTTTTATATTGCTAAACAGATCAAACATTATATTTGTAGCCAGTATAGGTGGTAACACTGCATATGTGTTTTTATGTTTTCTTATAGTTTTTGTTTAATTCAAGGATCGATCTGCACACATGTTTATGAAAATAAGTACCCCACAAGTATAAACCCTTACTCCATAGATACACACTTTATCGTATGTGATAACAATGTTGATCCAGATCAGCCAGCACATCTGTGCCGTCTGATTAGGATCTGCACTGTTTCCTTTGTTAAAATATATTATCCGAATGAATAAAAAAGCAAACAGTGTACATCTTGATCCTTAGAAGTCACAAATGTGCCGGCTGATCTCGATCTACACTGTTCACCCACGCAGGCCTCCTAGTGAAACCTTTAAAACCTTTAAAAACCTAATTTCATAGCAAACCTTTAAAACCCTTCTGGAAAAACCTTTAAAACGGCCAATAAGCCTGTAATTTTCACTTAAATCCTATATTTTTTTCAGACTGCTTGCCTTGTCTGGCAGTTTAATGCAAGTAATGGTTGCACTTCTGTATTTCTTCCTCATTTTAAGTGTTGTTATTGAGATATTGCTTGTGAATCAATTATAATGATTGTGTAATTTAAACAGTATTTGATAATATCAAACATGCCTATTTCCGATGCCTCTGGTTTTAGAGTGTGGGTTTCCATATACAAATTAATTGTTTTAATAAATACATATATAATATGTGTTTTCAACAAAAATTCTGACAATAATAGCCTTTATTTACATTTTATTTTTTAATATTTTACACTAAAGTGCCTTTATTTTCCTAGATAGGAGCCTTTATAATAACCTTTATTTTTGTTCAGGCGTGCTAGGAGGCCTGCCTACGTCATAAAGGCGTATATATTAAGGAAATTGTTAAAGAATTCTTAGTTAATGTATAAGGTTTTAATATCTTTCAGAATATTCATCTCTAAGAAGTCTTGTAAAAAAAAGACTGCACATGTAAAGCAATTTAATTGTGTCTTGCTGATTAGGGTAAATTAATGTCCGGCATGGAAAATTGCTTTTCTGGACATGCAAAAGACATGCACACCAGGGAATATGGCATGTTGGAATGCTGGTTACTCTTTAAGTGTATGTTTTAAAGAGAGCCATAATTGACATCTTGTTAAGAAACCAATCAATGATTTCTTTGCTTTTCTACAAGCTTTGTGGTGACGTGCAGGACGTCGGTGTAACACATGCAGTAGTTAAAAATGTTTAGTGTATTAAAATGTTTTGAAGAAAGACATTTTTGAAACAGCAAACATTAAAATTTTATGGTATTTGTAACACTACTCTTGACCCACTGGATTTATTGGCAAGTCTTTGGAAAGGACAATGACAAAACATATTTGCCTTAGAGAATTTAAGCCAGGTTCCTATGGTGCACAAACCTCACACTTGATGCACTAGGGCTGAAGGTTATAAAGCTGAGATTGGAAACCAGTCTCAAATCACAAGCATCTGATTGGCTGAAATGGCGACCAGTCGCCATTTCAGCCAATCAGATGCTTGTGATTTGAGACTGGTTTCCATGCTCAGTTTTATAACCTTGGGCATTGGTCCTCATAGGAACAAACATGTACAAGTTGCCTAGATGAATTAACAACAAAATCACCCACCAACTTGACAATGTTGCAGGCAAAGTCATGCAAACACTCCGAATTAGTGTACTTGATGACTTTTTTGAGACCAGGCTTTGCGAAAGTTGCCGGACTGTCGGACATGTCCGGCAAAAATCAGTCCGGTCCGATAACTTTTTCCAGGGATCCAGACCTTATGTCCGGCACAGTTCAGTCCTTTATTTACCGATAACGACTGAGTAAGAGTCTATCCATCAGGCACGAATACCAGAATTTATCAAGTCCAAGTTTTCTCCTTTGAATATGTGAATATTGAAAACGAGTTTTACTTCGCCGTTTCTTTTTAAGTTTCCAATCAAATTCTAGATAAAGTAACCATATCTGCGACCTTCGACAAAGAAAATGTCGTTCTTGCGGTATAATGATGGCACTGCACCAGGCAAAAGAACGCCACAAAAAACTGATGAAGAAAAAAAGCAAAACAAAAATACTTCGAGTCCAAGTGCCCGCCGAGAAAATTTGTTGAGAAATGGCCGCTCGTGGTTACTTTTAAATGAGAATATTTTTTATGAGACAGTATTTGATGACACTGAAGAAATTGTACCCAGTTTAATCATGACATTCTTTCAGTGGAATACAGACCATTCTGTTCCATTACAAGGACTCTGACTGGATATTTTAACGATTTTGATAATGAATGTTTTGAATTCCAGACAGAGTCCATCAATATGGATAAACTGATGTTTCATCTAAGAGAAGAAGAGAATCAAAATGTTAAAGAAACCTTTAAAGGATGATGTGTCTTTAATTTTAAAAAAATAACAAAGGTATACATATATTTGAAAAAAAATTCGGTCAGACAAAAGTTCTTTCGGTCAGACAAGAATTGGAAGTTTGTCTGACCGAATGTCAGGCACAGTTTTCAGCAATTTCGCGAAGCCTGTGAGACCTGAGAGCACAGGATTTAACCCTTAATTAATACAAATATGTACACCTTTATCAAATGGGTGAACAGTGTATTCCAGATCAGCTGACACATCTGTGCCTTCTGATCAGGATCTGCACTGTTCACTTTAAGATTCATTATGTTATTTCTGACCAAGATGGGATTAGTGCAGATCCAGATCAGATGGCACAGTCATTCCAGCTGATCTGGATCTACACTGTTTGCATATTATGTGATAAAATATAAATGAAAGAAAGAGTTAAATTCTAAAGCAAATTGGATATGATAGAGTTAGGGATTTAAGCTAGCTTTCACATGTTGAACTAGCGCCAGCATTTACATGGCTACTGAAGTTAGCACTCTAGGGTTTCAAGAGCTTTTTGATCTTGTATAATTTTGTCAAGTGGTTTTACTTTGATATTGTGTGCTAAGGTTAAGGGACTCATTGGAGCTTTGATGGAGAAGTGGACTATTAATAAGTCTACTGAAAAAATATGTGGATAATGCCTTGTCTGTAATAGGAAAATGGACTTATTTCCTGAAACAAATCTGTGTTTAGTCTAGTATTCAATTCATTTTCCCTTGGGTCCATGAAAGAGTACATTATATAAAGCCTGCAAAATTATACACAAAAAGAATAATGTTTGAAGAACTTCAACATGCTAAATACATGCATGTGTGCACAATAAGCTTAATTTTGTTATGTTGTTCCCATATTTATGAGCTTAGCTTACTCCAGTGGTACAATTTAAAATGTTGACTTTCTCCAAAGAAAATACACGGTACAACTTATTTATTATTTTTTTAAACAATTTTTTACATTTCTGATTCAGAGATGCATAATATTAGAAATTTGATCTGATTATGGGAGTATGACATGATTTTAAAGAATGCTGTCAACTTAGAAAGATATTATGAGATCTTGGCAAGACCAGCTTAGCATGCAACAGCTCATTTTTAATCAAACAGCCTTCAAATGAATCTTTAACATACTACATTCCTGATATTTTTGTTCTGTCAACTGATAAGAACTTGTTCTCTGATAATTCTAATCAAAGTTGACTTTCTGTAATTACTGTTGCACTGGTAGAATGGTATCCATGGTACCTGGCCTGCTTGTTGGGTGATGTTTAACATCTCTAGTGATATTGTCAACTCTTATAGCTTGTTACAGACAGAAGAACTGAACCCTTTGCCTCGTGGGAAATGGCTCAGGTCCCATCTGCAAACAATGTACATCCAGTTCAGACCGCGTGATTGTACTCTGTTTCACCATGCAATAAATGTCTTATCGTTTAATGAAATTCATGACAGAATAATACTAACTTCATTTAATTTTTCAGGAACACTTATTCGTGCAAAAGCTACAAATTATAGTATCATGCAGGCACGAATACGTGTAACACAATCTTTATAATCAGACAAATTAATTCATGGTTATAACTTACTGAAGGTTTGAATTCATGTTTTCATACATGCCATATTTCTCGAAAGCTCTCAGTGAGATTTTGTTCAGAATTCGGCAGGATTTTAACTTCATTGGAGAGGATATTTAACCTGGATAAGTAAGCAAATATTAATTAATTAAAATAAACATAGAATATGATTTTTACGTATTCTCTGTTATTTATTCCATAACAACATCATTCATTGAAAATACACAATACATAATATTATATAAAGGAAACACTGTATACATATGTTCAGCACATATTGTAAAGCTGAATAAAAACACAAGCAATACTTGTAATTACTAAGTTTATTGTTGTATCCAGGATTTAAAATGTTCAGGGTTCTATGAAAACTGGGCAGAGGAGACATTTAAAAAAATGGAAAAAAATATCAATAATTGAATTGTAGCACATTGTTTTTATAACACTTTTTAAACATTTATTAAATATTTTTAGCATGTTCATTCTATAATAAAACAGCAGATAATTAGTTCATTATTCATTAGATAAATCTGACAAAGAAATTCCCATTTGATGGAATCCTTGGTATTCATTGCTTAACTATTTCCTTGAAATATTTGCATTTTTACGCATGTGCGACCAGTGTAGATCCAGATCAGCCGGCACATCTGTGCCGACTGATCACGATCTGCACTGGTCGCATTTTGGTCAGAAATAACCTAATGAATCAAGAAGCGAACAGTTTAGATCCTGATCAGACGGCACGGATGTGCCAGTTGATCTGGATCTAAACTGTTCGCCCTAGCAATACAGGTTTATCTATACAGAAAAGGGTTAATACTGTAAGATTTATTGCACAAAAATAGTTAAATGTTCACTACTCATCATTGAAACACTAAATGTGGTAAAGATGGAAGAAAATAAGAATTTGATAATTAAGTTCCAATTTCAGGAATTGTTTCCTTAGTATATTACCTTCCAAACTATGACATTAGATTTAAACTAACAAGCTAAATTGGGAGGTTTGTGAAGAGACCTTGAATGGTATTGAAGCAGACCTGTTAACATACTAGTTGATTGAGAATTGAGTACACATAAGCATCATCTCTTTCTATTGAATAAAAAGATAAGCACTGTCATTCTGTGAGAATTGTTTGAGAAAACCATGTTTTATTATTTTCTTAGAAATACCGTCTTACATCTCTATCAACAAGTTTATGTAATCTAATGCATTCATCAACTGTTTGTAAACTGAGTCAGACACAATTTTCAAATTATTGCTGTTAATGATGTTTGCGGAAAATGGAAGTCTTTTAAATAAAACAAATTTGTCTGAATTTTTTTGATAATCTCCGAAAGCAAACTTTTGATATTTCTCAGGGATTGAAAAGAGATGTTTGATTTATTAGTTGTTTTGAAATAAGAAGTTATTTCCATGGCAATGATGAGTTGGCAAGACGAAAATTGCTTCTCTTTTTGCTAAAATTTATGTAGTGTAAATACAATATCTGTAAAGGAAACTACATCAATAGTCCTTGATTTTTGCATTTTGCTGTATGGCAACTTTGAAATTGTTTAGATAGGACTTGTGGAAATATAATAATGAATGATGATAATGTCTATCATTTTGCAGTTCAGCCAGAATTCTAGGAAGTCATCAATCTAATAGGTTTTACACTTTTTAAATTGCAGTTCTTGTAGAATGAAGACGGAATAAGACTAGTCTCCATGTTAGCCAATCAAATGCTTGATATTCAGGACTGGTCTTCAATCTCAGTTTTATGTTTTTTGGCCCTTGTTTTCACACTAGATCCATATTTGTATCATATTATCAGTAACCTTTATCAGGATGGTGTTTTTAGAAGATGTCAAGGTCACAATCTAAAACTAAAAGAAGGTCACTAGGTCAAATATTTAAACTTAATATTACCACACTTGAGGTGATATTTTTAATCTGAGTATTACCAAACTTGGGTAGAATGAATGTTTAATGTTATAATTGACAAAATTAGGTACATGTAGTATGGAGTATTACTTCAAGGTTTCAAGGATAAATTATACCCTAGAGTGCACATTATTCAAATAATTGATAGGAATATTTGGATAAGGCCCATTTTTTTTTAACTGGATTGGAAGAAAATTGTGTTAAAACATTTGTCATCTGATAAACCACTAAAACTAGATGAGAGACTTGGATTTTCATTTCTTTTTAATATACATAATTGTTGGCTTAATTTTCAAGTGAGCTATAATGCTTGTTTTGCATAATTATTACTGATGTAATTGGTAAATAAGTCCTCTGCGATTAGAATAACAAGGCGTTCCGCTAAAACAGTACCAGAGTGTCATAAAATAGTGAAGTCTGGAGGATTTAGTGTGCAACTAGACCAAATGATTACGGAATGTGTAACAAACAATATTCTTGCTTCTCTGTGGGTCTGGATCTGGAAAAGTTCTGCTAAAGTGTAATGCAAGCTGTTGTAGATACCTAGGAGACAGTTTAAAGATACACTAGTCTATCTTGCACCGCAAGAAATAAACACATCACTTTATTGCTTCATGATATACCTCTGGTGCAGGATTTTATTGCTTGGCATGAAAGTAAGGTGGAGCCTCTAAGAAAAGCTGATGTGAAGTGCTGTGCAATTTGTCTCTTTATTGTGTAATTAAAAGCTTTCTGATGTTTACTTCTGATTATCTCACTTTGTGTTCTTTTTTAACTATGTAGTGGTTTGCCATTATATTATAGGTGGCTCTTCTTGCAGAATAAATGCTAAGTGGTGCACAATATTTTCTATGCTTTTCTCATTTTATTGTATTAATAAAGCGGATTCTTTTGATCTCATACAGCATTAATGACTGCCCTTTAGATATTCAAGGCTTGACACAATGTTATACACTAGTCCTTGACTATTGCATATCTTTCTGCAGGGTTACCTTTAAAATGGCACAAATATGTCATCTGAAGGTATTTCATGTTCAGTCAGTATATTCATAAAAGTGGCAGAACCAGTGGCAATGAGCATGCACTTCAATACAGTAAATCAAAACATTGTGGACAATCTCATAGTTGTGTGAGTGGCCTTTATTGTGGGCATAATGGCCCATTGAAATGTTTTTCATCTCAAAACGAAAACAGAATGATTGCCACAGCAAAATGCAATTTATTAGTGTAAATGTTGATGTTCCTGTTTACAAACAGTATATTGAATAATCCTTTTCACAAAATAGGACTTCATCATTTTCCTGGAAATATCCAATGGATGTGTTAATTTCTTTGACAACATCAGGCACATTTTATCTACTTGGTTTTCAATCATCTATCCCCTCTTGAACTACCCAGGATGAAAAGGGATAATTAAGATTAGAAAATATGATGTATATGTGAAATAAATGTCAATGTCTTGCCAAGCACTGTTTGAGGCCGAGTATTTAAATGTAATAAAGTTAGGTATTAATATGCTTACAGATGTAGAGAGAAAATTCAATTACTTTTGGTGTAAAGCAATTGATTTAATTCAGGAATTTGAAGATTAATGCTAATTGCTAAATAAAACAACAATTACTTAAACTTGCAGAAACCAAAAGAAGTCTGACTTACTGAGGTAGTTTTAAGTTGGCAGATATAAAAACAAGCACATGCCTATGAGCCTGCGACAGGGGTCAGGCAGTTATTTTTTTCCAGCCTTACCAGTCTGAATGGTATGTAAATATTTAGAGTAGGCATTACTAAAAAGTCTGGTGAAATAAAAAGACAGCTAGACTACCTATGTAGTGATAATTTCTTCAGTTTATTGATCCTGTTTTACCCTTGTTTAAGGGCCATTTACAGTCATTGCATTTTTGTCATTAAAAAAGAATGAAATGTTGAAATTAAATTGTAAGTAGAATCTCTACAAATTCAAATTACCCAATATAAAATGGCCTTAACCCTTTACTTGCTGAATTAATGTGAGGGACTGACCTTTCTTTTATTCAACCTGTACAGAATTTTGTTTAAAGTATGCATTCAGGGTTTTTACTTTATAGTGAACACTTATACATTCAGGGTTAATACTTTATTCTGAGCATGTATGCATCCAGGGTTTTTACTTTATAGTAAGCATGTATGCACCCAGTGTTTTGACTGTAAGTGAGCATGTATGCTATCAGTGCTTTGACTTGAAAGTGAGCGTGTATGCAGTCAGTGCTTGGACTTGAAAGTGATTATGCATGCATTCAGTGCTTTGACTTGAAAGTGAGTGTGCATGCATTCAGTGCTTTGACATGAAAGAGAATGTGCATGCATTCAGTGCTTTGATTCTGTTGTGAGCATGTAATTGCTTTCAGTGCTTTGACTTAATAGTGAGTGTGTGTGCATTCAGTGCTTTGACTTTAAAGTAAGTGTGTATGCATTTATTGTTAGTGTGTGCATTTAGTGCTTTGACTTAAAAGTGAGCATGTATGCACTAAATGCTTAAACTTTAAAGTGAGCATGTAAACTATGCATTCAGTGCTTTGACTTTAAAGTGAGTATGTATGCATTCAGTCCTTTGACTTTAAAGTGAGTGTTAATGCACTCAGTGCTTTGACTTTATAGTGAGCATGTATGCCTTCAGTGCCCTGACTTTAAAGTGAGCTTGTATACATTCAGTGCTTTGACCTAATAGCAAGAATGTATGCTATCAGTGCTTTGATTTTATTATGGTTGTGTATGCTGACCTTTTACTTCCTCTGATGGCCAAACCATACATTTCTGTATGATGGAATACATGACAGACACATTGCAATCATTGAGGAGATATAAACAGGTACAAGTGATCACGAATGCGAGCAGAATACATAGGTGTTACCTGTAAATACTGAACAAATCCACCATGACAGATTCATTTCTTGCCTGTTTATCTCTGCAGACAGATGGATCAGTTTTTTATTATGATTAGTTCATAAGGAGAATACATTGTTGTGAAATATAAACAATTACTTTAATGTGGAATTTATGGAAAGACAAAGTGTGTTTGTTTGATGTGTGGAGATTTTAATTTCATCTGTTGAAGTTTTGGATAATATAGGCCAGAACCTGCAGAATCCAGGAAGCTTGTGAGTAGAAAAACATGCAACATGTGAGAGAAATAGGTAAGAAAAATGGTAGAAGTGAAAAGCTTTTTCAGGGTTTGGTGCTTTTTTCACAAAATAATTTTTATCAATCATCATTAAAATAAAAATAGACCTCTAGGTTTGGCAACTATTATGGAAACATTGAAATCAGTGGCAATTTTGATGAAAAACAAATTTTGCATTAATTTCAAGTTTTGCTGCTGTTACAAAATAAAAGTAATGGAAAGTCAGCTTTTTTGATCTCCATGCTGTAATCTGTTGGCAAGGATGAGATTTTCTGTGGTAAATAATTATGTGAATTACATCTTACCTGGGCCCCAAGTCAATGATCATCTAATGCAAACAGTGTGCATATAATATTCAAAGCATTTTAATGAAATCAGAAACTGCTTAAAGATGATAGCCAGTTAGATGAGAAAAATTTGCAGTAATGATCACACCTTTTTTGTTTGAGATAAACCCTCTACTCCATATATATGGGTTTTATCACTGTGTTTAAAGTATGAACAGTGTAGAATTAGATCTGATCCGGATCTACTCTGTTCGATCACAGATAACAGCCAATTATCCCATGGAGTATTTTAAGGACCAAATATCAAAAATAGAAATGAAAAATTACATCACTATCTTTGACATTCTTCTAACACCATTACATACTCAAAGAACTGCTCTGAGACAGACAGACTGTCTGATCCAAGCGTCACATGATGTATTTTCAAGAGGATCAATCAGGAAAATAGCACTAAATTTTATTGCTGGGGCTCATAATTGGACTGTGTATTTTTTTTACAGAATTGCCAGTGGTTCTGCAACAATTTGTCAGAATTATTAAGCTTTGGGGAGAAGTGTCATTATTTGTGCAAATTGCTTTTTGTGCAAGAGATATTATTATTATAAATTGAAGTTCCTACATGAATTTTAGACTATAGAGTGAAATTAAATTGAACAAGAATTGTATTGCATACATGTATGTTAAACAAGGATGACATTTGATAGAAATGGAGTATTGACTGGTAATAATCATATTATTTCAATCTCTCAAAGGTTAATTGAGTGAAGTATTCAATGTCTGAAATTGATATACATAACTATTCTTATAATAAAATAAAAAAATTCTTCAGCCTACGGTGTTTGTTGCAATATTTTCTAACACAGTCTGAGACTATTAAAGCTAGTCCATTCAGTGTTCATAGGGTGGTTTTTAAGATGTATTACCTGAATAATATTAAATGAATAGCAAACGAGTCTAGAATTTGATCAGACTTCATGTGCAGGCTAATCTGGATCTACACAGTTCGCATTTGCAATAAAAGGCAGATAATGGAATAAAGGGCTAAGTGAGGCTGCTGAAAAGACACCAGGCTGTTGTGTGATGTTTTCTTTAAAACTGTTATTGCTAGATTTTAGGAAATTGTAATATTTTAACTGTTCAAATAATTATTACTTGTAAATGATATATCTTGTGATAGTCCTAACTGACAGCAGGGTGGAGTTTTATCACCTAACTCGTTTTTTATTAGATTTATAATGATCTGTAAGCTTTTAAATTAAAGTGAACTCTTTATTACTGTATGTTTGATATTGTTAATTTCCATTATGTGATATAAAACTCTATGAAAATGACCTTAATTGAAAATTAAACCTAAGGAAGATGTGCTTTTTAAAAAAAGATCATTTATTGGAGATCAACATTATGACTGCTGTAAAAATGCTGTGTGGGAAAAGTTTATGCTCATAAAATAAGATACTGAATCTTAATTTTATATGCAAGAAGAGTACTTAGACTTCATGTCTAATTGTTTCACAGTGTTGATTATCTTTGTTAATTGGTTTAATTATATTTAAGTTTTGCTAATCGTTTTGTAGAAGTGGAAAATCTCATATAAGTGTTGTATGATTAAATTCACCCCAGGCATTGAAAAGCAAATGCACATCTATTTTAAAGCAGTCATTATTAACTTCATATAATCTCTTAACTTTGTGATATTCATCTGATCCTGAAGTAATGAAAACAGAAAGTCAGTTTTATCAGAAGACTTTACATTAAAATCCTCCATGAAAATGAAAATTTATTATCTCAAATTGTCATAAAATACTCATAAAAAATATTGCAACAGAAGTTAGGGAGCTGTATTGACACCAGAGGCTGATTTGATTGGCAAACTCTTGTCATAAAATTGTCACACAAATTGTATGCTGTAAACAGTTTATGTCCTGGAATTTAATAGAAAGAGCCTTAGGTGGAGATTGGAAATGATAGACATTAGTATAACATGCTTTAATTAGCAGAGCCTACTGAGAATAAAGGTTTAGTGTATTAGATTCTGTAAAATTCACTTCAATAAAAAAAGATCAGGAATTTCAATGGATTTAGAGTGTGCTGGCACCATATTGACTGTAACAATGTATTAAGTTCTTAGTGCATGCTGGTTTGCTATTATTTTTTATGACTTTTGAAATGTGACATGTGGATTTTTGCACAAAATTTATGAGGATTACATGAAGTTTGTTAGGATTACAAGAACTTTGTTTTGAAAGATGGTATTCTTTTTGTTTTTATTGGTTTTAAACTCTTTTCTCTGTAGTTTTTAAAGGAAAAAGAGATATATCATCAGGGTCAGATCCACAGGGGTTCACTTTGATTGCTCTTACCCCTTTTTGGGTCAGCAATATTTTATTTTCATGAGGGTTTTGGTCAGAAAGTTGGAAATTATCATGTGACAATGACAGTACACAAACAAACCCCCTTTCTGGAAATCTTGCAGTATATTTTCCATCATTGTTCATTATTGAGTGATTGAGTGAATGAATACTTTTGTGAGCCATATGCCAGGTTGTACTCCGTGACTTTGTTTTGAAATCAGACCTGTATGGATAAACACACAAAAATAGTTGGCCTTTATATTAGTGTTTGGTAACACCCTGCACGCAGGTTATCTATGTTCATAATGAACTACCCAGACATGCAGACATTCTCAATTATGATAGGTCTTCATGCTTGTTTTGTAATAAGATAATCTTTCTTTAGGGGAGATTTGTAAATTAATACATGTTTTGGTATGTCTGTCTTATTTGTTAACATTTGTACTTGCTTTTGTCCAGGCATCACTCTTAGCTCAATCTGCTATGTCAAGAACCATAACTCTAATTTAAATTTTGATCATATTATTTGGCCTTCAATACAAAAAGAAGTGCTTAAGATTCACTCTTAATCCCAGTCACTTTGAGAAGAACCATAACTCTAATTTAATTTTTGATCAAGTTATGTGTAATTTGTTAAGAAGAATTGCTTCAGATTCACTTTTAATCCCAGTTGCTTTGAGAAAAACCATAACTCTAATTAAAGTTTTGATCAAATTATGTGCCATTTTTCAAGAAGAATATTAAAAAAGTTTGTGTTTGTCAGTTGAAATTCCCAAGTATACTGGCGATGCAATTTTGGATTAGGATTAGTGCAGAAAACTGTTTGTAATAGTAAAATAGATTTAGCATGAACATGGATCATTTTCTTCCTTGCCCTTTCATCCTTCATGTAGAAATGGTGTTTAGCCAGAAATCTGTAATGTTTATTTGATGAACTGTTGCAAAGAACAGTTAGGAAGTATTGAGCTATTTGTGTATGCCTGCAGAGAGATGTTCTCTAGGTGTCATCAGGTGCATCTGGTCAATGGCTTTTCCAGAAGCAGACTCAGAGTCCATTCATTCCTTACACTCAACATGTCTGTGGATCTGTCATCTTACTTCAGCCAGGGATAAAGATTATAAAGCTTAAACCTGAAACCAGTCTCAAATCTCAAGCATCTGATTGTCTGAAATGGTGACCAGTCTCCATTTCAGCCAATCAGATCCTTGAGATTTGAGACTGGTTTCCATTCTCAGTTTTATAATTTTGGAGCCAGGTCCTCTGGGAATGTGCTCAGTAGTGTATGGTATATATTAAAGCAAAATCTTGCTGATGTGAAGTCTTCCTGACTCTGAACAAAAAAGTTGTTTATATGGAGAAATTCTTATTAGTAGTGAAATACAGTGCAGAACTTGTTAGGGTATTAATTTAGATGTGAGCTGAAAGAGATGTTTTACTTTATCAGAACAGATCTATTATACATGTATTATGTTAGAAGCAACAGTGCCTTTTATAAATCTTTCCCTAATTACTGCTTTGTGCCATTCAAACAAGCAACAGATTTTGTTACAAGACAACATCATAATTAACACTGCAGAGACAACAAATACATAACCAAAATTTCAGATGCTGACTTTTATGTTCACAAATTATTCTTGTTTCACGCATTTGATGAACGTCTTTGAATTCCTCAAAGCTCCAACTCATTTTCTATGAATCAAACCCTGCAACAGAAACTGGCGAACGTGTCTCTTATGACGGGCAAACTTAGCTCATTTTTGCTTCTGTGGCGCCACAATTATGACTGGTTATGTCAACTATGATCGATCAATTCCTCGAGATCTTGAAGACATTGCTATGACATTATAACTGTAATAAAATCATCATTCGGAAAATAATTGCAGAATTAAGGCATCATACCGTAATAATGCTTTTGTAGCATGAACAAAATTTCCTAACTCCAGGAAAAGATTCTGGAAGAGGTTATTAACAAAACTGTAATTGTACATAATGAATTTTCTTGGGGGGGAAAAAGATGTGGAGGGTGTAATGACATGGAATTAGACTGCAATGTAAACCTCTATCAATATATATATCATAGACATAAAATAAGCAGGAAACAATTGTAGACTAATTTGCTATAATAAAGAACAGAATTTAGTGATGGATAATGTGTAAACATTGTCATTCTGAGAATGTTTCAAATACAAAGTCATTAACCAGTAACATTAAGGAAACTTTAAAAACTAAACAACTGAATTTAAAATAAAAATAATTACATGTTTTAAGGGTTTTTGGGTCATGAGGGGTGGCAATTATGACATAATTGTATAACTATTATGTTGACTATGGCAACAAAAACACACAAACAAAGGATAAAACAACAACTTGCATACAATGCACATGGATGGACAGACATATTATGAAGAGATTAAACACTGATCAAAATGAACTAAAAACATAAAAAAACTATTTAAGACATTGTTATTAACAATTCAACCTACAAATTGCTTTTACTTAACATCCTGTGTTTCTTTCAATTTCATACTTCAGTTGCATGCTGGTATCATTCATTTTGTTACAGTGACATCATTAACTTTGCTTGAGCATTGCTATTTCTTTCAATCTGATGTGTTGTATGGAGTTACTGGGAGAATTTCCCCTGCTTTGTCTGTGTTGTCCTAGCAGCTGATGGTGCCAGACACTGGCTGGAACTTGTGTTGTATCTTGTCCATCAGCTGGCTGCCTGTCATCACTGATTGTTCACACCATGATGGATGGTAGATAGGCCTTATAGATACCCTCAAACTATTTACTCATGTCTTCTGGACTAATTGTGTGAGTTTTGAAGAGTTATTTTGGTCTCCTATCAGCTTTCTTGCTTTCTTCAGACACAGTAATTGTTAGATAATTTCCATCTTCAAAAGAGAAGCAGAAGCTGATTTTTGTTTGAAAAAAAAGTTCAATATGCATAACAGGAAGAGTCACAAGGAAACACCGCCAAATTAATAAGAGGAAGAGAACTATGCATAACTTTTTAATACTATCAATTTAAAAAAAAGACAACATAAGGGTTACCTACCATTTTGTAATGGTTTTTTTGAAAATATGTTTTCCACTTGAGATGGAAACCAGGATCCAGGTTTAAACCACTCCAAGTGTGCACCTTTCTAAATATGTAGTGTAGATCCAGATCAGTCAGCACAGATGTGCCGACTGATCTGGATCTACAATGTTTGTCACACAATAAAGGAGAAAAGGGTTAAAGATTAGTTTTAACTATTATCAAGAACTAATATACTTTAAATGATTATGTTTGATATTTTTCAGGATCAAAAGTCTGCATAAAGTGATGGAGTAGATGGAATACAGTAATACATCAGGACAGTTTTAGGTAAGCCATGATTATAATTGAAAATAAAAAAGAGACAACAGAAAAAAACAGAGTTTTTCCCCTATCTCATTGACTTCATGATTACTTACTAGGCAGGATTATATAATGATCTGATACAGTTTCACTAAGGATACTTGCTTATTCGCCTATTGGCTACTTGCAAAATTTTACTAGAGTTACTTTTTGAGAAAGATTTATTATCCTCCTTATCTCAAAACTTACAGACTACAAAAGCAGCCCTCACCAAATTTTGATTAGTATAATTATATACCTATACCACAACCCCCTTTTTAAAAAAAAAAAAAAAGCACTGACAGGTGCTATGGTGTTAACAGTGATGTTATTATTATGGACTATACTGACTATCATACACTGTAATGCTGAAGTCACAGTTGAATGAACCTGAGAATCTGCTCCCAAATTGCACTAAAATCTATCATTGATAATATTATACAATAATTATATAGTAACTAGGGATCTTCAAGTTGGTCTGCAGAGGCAAGGTTAAGGTTTACCAAACCCAGTCTGTGTTTTTTTCATACAGGTAACAAAACTGTGATGTACTTAATCAAAGTTTATCCTGGTGTAAGGTTGAGAAAGTTTAGATTTCTGAAATTGGCAGGAAATCTGGATTCTTTAACATGCTGGAGGTATCAACAACATTTGTATTTCAATTAATTAATCACCCCAGGCTTATCATTGTGATGAGGTGTGGGAGAGATTAAACATTTTTGACCACCTATTGAGTTGGCATGGAATAAATTAGTTTCTGATTGTTGGGGATATGTTTGTTTGAGTTTTCTACCAAGAATGCAGCCTGAAATTTTGTGGATTCTTAAATTAATGGTTTTTCAACTTCCTGGTGTAAATTCCATTATACATTGTTAAGGGGTTTTAATATATATTGACAAATTTGTCCCATAATTAATCCGTCCACGATCTGTCCCCCCAAATACATGTAAAAAATGAAGTGTGCTTACATCAAATTTGGAAGATTTTGCTTGTTGTTTGTACTTGCTAGTCTCAAATCATAATTTAATTCATTCTCCTGAGGGATTAATGTGGTCCATATCTTGATCTTGATTGGAACTAAACTTTGACCTTATGTGTTAGTTTTGGAATAATATTTGGGGTTTTCTGAAGAGAGGACTTATGGACTCTACCTGACCTTCCGCACTTCATATCTGTCAACACTGTACTTAGCAATCAACAGTAACCCTGTTGCCCTTGTCAGTAAGAGTTTTATGCATGTACTTTGTTACACAGCTGGGAACTATCCACACTTCAAGCTTCTTTGTGATCTAGACCAATAAGTGGACATGGCTAAATAAACTACCAGCAGGTGCTGTGTTGTTGTCATCATCATCATTAACTTGTACTTGGATATGTTTTATCTTCTGATGATATGCACTTTGGCAGAGAAGTCTGCATCTCATTGATGAAACAAATTCTGATAATTCACAGTTTTGCCAGTCAAGCCTGCATCTGATTGTATGAAAAATATGTAGGATAAAAAATTCCACATTTCTGTAAATAGGTTCCACAAAGTACAAAGAGGTATTCTTGATGAAATTAAAAAACATTTAGAAAATCTCATATTTTTCTCTACAAGATGTTATAATATACAATTTTAGCTGATGCTGAGAGCTAGATGGCATACCCATCTTGAAAATGATAAGACTCTAAAGTATTAGAAGTAAAGCTTGAAGGCAATATTACAAAGAAAACAAGCAAACAATCATCCACTTTGTACTCATTTTAATTCTTTATACCATGGGATATGGCTCATATCCCATGGACAACAAACCAGTGTAGATCCAGATCAGTCTGCTCATCTGTGGAGTGTGATCAGGATCTAGGATCAGGATCTGTTCATTTCTTGTTCAGAAATAAGAAATCTTAAAGCGACTAGCGTAGATCATGAAAATACTGCAAGGATGTGCTGCAGGCTGATTTGGATCTGAATGTGTCAAACATAAGATAAAAGTCTTACCCAGGGAGTAAAAAGTTTATTGCCAAAGAAGCCGAGTTGAAATGTTTACCTTTGAAAAGGGGAAGTCTGTAAATTGAGGAAGCAGCAAAAGTAGTTCACATTTTCAGATACTGATATGAATTACTTCAGTAGAATCATCATATAACCCTTTCCTTGAAATATAAGCATTTTTATGCATGTGTGACCAGTGTAGATCCAGATCAGCCCGCACATCCGTGCCATCTGATCAGGATCTGCACTGGTTGCATTTTGGTCAGAAATAACCTAATGAATCAAAAAGCGAACAGTCAGACGGCATGGATGTGTGCTGGCTGATCTGGATCTAAACTGTTCGCCAAAGCAATAAAGGTATATCTTTACAGGAAAGGGATAAATCTGCTTGCTTTAGGAAATGTGCAGAGTATGACAGCATCCTGGCTTGGATCACAGTTATGTCTGCTCGATAATAAACAGTGTGGTGTTGCTCTTATCCTGACAGTCATGTTTTCTAATGTTTTCTATATTTCAAACCAGAGATCCCATTATGAGTTCTTATTTTACTAGGTAGAAAGTATAATAATTCTGTTCTGCTAAATTCATTTCAAATTGTTCAGATGACTTTGGCATAGCACCAAACTACTGTAATGGCAAGCATGTTTGACTACCGATACCAGGTTGTTTATTTAAGTAACAAATTATACTGGCAGATGGATAATGCTGCACCATTTCTATATAATGTTAGGGAATGCTGTGCGCGGGTAGTTAGGAGCCATGCCAGTTTGCTAATTGTCGATTAGATGAGATTTTCTATTTGTTCTGATGTTTGTATATGATGCAATGTGACTAAATGCATTTATTAGTTTTTTGTTGGATAATGAGATTTCTGCTGTTTTGTCCTTGGCAAACAATATTTACACTTATCTTGCGATTTGCCATCTTGAGACAATATGAAAAGTGTTTCTTGTGACACTTCTAGAATATATGAAAAATGGTTTACTTCAGAGTGTGGTGACAGCATAAACTGTGCATACAAAATTTAGACTGTGCACACTGTTCTGACAAGTAACAATATCACACTGTCACTTTTTGCCGCTTAAGTTGCTGTGAAAAACATGCTGTCATACACTGCGTCCGTCATCAGTAGTATTGCTATTCTAAAACTTTTTTATCAAATATTATTCCAGATATGTTTTTAATAGGGGTTCTAGCAACCCAACTGAACTCTGAAGAATGCTTTATAGTTTTTAAAACTAAAATATTATATCTATTATTATTGATGTTATAAATTATGCCGATGATGAAATATTACGAGTTAAAGACATCATTTTATTATGTATGATTGCAGTCAAGTTAAGCCATGTCTGTTCTGCTAGCAGAGATATATCCTCCAGGGTTCTGTGCTCCGGGGTGAAATACAATAATATACAATGTGATATGCATCAAACATATCAGGTTATGTCTGATCCCAGAGATTTAGGGATAAGACTGTCTAAACAACTTGCTTTTTTATCGGCCATGTGGGGGGCTAACAGATCTGCTGTGCTGATACAAATTTGTATTTTTTATGTTTTCTGTTAAAAAGTCTTGTTAGTGGTTAAAAAGTTGTTGATATTTGTGGGAAATACTTAGAGGCTACAAGTGTACAGGTAATTGGATGTGTGGTTTTTGGCTGCTTGAAGTACAGTTCGTCTCCATTTCAAGTGGAATTCTTCCTTCAGGGATTAAAGTGTGGATTAAAATGTGATCTTGCCAGTAAAAATGAATTCAGGATGACCTGATACAGTCTGTAAAAGAAACCATTTTAATGGCTAGCAATACATAGGAGTTATGATAAAGTGTTTCCATTAAAGAAACAAACCAGGGATATTCACACATTCTTAGCTTTGTTAAGCATTATTTAAATGGATTTATTCAAGACATCTTGGAAATCAAGTTGTAATAAACGATAAAGAGTATGTTGTTTTTGTTTGATTTTTTTAGTTCTTTATTTATTTAGTATTATTATTAATTGTATTGGCACATTGTTTAACCCACTGCATGTTATTTGGGAAATGTAAAACATGTGTGTCATGATTATCAAGCCTTAACCAAGAACAGTTGCTGATCACCCTCTATTGCTGGATAAAATGATTTATTTAACTTCTGATCTGTTAAACAATTGAATTTTCAAGTGTTGCACTGAAGAACTTTAATGAACATGTGGATTATACTCTTCAGTAATGGAGGAAATATGGAAATGAGGAATGCTGGTGTCTCAAGGAATAGATGTAATCAGTGTGAGTGTTTTACTGGCTTAGTTAATGTAACCAGCTCATGCTGCTTTGACAGCATGTTCCTGTGGTGGTGTATTATGTGTTCGGGGACCGGGACAATGAGATTTTTATGTAAATGGGCTTACAATCGTTCATAGTTGTTCTTTTTTGATTGCTTTATTTCCCTTATGATGTCATAAATTGTGTCAAAAGTAGGCCATTTGTATGCCAGTAACAGATGAAATGGTGTGGAAAGATGCTCTAGACAGTTGTCAAGATATCAAACTGTTTTTTTGGTGATTGAACATAGTTTTCTAATCTAGTTTTTGTAAAATGTAAGACAATATTCTAAACTTACTTAACCCATTCCTCCATAGATACGCCTTTTTACACATGTGCAAGAAGTGTAGATCCAGATCGACCAGCACATCCTTGTCGTCTAATGAGGATCTGCACTGGTCGCATTTTGGTCAGAAATAACCTAACAAATAAAAAAGCGAACAGTTTAGATCCTGATCAGACGGCACGGATGTGCTGGCTGATCTGGATCTAAACTGTTCGCCCTCGCAATTAAGGTATATCTATGGAGGATAGGGTTAACCATTTACCAGTTGAATCATGTCAACAGGCTTGAGTAATCTTTTTTTTTATCAGTGAGTTCTTTGTTTGTCTTAGATCTCCAGCTTCCTAGTTTGCATTTCTAAGAATGTTCTTTATTTCAACATATAGGATTGCTATGATCTGAGACTCCATTCTCCTGGACATTGATCATGCAGTCTGACTTATAATGTTGTTTGAGGATTGCGTAATTGTATAGTATTACAGGTTTTATCCCATGTGCAAACAGTGTAGACCCAGATAACACATTGTGCCATCTGATAAGAATCTTTGTAAGAAATTACTTAATGAGTCATAAAGCGAATACTGTAGATCTTGATCAGATAGCACAAATGTGCCAGTTATTCTGGATCTACATTGTTGACAACCACAACCCCATGGACTAAAGGGATAAGTTTAGAAATCAGAAGAATTATTTACATTGTCAAATGTCTATAATAGAACCATCTGAAAAGTTACCTGAACTTGATCATAATGGCACCAAGAATATTACACAAACTTAAGTGTTTTTATTTTTAGATTATATTATTTCTGTTGTTTCCTATCTTTCAATGGTATGGAAAATGACTTTTCCTGAAAATGTTTTCTTTCATCTGTGAGGGAAACCATTTCTGTAATCCAAATATACTCTCTGTACTGAAACATGAAAGACATTAGAAATCTCTCAGGTCTGATCCCTATCACCTAAATAGCTTCTTTCACTGATAAGCCCTGAATACATGTAAAAACAGAAGGCTAATGGTCATAAATTTTAATGTTTAACATTAACCTGTGTCCTGCTAATTAACAGGATGTATCACATGTGTGTCCAGAAAACTCTGGAGAATTTCACAGCTTGAAGAAACAGCAGATACTCTTTAAACATGTTTGACTGTTCCACTGTGACTGTGACAGTCATTGACCAATGGATACTGCCAGTTTGATTTAATACGATTTTCCAGGGATGAAACTATTGTGGTGAAAAAAACAACAACTAAGAAACATTTCAGACTAAAATTTTGGGCTTCAACTCATGACCTCTGCATTGTAAGCTAAGCGTATCACCTCTAGGCCAGTGCTTAACCCTTTCCTCCATAAATACGCATTTTTACGCATGTGTGACCAGTGTAGATCCAGATCAGCCGGCACATCTATGCCGTCTGATCAGGATCTAAACTGTTCTCTTTTTTGTCAGAAATAACCTATTGAATCAAAAAGCGAACAGTTTAGATCCTGATCAGAAAGCACAGATGTGCCGGCTGATCTGGATCTAAACTGTTCGCCAACACAATAGAGGTGTGTCTAAGGAGGAAAGGGTTAACCATTGTCATTTCAGGTTAATATATTGAGTCTGGCTCTTATTCCAATCTCATACTTGCCAAATTTAAAACCCATTTGCAGATATTTAATATATTAACTACTTTTACCATTTGTCCTCAAAAACACTGATACAGCTAGAGGTACTGTAACAGAAAATTTGGTATCTATGCAAATGACCAATCATAATTGACCTCTTAAAATCCTGTCATTTAGGTGCTCACATTATAAGCTGTAGGATATCCTTTAGAGATCTGTAAGTGTTGAGTGATTTCCTGAACTGCACATGGCTTGATTTATTCCTTGATGGACCTTTTTCACCATTCAATAAATCACATAGCTTGTTGTCTGAGAAAAAATGGGAGCAAATTATATGAATTTCAAGTAAACCCACTTAAAGGTGATTTATGAACCCCAGCAATGCTAGCATTACAGTACTATTAAACACTTTATGTATATGGCCAACCATGGTTAACAACTTTGGGGAAAATGATCTATTTAAATAGGTCAGTTCATGTTTTACCATGGTCAAAATAATGTGCCAGTTCTGAACATGGTTCATTACTTGGTTCACAGTGCACAGTTTTTCATTGTATTTGAGGGTCAACCATTGTAATTCATGTTTGAAAACTAAAAATAGTGCTGGTCATGGTAAACCATGGAGAATGTTTTAGCTAGGTAATAGCAAATCATCAGTGAGCTGTATTAGGGTATCATGAGCTGAGAAAATTATTACCTGAAATCAAAATTAATATATTCTAGAATTGCAGACTTATCCCACAATAGCTTATGTGGATTAAATCAACATTAATTGCTCTCTCTAAATTAAAACATTTATCTTTGCATTTTTGATAATAAAATGGATCTAATCCTCCCAGGAATTCATTGCATCGATCTATCATATACCAAACTGTAAAAAATAAAAAACATCTGATTAATTATTTAAAGAATTTTTGGAATTGATGTGTGATGCTTAATAATATATATATAAAAAATTTGTTCGATTCATTGAGATAAAGTGTTCTGAGATACATACAGTTTCTCTGAATTTGGCTGATAACTTGTTGTTGTTGTTGTTGTATTTTCTATAGAAGAAATAGTATTTCTTAGAAAATTAAAAAGTTTTATTGTTCAAGATTTAACCAGAAATATCTCTAACTTGCAGATATAATGGGTTTCCTGATAAATTGAAATTATTGTAATCTAGATTTATAGAGAAAATAAGTGAAGTTAATGATAGCCGGCTTTTGTTCTTCCTACTTATTCCAGAAGCAAGAATGTTTTTAAATTATCAACATTAAGGATGAAATGTTTATTTTGTAAATTTTGAGAGCTTTTAGAAATGTAAAAAGTTTTTAAAATAAAAACAAAAAATACTACAACTGAACTTCAAAAAAATAAGAATAGGGAGGTTGTAATAGGGAGGTAAAGTGCAATAAATAAATGATCACAAAAAAGAATAGAGAAGCATCCAGCTATTGCAAGAATCAAGCACACACTGCTGCCAACAGAAGGGGTGAGCGAGCCAAAACTCAAGAGAATCCCATGGGACAGGTCATGTGACCATAATAATAAAGGTGCGCCACTTGATTGCTTGTCTAAACGAAATTAAGGAAATTAATTCTACATACTAAAGAACTACAATCAAAGTGTGATTATTGAAGACTTTGAATCACTGGGTTCTTGGCTAACTAAGTGTAAGTCAATTTGACCTTTAAGACACCTATGACCTTGACCTTCGACTCAGTGACCCCCAAAACAAATGCAGCCATCTACTCAAGGTCTAAATTCATACTGTGAAATTTTTATGTCTCCCCCCCTCTGGGGGAGACATATTGTTTTTGCCCTGTCCGTCTGTCCGTCACTCCGTCTGTCACACTTCGTTTCCGCTCAATAACTCGAGTACCCTTTGACCCAGAGCCTTCAAACTTCATAGGGTGATAGCCCTTATTGAGTAGAAGAACCCTATTGATTTTGGGGTCAGTAAGTCAAAGGTCAAGTCACAGTGACCCGAAGAGTGAAAACCGTTTCCGCTCAATAACTCGAGTACCCTTTGACCCAGAGCCTTCAAACTTCATAGGATGATAGCCCTAATTGAGTAGAAGAACCCTATTGATTTTGGGGTCAGTAGGTCAAAGGTAGTGACCCGAAGAGTGAAAACCGTTTCCGCTCAATAACTCGAGTATTCTTTGACCCAGAGCCTTCAAACTTCATAGGATGATAGCCCTTATTGAGTAGAAGAACCCTATTGATTTTGGGGTCAGTAGGTCAAAGGTCAAGGTCACGGTGACCCGAAGAGTGAAAACTGTTTCCGCTCAGTAATTCGAGTACCCTTTGACCCAGAGCCTTCAAACTTCATAGGGTGATAGCCCTTATTGAGTAGAAGAACCCTACTGATTTTGGGGTCAGTAGGTCAAAGGTCAAGGTCACAGGGGCCCGAAGAGTGAAAACCGTTTCCGCTCATTAATTTGAGTACCCTTTGACCCAGAGCCTTCAAACTTCATAGGGTGATAGCCCTTATTGAGAAGAAGAACCCTATTGATTTTGATGTCAGTAGGTCAAAGGTCAAGGTCACAGGGCCCGAAAAGTGAAAACCGTTTCAGCTCTACATTCATCCTACACATTCCCTTTGGAAGTGACAGAGAAAGATCTGAGCTTTAAGGAAATATGGTAATAATTTACCAAAGTTCTTGCAGTTTAGAGACTTAAATAAATGCACCAATTCCCACACATCTCTGAAAGGTCATGATTTTTTTCATATTGAAATCTTTATAATGGAACTAAAACAACATTCATATTATTCAATCTGAAAGCTTAAATTTTCATTAAGTTACATTTAGAATTTTAATGCTGCAAATATAAAACCAGATTTCATGAAGAATGAGAAATAATCATATTCTATTACTGTTAGTTGATACTTTCAACTGTAAAAATTGTTTTAAATTCTAACATCCGGGAGTTGAATGGCTGTGAAAGCATGGAGATTTACTCTGTCAGAACTTAAATCTTGACAAAGTGCATTTTGTGCTACTAATCAATGAAGTGTAATGTCTCTTGGAAATGCAATTTCCCCAGTAGATTTCATGTCCATCAACTCAGATGAAATGTCAAAGCGTTTTAGTTAAAGATGAGTTTTATTTACAAAGCAGGTTTAGATCCATTCAGAATTTTTGCAAGTAATATCCCGGTCTAGAAGAGTGTCACAGAAAAGTAATTTGTGATGTAAAATAATTTGAAACTCCAGGATGAATTGAATTATTCTTGATTTTTATTTATTTGCCCAATTAACTTGTATTGGGAGTATAATGAATGTATTGGGAGTATTGTGCAGTAGGGACATAAACAAGATTAGTTAAAATTGTTGTTAGCTTTTTATGTGTGTTTCATTGATGACGTATTTGTTAATATGTTGTTTTTTTTTAATTTTTTTTCTTTATTTGGTTATGTTTTATTTACTTAGTTTCATAGATATATATTTTAACTTTTTTTCAATAGTTCAACTTTGTCATCTTTTTATTAAAACCTCATTCAGAGTTAAAGGTATAGTGCATTGAATTTTGCAGTGCAATATGTAGGCAGTACATAGATATAAATTTTATATAATCAAGGAAAAAAAACAACAGAATTTAAATACACAAAACATAAGGGGCAGATGCAAACTGAAAGAAAATGGTAGGGTCTTAAATATTCCCTTCAATAAAATGTGCAAACTAGACTGAAGTAATTTTATCTTTAGATTTAGTTCTGTTTTGCTATTTAAATCAATTGAGGTCATGAGTCAGGTGAATGGTTTAGAATGATGTGGTCCTCTTGTTTTTTATGCATACCAAGAGATTTATACCAGATTAATGATAAGTTGACAATCGTGTTATACTAGACTGTTTTAAGCATGATCTTAGGGCAAATATGTGTGAATTAAATGCTTTTCCAGCAATCAGAAATTATTAAAAGAACATGGAGTTATCAAAATTGTAAACCTTTTTGCTGAATTCACCATATTTGAATCAACGTGTTGGTCACATGGCTGTCAAGTTATCAGTAACATGCTATACTAGGAATTAACACCAAAACTGTCATCCAAAATATGGTTACTGCTTGCTAATTCTCAAATAACTGTATTTTACCAAGAATTTAATGGAACAATTAGAGAGATTCAGCCGCGGGGTACAAGAGGACATAAATGCGAGAATGCAAAATACACGGTGGGAGACAAAAGCAATTCATTTATGCAAATGAGGGTAGTTAAATGGGCTTCCATTGGCATTTGTCTCCATGATACTCATCTAATGATTGAATTCTGAATTTTAGCAGAACCTGTTCTGGATCTTCATTTTAGATAATTGTTGCTGAGGAGTAGGCGAAGTTCTGGTAATTAACAAATTTTCGTCTTAATTAAACTTCAGGGTATATTTTTCTCTCAAAGGGAAGGAGATGTGGCAGTTTAAATACATAAAACAAAATCCATGTTCCTGCTTTTGAATGGGATATAATTCAATTGTTTGACTGGGTTTTTTGTTGTTCTGTAACTGTTGCAATGTTTTTTGTTGGTGTGAAACAGTTAGCAGAAGGGAGTATTCTACTGGCATTATTGACCTTATATTGAACAGCACAATACTCATCCTTTAATTACTCCTGATCTAAACAGTTTAACCTTTTACTCCATGGTTACACATTTATCCCTGCAGTCTTATCTGGATCCACACAGTTAACTTCTTTGGCAAAAATAATCATTCTTAAAGCAAACTGTGTAGATCCTGATCAGACAGACAGATGTGCTCACTGATCTGGATCTACACATGCACCCATGGTATGAAACCAATACTCCATTAATAAAGGGTTTAACAAATTTAGAATTTTTAGATTGATAATATTCTATATTTCAGTGTTTCTATTTCAGTGTTTCATTCATGTAATAAACATCTGTGGAGCCTTAAAACATTCAACTTTCAAAGTCTCTTAAACCTCATGAAATGGACACTTCAACTTAACAGTTTTACTTCTTGACAGATGTTCTGCGGGCGCAACAATAGTACATAATTACTCCTTGTACCAACCATTTAGTCTCAATTGGACTTTACAAGCTATCATATCCGGGACAGTAAAATAGAACCAAGATCTTATATTCCTTCTCAATAGAATCACTCCAAGTCTGTTAATTTTGTAGCATTGTCCGAACTTCAATCAAGTGAGTCGACAAGATACGCTGATTAATGAAATTTTACCAATTTGAACCTATTCTCTTCACGGATCGGAGGGACATTCCTTTGCTTGCTCAGTGTAAATTTCCAACATTATTAAAACAGGCACAACAAATTGATACAAGTTGCAATTCAAGATGCCTATGATTACTACAATTTATTTCGTCCAAACTAATCAACGGTCTTGTTTAGGAGCAAAATATGCTAAAAATCAATATGAAAGGTCTTCCGAGGGCGGCCATTAATTTTGATGGTACTGCAAATGCATTCCCTGACAATGTAACTTTTCATTTCAAAATGAGTAAGAATGTGCATTGTTGCGATAATAAAAGTCGGAACTTGATATAAATGACCGTTGACGTTGATATTGGATTTCGTTGATTGACCATAGTGTCTTTGGCTTTTATTGTGTGTCCAAATGTTTGTTCATTTTGCCCAATTTAGGGTAATTTATATACGAGTTTTGTTAAGATGTTTGATGATTTCTTTCGTCTGGTGACTCTAATTTGTTTCATTAATGAGATCAGGTAAAAAATGAAAATGCCATATTAACAGTTGTAAAAGCTGTTTTGCATGGAATTAGGTTATTGTATCTGCCTAACACATCCATAAGTTGGCTGCATCTTGTTGACCAAAAACTTCTTGTGAAATATTGTTCAATGTTTCCATATTTAAAAAATGCTTTATTTGCATTATTGAGAATTTTAGTTTTCATTTACTACAGTAAAGTTCCTGTATAAAGTCTCTGTAACAAATGTCCAGGGGTATTTATTTAAAAAATGATGTTTTTTTCTAAATTCTCCAATCCAATTTTGGAGTAAAAATCATTGATGCTTTAAATTACTTGATTTTATTATATTTAAAGTAAACAACCATTCCAATAAAAGTCATGCTTTTGTATTTTTTTAACCACCAGTTTTTAATTTAAAGGTCATATATCGGGTGATTTCAAATATCAAAATTTATTATTTAAACTGTAAAGGACCTGTATAGAAAGTATTTTAATGTGATGTTCTTGCACAGTCAACAAAGGAGTGAATATATTTAAAGCCAGTGTCCAAGGTTATAAAACTGAGCATGGAAACCAGTCTCAAATCTCATGCATCTGATTGGCTGAAATGGCGACTGGTCGCCATTTCAGCCAATCAGATGCTTGAGATTTGAGACTGGTTTCCAAACTCAGTTTTATAACCTTCAGCCCAGAGCTGTTAAAGCATTACTAACATAGTAAAATTCCCTCACAAAAGGTCTTATAATGTACTGACGTGGTCAAAATTTCGGTGAAATTTGCTCCTAAAATTTCAGTCACTGATAGGCATTATATAGTGGTACAGTTTTTGTACAATATAAACCACATCAAAGACATCTAAGTATACCACCCTGAACAGGGAATATGCAGCTTGTTTTACAAGGATAGAAGCATTAACCCATTCCTGTACAGACACACCTTTATTGCTAGGACAATCCGTGCTGTCTGATCAGGATCTAAACTGTTCGCTTCTTGATTCATTAGGTTATTTCTGACCAAAATGCGACCAGTGCAGATCCTGATCAGACGGCACGGATGTGCCGGCTGATCTGGATCTACAATGGTCGCACATGCGTAAAAATGCGTATATATACAGGAATGGGTTAAATAGCAGTTTTTGCAGTTCAAGCCTTATAGAACATGCATTTATGGTCTATTTAAAAATAGGAGTTATTGATGTAATGCAGGTATTGTCTGAAATAAAAAGAGTTTCAGCCTTTCAGATCATTTTAGCATAAAAGAACAATTTCTCTCACTACACAGAATCAGCACATCCATCATTTTGAGGGAAAAACAATCCTCACCATTCATCTAGTGCCCAGTACAATGATGATCAAAGAATGAGAACTGTTTGTATTCAAACAGACCTTCCTATTACTCACTCCTCTTTTAAAAGCACCTACTACTACATAAGAACCCATTTATCATCTCTTGTATTCCAAAATAGATTACAAAACCGATATGGCTGAGTATCATATTTCGGACTTTGGAGAATATATAACAACTTCCTTTTACATCAGAGAAGTGCTATTTTCTGTCGTGGGACCTATTCATCTATTATGCTTGTATATCTCTAAAGGAATAGGACATATTATTCCCAGGAATTTAGCAGTTATGATGTATTTGAAATCCAAGCAAAACATGAATGTTTAATTATTGTTTACATATACATGGGACCTAGATGTTAAGACATCTGGTTACAGAGAGGGAGTTCAGAGGTTTGAGTCTTATAAAGGTCTTTGTCTGCTTTTTCTGATGTACCCAGATGATTTTAGGCCAGCTAGCAACAGAATGGTTGCCAACTGCCTTCTTGCCAAGCAACTGGCACTTAGGATAGGAATTGGGACCTAGGGGAATTTCCTAGTAATATTCAAGGTCCTAAATTCAGTAAAACTCTGCATATCTGCATTCCCCAGACCCACTTCTATTTTATGTCATAACCCTTCTACTTTAAAAGATAATTAGAGCCCTTGTGTGCATTCTGATCAGAGGCACAATGTCACCTCAATCAGTATCAATTCAAAATGAACCTTGAATTAATGTTGAAATATTTAGGAGCTTAATTTCCATGATGTGGTTGTTTTTTGTGCTTGTCTTAATTCTGATTGCACCTTTGAGTTCTGGGGGGAGAAAAATTTGTGCCTAAGGTTTTAAAACTGAGCATGGAAACCAGTCTTAAATCTCAAGCATCTGATTGGCTGAAATGGCGACTGGTAGCTATTTCAGCCAATCAGATGCTTGAGATTAGAGACTGGTTTCCAATCTCAGTTTTATAACCTTCAGCCATGGTGTTTTTATTCCTCAGCAATGTAATTAAGATTGATACTTTTTTAGATTTTCTCGAATTTTAAGATTTTATCAAGAGGGGATGTAGTGTTTTGAACACCCAAGGGAGATCTGCAAAATATTTTATTTCCTTGTTGGAAGATAAATAAGATCACTGGTAGCTCATTCGACATTCATGTTCATGAATCATAGAACAATAAAGAATTTACTGTTCGATTTTCTCTTGAAATAAATTTTCAAAATATTCTGTAAAGTTAGAAATGATTGTTTTCTATTTGCATAAGAGATGAGATATGGAGCTGTTGCACAAGAACTGATCTGTGATTGCGCAGCTGAACAAATTATAGCTGCAACTTTTTACCAATCCTTGATTTGCAACAGATTTCACTGGATCACGAAATGATTGTTTCCTGGTCCCTGAGGTTTTTAAACTGAGAATAGAGTATAACCTTAGATCTAAGCAATCTCAGGGTCAGATGCAAGATTTCCAGTAAGGAGGTTTGTTTGGGGATGTCTTGGGGTTACAGTTACATAATGATTTCTAAATTTCTGGCCAAAATCCCCTTGAAAATTAAATATTGCTGTCCAAACAAGAGGTAGAGCAACTCCATTGAATCCCCACCCACCCCCACCACCACCATGCTGGATCCTCCCCTGAATCGTTAAAATTGAGCACATTCTCAGAACTGAGATCTGAGTCTGGTTTCTATTCTCATATTAAATTTATAACCTTGAAACCAGGTCTTAGTTTTGTTACTTATTAAAATCAAAATATGCTGATGTCACCTTCTTTCAAGTTGAGTCATTAAAAGGGGGTGTTACACAAAAGTTTATTATTATCTGAATCTAAAATTTATAAGCTTACTCGTGTAGACCCAGATCAGATTGGTTCGATGAGTTGGCTGATCTGACTCCATCCTGGTTAAACAATTAATGTGAAGTAAGCTTTACTTAGCACTTAGTGGGTTAAAACACTGCCAGCTGCTGACACTTAAAATGTTTTATTTGCCTTTCATTGACAGTTATCGATAAGTATATAACATTCCAAGTCCAAAGTTAACTGTAATTAATGGAATATGAGGTTTGAACATTCTACAGTCACTGGGATTTTGTCTTTGAGAAATTTGAACATGCAACTTCTGTCTGTTAACCATTGGTTTGAAGATTTTTAAAACTCAAACCTTTCAAATCAATATTTAACAGACAGTAGACTCACATACATTTTTCATGTTATATCAGTAGCTTTGGGCTGCCCCTCCCCCCCCCCCCCCAACCAACCCTTGAAGAAAGGGTGTTAAGCTTTGCAAATGTTAGCTGGTTAGTTGGTCAGTATGTCAGTTGACCAAACCTTGTCTGTTCAATAACAAGAGAACACGCCAAGGGCCAAGGTTCCACAAACTTGGTAAGGTGGTTGAGCATGATAATAAATTATTATGTAGATGACCCCTGTTGATTTTGCGATCAATAGAACCAATAGTAGACTAAATCCCTTTCAAATATTATTCAGATTATTAAATCAATATGATATTTTCAGTGAAGTCTCTATTATTTAAATTGTTTTTATCTGCAAATTGCATAAATGCGATGTTGTCTGCCTGTGCAAAATACAACAAGATTTTCTTCCAAAGAGTTTTTTTCCTACACCCGCATAGCTCTATGCAGTCATGACAACTGCAACATCAGGCTATATAATCATTCATCATAGAAGGCATGTTTCTTAATTGTCTTGTCATATTGGGTGTGAGTCTTCATATAATTCCCATTAAACACTCATAATGGGTAATTGAAGAGGAGTAAATATTGTCCATTTATGGTGCCTCGGAGAGCAACTTCCAGCAACTCCATTAACTATATAAGGTTTTGTGTCGGCTGGTTTCAGTATGAATGTAAATCATACAGAGGCTGTTGAAATTTGAACATTTACCGGGTTTTACTGGAAGATCATATATCTTCATTAAGTTTGGAAGTTTTTTTTTCGATTTGGTGTTAATGTTCTCAAAATGGAAGATTTTTTTAAAGGTTTTGTGTTTTAGTGATTTTAAAGGTGGAAAATCACCCTATCATTTATACGAAAAAGGGCTAAAATGATTGACAGTATAGAAATAGAATATAGAAATTTGTTTTAATTAATATAATAGACAAACTGATAATGACAATGACATATGATAGTTGTGGGTTTCCTTAACTTAGATGTACAACCAAGTTTCACCCAATTTATCAATTTTTACGCTATTATAGACTGAATTTTTAGAGAAAAATAATATCAAATGAATTTTTGTGACAAACTGCTTGCAGAGATTGCATCTAGTAGAAAAAACAAAACAAAACAACTCTGATACCTTTTATAATATTAACTTTGGGTTTTTGTTCCCATAAGCTTTGTGCAGCAATCTAGTAGAACAAATTTCTGACTTTTGTAGCAAAGGTAAACAATGTAAATCAAGATCTGTGTTGTCTCATTTGGTTATTACTGATAAAAAAAAACTCATGGATGTGACAGCTATACTTTTTGCCTATGTTATAAAAATCATATTATGAAGTCAAGTTAATTAATTTTTAAAAAAGTCTAAAGTGTAAACCTGAACATGTATAAAAACACACAATTCTGACAATCCACCTTTAATACTTGCAAGACATGGTGATGTAAGGAAAATATTTCTTGATGATTGAAGATCTGAATACAAATCAATTAGGTGCCTGCTGATAACAACATGTCCTTGTTGAATCTGGGGCAAGTTGTTTCAGGAAAAAACAACAGAATAATGCTTTGACATTTTCCAGATCTTAAAAATCAGGTTTTATTGCCTTGCTCTAACAAATTTAATGTTTAAAATCATTTAAAGAAGCTGTATGTGTGTTATCAAGACAAATTATTTTCCTTGGCTTAACAATAGTTTAATCTTGACATAAATTTAGGAACATTGATTTTGAAGGAGCTTGATGCCACAAATTATTAGTTTATAGGAAAATTGATTTACAGAAAGTTTAATCGCGCTTGGAAGATCCAATATTCTTAGTGCTAACATTTGACAGGGCCACAGTTAATATTGTTTTTTGAACATTTGAGAATGAAGATGTTCAACTGTGAGAATTTATTTATGTATTTGTGTGAGGGCTACATACTTACCCAAAAATTGAAGATACTTACAAAGTACAATAGTACTAGGGCAAACATAAAATATTTTAAATTGTGAGTCTGTTAATTTTTTTTAGATATAACATAATTTATTACTTAATATTTGAAGTCATCGGTCCAGTTAGAAATAAATTAATACCGCTGTTACATTGTTTGTTTTTTTCAGTTGACACTGAAGTATAAATCAGTTGCCATGACAACAACACTAGATGCTTCATGAGAATCATTTCCCCTGTCACCATGGAGATGAGTTCATTAAGTACAACACCAAATTACAAGCCACAGAATAGACCAGTTAATAGACGAGCATCGGGAAGAGTGTCAGGCAGAGAGAAAAGGGCCAGTAAACATTATAGCTCATCGGAAGATGACTTTCATTCGGATGACAATCTGAGACCCTATGAGGAGGTGAAGATGGCTCACCATGACAAGAAACTCACAGGCTTAGGTAAACTCGCACTTATTAGTTGTTTTCAAGGTTAAATGTCCTGCCACATCTCCAACATGTTAAGTTGCATTGGTGGATCAGAATGTGGTCAAGAGGTAGTGTGATGATGTGCATCACTAAGTGCTTGAAACTATGCTGCCTTTATTTAAAACTTGACTCATATTGCACTGGTCATTGTCTTTCCATTGTCTCTACATAGTCCCATGGGCCGAGTCATAAAGTTTAGCTTAATCAAAGGACCTAGGCTTTTGTCACTTTGTAAAGTGTTTTGTCAGTGATATTGCTTACATTTTTTTTATCCATGTCATCTGTGATACTTTTCACTTACTTTTAAGTACTGCATTGAAACTGTGCAATATCTGAGTCAATAAATTCAAAAATAATAAACCCCTATTAGCTCTTGATATATGCATTTCATTTCATGTTCGAACAGTGCACATCCATGTCTGCTGATCTTGATTTACACTGTTAGCCATCCCATGAAGTAGTGTGTTAAAATCATCAGCTGTTTTTGAGAATGGTCACCCTTATTAAGCATCCAGAAATCTCAATTTCTAGGTAAATCTAGTGACTGTCCCTATTGTTGCATTTAATCACCATCACTTCTGGTCTGATTTCTTCCAAACAGCATTAATAAAAATATTTGAGAAATAAGATTTTTTGTTGATGAACAAAGAAGAGCTTGCAATTATGAAGACTTAAATTAATGCAACATTTTGCAAAGATCAAAGAAACATTTTTGCTCTTAATTGCAGTGCAATTAGCAATTTTTGTCCTTTACTCTGATCTGTTTTGTTCAAGTAGCTCTCTAAAATATCATTATTTTTTCATTTGAAAATAAATTACAAGCACAGCAAGCAATGCTCTGGTAATGAACTTAATCAACTTTTATAGATTAGTTTTGGTAACCGTTGTCAACCTATTGTTCATAACTCAGCAAAAACATGGCTTTTGGTTTTTCCAATTTTTGCATGACATCTCCCATCTCTACAATATTTGTCTTTATTTTCATGATTTATATCAATATTTAATTCCATTATCACAATCATATTGTATGCTTATTCGTAAAACACTTAATTCATGCTGTTGTGAAATGACAGAGACACCCAGTATTACATGGTAATCCATTATCCCAAGAAACCTACAGAGATCATATTCATTTCTTGTAAGTCACATAGCATAAAAGACCATGTAATTCAGCAACATTGATATTTTATTGAGTATCAGAACGATTTTTGCTGTTTTGTGAAGTATCACATACAGGCAATTTCTTGTCAGATCATGCCAACCCAGTTGTCTTGTTGATTGATGTACTGTAAAAACCCTATGTTTTCAGGCAGCTAAAAATAATTAATATTTTGCTTGGTTGAAATCTTAGCATTACAAAAAAATAGTTTAAAAAATCAAAGCTGAAAACAGGAACCGCAGGTTTCACATTTATCCCTTTACTCCATTGCCACAGTTTTATTTCATGTGTGACAGTTGCCACAGTTTTATTTCATGTGTGACAGTTGCCACAGTTTTATTTCATGTGTGACAGTTGCCACAGTTTTATTTCATGTGTGACAGTTGCCACAGTTTTATTTCATGTGTGACAATTGCCACAGTTTTATTTCATGTGTGACAGTTGCCACAGTTTTATTTCATGTGTGACAATTGCCACAGTTTTATTTCATGTGTGACAGTTGCCACAGTTTTATTTCATGTGTGACAGTTGCCACAGTTTTATTTCATGTGTGACAATTGCCACAGTTTTATTTCATGTGTGACAAGTCTAAACTTAAATCAGCATACACATCATTTCCGAGTGCATGTAGTTCAATCTTACCCAATCAGTATCCATGTCATCCTTACCGTCTACACAAATAGTAATAGCTGGTGCCATCTACAGGTCCGGCAGAAAAAGATTTTCAGTGAATGTTAAATATTGAATCATTATCACTAGTAATTAAAACATGGAGTTTTGATGCATCAAAATATACATAAGGAATATAGACTGAATTTACTGAAGAAAAAAATGTACTAAAGGATTTTTGTGACAATATTAATGAGCAAAAGTGTTTCCACTTCAGACTGAATTCCTTAAAGTGTCGTTAATTTAGTCAGACACAGGTCACTTACTTTAGTTACAGCAGTTTCTACTGTATAAATTGCTTTGGGGGTAAAATAGCTGCAATAACATTGTGTCTGAAAGACAAGCGAAACACCACCTAATTCTGTGACATGCCTCGGAAATCAATTGTAAAAGCTTCCTCATGCTAAAAGCTGGACGACAGATTCCCGATACTTTAATTCCAAAGCTGACGGCTTTTATTTTCATATGTAGGAAGAGAAAACACAAAAAGTAGCGAGAAAATGACTTAACAAGGCATCTGCTCGGTAATTATGATCACTAATTATAGGAGATTGGTGCTATAATCAATTGATATGGTACTGGTTTTGTTTTTTCATCTTTTATAACAACTTTATAGTGTTTTCTTCCCAGATTGATGCTTGTTCATTGTTTATCCTTGCAGCCTATTTCACAGAATTAGTTTCTGATCTGTATTTCCTGTCCTGAATTTTGATTGGCTATAAAAATGTGCAAATATCATGAATTGTAAATGGATGTTAATGTTTAGGAAACAATATGATTTTCTGGTAATCTAAAAATCGGAAATTATTGAAGCTTTGGAAGTTAGAAGTTATAAGACCTTCCAATTTGGATTTTGAATTTTAAAAGTTAATAAGGATATCTGGTTAAATTCTACAATAAATAAGTAACGGAAGTATTCTTTTCAATGTTCTCAACTTCTAATCCCTTAAAAATAGCGTTGTTTAACCCTTTCCTGGATATATATGCCTTTTTTCGCATGAGCGACCAGTGTAGATCCAGATCAGCCGGCACATCCGTGCCGTCTGATCAGGATCTGCACTGGTCGCATTTTGGTCAGAAATAACCTAATGAATCAAAAAGCGAACAGTTTAGATCCTGATCAGTGCTGGCTGATCTGGATCTAAACTGTTCGCCCTAGCAATAAAGGTGGATCTGTATAGGAAAGGGTTAAATCATCAAGTACTCTGAAATATGCAACAGTACAAATTTTCAGAAAATTTACATTCTGGTGTAACTGGATTGCCATCCACAAAATGTGAAGATATCAATTTGAATCTTATGAATCAATTTGAATCTTATTCATTTATTGTTATCGTCTCTGTCCATACCATAGATGGGTCCAATATTGGATGTATAATTAGGAACAATTATCTGAAAGTATGGGATATTTCTTGCTTTATGCCCCATAATTCAGACATTTTATGTCCCTTAGATGTATATGATATCATGCTAGTGCTATGGCTGGGACATTTTCTTGTCAGAGTTATGTTCCTTTTTTTCTCAATTCAATATATTCATAGTATGTTATCTACCAAAATTTCACTTAATGGTTAATATTATACAGTATAGACAGAAGGTCTAACCTAGGTCAGTGTGTGTTTTGTTGTCTGTCAGTTTACATTTACCTGTTTAAAACTATTGATTTAACATGTGATTGCATATGATCTATCATCAAAATCCACAGTTGCCACAGGTGATTTGGTATAAATCATGATCAACATTATCATTCAATATTTTATTTACTAGTACACTTACAAAACCCAATTTAATCAATTTACTATGAAATTGATTTGTTAGTTGTAAAAACAAAGAGTTTGGTCTACTCCTGTGCCCCAAAGGGTATCAAAACATTATGTAATACTTTGGTCTTAATAAGGTCAAAGTCAATAAATATTTAGCTAACCTCCCCAGCAGCAGTTTTGTATAGTCCTGACATGTGAAGTGTGTCAGCATGCCATCTGTGATTTATCTCCCCCTGCAGTGCACATAAACTGTGAGAAGTAATTAGCCCACCTATGCTTTCTGATCTTCTCAATTAATTTTATTTTCTTTCCTCTTTATATTAAATCAGATTGTTTTTAAGAAATTTGAACCTGATATAAAATTACTGTACCTTTCATTTACAGTTTTAAAATGTCAGAAGTTTATGGCTTGTACAGAAGGAAAAACAAAAAGTTAAGTCCAATGATGCAAAGAAATAAGATAGCTACTTATATATTCTGTTTGCAAATAAAAATGTCAATATGTAGGTGTTTTTCAATGATTTTACTTAAACGTTTGATAACAGAACTACCTAAAAGACTCATCAGACACCTACATTCATTTAAACCACTTGTTTTTATGGCAGGGAAACAAATAACTTTTATTGAATGCATTTATCATAATGGGCATTTAATTTTATCATGTTCAGTAAAATGCTTATTGTTTTAATTAATGGTTTTCAGATTTCTAAAATTATGTTTAAATATAGTTCTATTTATCATTGGGGCTTAATTGCTAATGAAATTTGCTTTTTACAAGGAAAGTCATTTCAATGTCCAAATGTTTTTTTGTGTTTTTGTGTTATTTTTTCCCAAGAAGCTTCACTGGTAAATAGTGTGAAAACATGTTTGCCACCTACAATGTGTTGTTGTTATTGATGAACCTTGAGAGAAACAATGACAGTGTTCTCCTCCTCTTCCCCAGGGGGGAGTGTAGTAGCTACCTCCAAACTCTCATCATATACCTTGTTACAAGGAAATGATTGTGCTGATGCACATGTTTAATTGGTGATGATAGCTGAATGCCCTGGGTCATTGGTGATAGCAAGAAATTACACCATTATCAACAGATCATCTTTGAAATAGTGAAGGACATGTTTGTTTACTCTTAGATTTAGAGAATTATGGAGTAAATTGAAAGATAAAGATTGTTCCTAAAGATAAACAGAACTTGCAGATGTTGATATATTGAGGAATTAGCAAATCTGTGTGTGCAGGAAGGTTCAGTTTGTTAAGTGCCATTCTTAATTTAATATCAACTGAAATGCATTGAAATTTTATTTGGATTATACCACCATTTGTGATGAGACTTACAGGGGCACCTGCACCAGTACATGGTAATGACTGATTTTAATATTACTGTCAGCTTGTACATGTTATTTCTAGAAAAAAAATCTATGCAGAAGAAGTTTGAAATAAACTACAGGAAAAACAAAATAAATAAAATTAATCTAACTAAATAAAGTACATGAAATACTCAAAAAGGAAATATCATGCAAATGAAAAAACAACAACAAAACCATAAAAATCCTGAAGATTTTATTTTTATTTTAAACAGTATCACTGCAGGACATTTTCTTCTTGGAATAATTATACATGTTTACCATTGGAATATAATTGTAAATCTAGAGTATTTTTCATGAGTTTTCCAAACCTTTCATGCCTGCCATATCTTTATCTTATTATCTTTATCATCATTTAACTGGCATATTTATTTGCAAATTTCTCTCTTTTAGACTCTGAAAATTCAGGCGGTACCAAACGATTGTCTTGGTTTCTATCAAATGACCAGGAACAAGTCTACAACTATCCAAAACAACTTCTAATCCCTTACAATGAAGGTTTGCTAGTTTACTGGTTGTGGTTGTTGTATGCAAGCATTTAAAATCTGCATTCCTACGTTTCAGTAGAATAGTGAAGTTAGCTTTTTGTTCTGTTGGTTTAAGTTCTTTATTTTTTGGCTTCAGAACGCCCATGATCTTCATTATTATCATGGCTTGTTTCTAACATATTCATTGTAAAATCTGGACAGCTTTTATAGTCTTATTTCTTGTTTGTGGAATGGAATGTTAGATTATGATTGTTAGTGAAATTTATATTTGTTTGTTTCTTTATTGAATTATCTAATAACCCTTTCACATCTGTGCTGTCTGGTCAGGATCTACACTGATTTATTTTTGATTCATTAATAATTTCTGACCCAGAAAAGAACATTGTGACAGGTGATCTGGATCTACATTGGTCATACATGCGATTAAACACGTTTATAATTATTATAGAGTAAATGGTTAAATGGCTACAGTACAAAAACATTACAATAAGTAATTCATCTTTGTCTGTCTCTTTCTTATGTGTCTCTAGATTAATCAGAAAATTGCTTGGAAATACTGGCATAACTTCTTGAAAAAGGTATATAATCAAGATATATTGTGAAATCAATATTAGAATGTGTGCCAAGATTAGTTTTAGAATTACACCATAAACATTTCATCCTATCACTATCAAAAACATGAATCACACCTGAATGTGTTAGGAAGTTGATAGCTTAGGAGTATCCAATGTTTCCCAGCCACCTGACCAGATATAATTTATGTTTATGTATTTTAACTAATGCTCCAAACACAAACTGATTAAAAATCTGACAGATGGAGAAAGAAAGATAAATAAAATATGAAAGCAAGTGAGTTCGGAGATTTGTATGTTTTGACAGTCGTACATGGATAGTGTATGTCTTTATCATCAAGTTTCCACTTGGGATCGTGGAATCCATAAATCTTTGTTATGTTTTCCGAGCATTTACCTCTATATACCCCACAACAACATAATATAATGTGTACACAACAACTGTTACTTTCATCCTACATGATTGATGAATAGCCTGCAATTTTATCTTTTAAGATCAAGTTTTTCCCCCAGTTTTTTTTTTTTCCAGAGAAAAATCCCTAGGGTATGCTTCATGTAATAAGTCTTGAAGGATGTCAGCGGGGGTTTTTGTTCTAGAAAATTTGTCGTGCTGAAATTAAGCCCTGTCGTACATATCATTAATTCTGTTTAAATAAAGTTCTTGTTGAGCATGTAACAAGAATCATATTAAGTCCTCTGAGATTTGTTCAGATTAAGCTTCAAATGGTAAAAATGGAAGATTTTCCTTAAATTTTTACTGAGTTGGGAGTTAGAATGTGTTTGGCATTTTAAAGATAAACTTTTATCCCTCATCAGTCTGTTTGATTTTTGCAGTGGATTAGCACATTTAGCCAGAAACTTCCTGCTGCTGTCACAGGAAATATTTCAGAATTGAAAACTGAAATCGGAGATCAGGGAAAGCCTTTGGACCTTTTGTAGAAAATAAGGATTGTGATGGTCACCATAAATTTCAATCTTCATCTAGACCTTTGGCCCTGTATCATACTTTCCAGTCCTACAATCTAACTGCCGGAGACTGATTGATCAGCTTTAAATCCTTTACTCCATATTGTTTTATCACAGATTTACAATAACAGCTGTATCCCATGATTCCATGGGGTAAAACACAGGACCTTGGAGACCTGTAATATGTTAAACAATAGCCAATCATAATATTTTTATCAAACGTCAATCATTAATTTCTAGCATAGGTCATAATCACATTAGATTTCCAAAAATATTTTTGTTATTTGTTTTTCGGTCATCGATATGTTGATAGTTACTTCTGTTCACAGATTTGTTTGCTGTAATAAATGTGAATTATTATTTCTTTTTGATACGTACCTTGACACAGTCAGCCATTCTAACTAACATGTTAGTAAACAGATGTACTAAGTTTGAACCCCAGTTGGTCCAAGACATTTTATTTTCATTGTATAATTGGAGATTGGTTGATTATTTCTGTTAATCCATTATGAAATTAATTGCTGATCTTAAAACCTTGCAAATGTATATGTAAGTTAATTGGAAAGCTGATGTCTGCTATCAGACCTCCCATCAGAAGTAACTTAGCAAAGAGATTCTAGACTGGCAAATAAGGTTGTTAACTCTTGTTTATACATGCACAGAATAATAAACAAGAGATAGAAGAGCTAATTGGTGTCAGAATGGTGTAAACATGATGTAAAACCTTAACTGTGATAGTACCAAAAACTTCAGAAATTTGGCAGCAAAACCAGTACTCAAGGTTATAAAACTGAGCATGGAAACCAGTCTCAAATCTCAAGCATCTGATTGGCTGAAATGGTGACCAGTTGCCATTTCAGCCAATCAGATGCTTGAGATTTGAGACTGGTTTCCAATCTCAGCTTTATAATTTTCAGTCCAGTATCTGAGCACCAATTAGTGATGTCATTGACTTTGTTGGGAGGAAATGGTCTTCCACTTGTTTCCTGTAATTATTATGTTATCATTTTTATGATTGGGCATTGGATGTTTTAAAACAAATACATTTCACAAAATATTAAGTTCTGGAAATGGTTTTTGCTTATTGTATAATTTGCAAGATGAAACAGTTTTGGCATAGCACAGTTGCACCTTTTAATTTGATGTTTGCGTAATTATGGTAAAGCAAACTGGTATTCTCTATAATCTAATTGTGTGTTAATCCTTGACTCCATGGCTGTTATCCATGGGAGATAAGTGTGATTCCAGTCTGTGCCATCTGATCAGGATCTACTGCACTTTTTGATTCATTTGGTTATTTCTGACCAAGAAGCGAACTGTGTAGATCCTGATCAGATAGCATATATGATCACCTTAGTGCAAAAACTGAATCAAGGAGTTATACCGTTTTTGCACGAAGGTGACGAGGATGTGCTGGCTGATCTGGATCAACACTGTTTTTTCTGGATCTACACATGTGATGAAACCTATTATATTGAGTAAAAGAACTAAACATCCTCAATGATGTTTCAGCAGGAATACTTTCACTGCATAATAATGCCTATTTATCTCGCTTGGGACTCGGTAATTTTGGAACCATACCATATTGTTGCTGTACATATCTAAATAAGCAAGTATGCTAACCTTATGAAGAGCTTGTTGAGCAAGTCTGTTTTAAGAAGTTTGTCATGCATCATATGCAAATTTTACAGGAATTAAGTGCAAGTGCTCAAATCTGGTCTTGCCTCAGAAGAGAGATCATGCTTTCCCAAATTACCCTGGTCTCTTTTGCATTGTCATTCCGTTGCTCTTGGAAACCACCAAATAAAATGTAACCTTTACTTCGATTTTGTTTCCAACAAAATTTACCAGTAACAGCATCTGTTTTATATTCTGGTATTCTAACAGGCAAATCTTTTTATAGATTGAATGCTTGTCATTATTACTTGATGTACAGTTATTGAACGAGATTAAAGAGACGTAGGAAAATCAAATTCTGTCTTTTTCTGGCAATCCTCAATATGGTCATTGACAATTGTCACAATCACCCTAACTTGATTTAACACATCTGACAATGAATTTCGTTTCATGACAAGAGGCTTCAAGGAAAATTTCATTTGCTGAATGTAGATCTTCAGTCTAATTGAATTTGTACAATCTTCTGGACAGACTTTCACTTTAGAAGCATAACTGAGTTTTGGTGATGTGAAAAGTAGGGCACAAATTTGGAAAGATGCAATTGATCCAGGTATTTACTTATCAGCAGCATTGTCAGTGCTGTATATGTGATTTCTGGAAGGTAGTGTCCGAAATGGAAGATTTGCAAATTCTGACCATGTGACAGCTCAGTCTCTGGTAACCTAATCAAAGTTTACCCTCAGTTATTTGTAACATCTGCAACAAGTGAAGACCCAGATTAGCCTGCATGTCTGCATTTGCTGTTTCATAAATTCAGTAAATATTTCTGTTCAGCACTGTTAATTGACTTAAGTTGACCTTAAAGTACATTAATAATTCTTCTGGTAAATCATTGCTGAACAACACTGGGATAAATAACACAAGGAAGGTGAGGTACAAAATGAGACCCAGATTCCAGTACATAACTGACATTTGAGACCAGTTTGGAAAATCTGGCTTGTGATTGGTCAGTTTGTAGACTGGTTTCAGTTTAATCAATCATCAGCTCTCAAGTAGGTTGACTTGTCTCCGGTTCCAATTCCAATTTATTATCATTAATAGATTTTGTTTTATACAATAATATGTGTAGTAATAAGAAAGAAAGAGATCCATTAGGCAAAGCATGCAATACCAAACCACAGTTAGATGATCTTGAAAATAGAGATCCATTTTCAAGTATATACCTTCTAAGATACATTCCTACATGGTTATTTTTACCAAATCTTTTCTTTATATGTTATTTGCATTTAAGAAAACATTTAGAAAATTAGACTCGGTTTTCGTCAGATGTCTAAAGGTATTACTGAAAGAGAGACAAATTCCTAACAATATGTAACTTCTCAAAGAAGAATCCATGTAATTTGTAGAAAATAGCTGTAAAATTATCTCAATAATTAGCAGAAAATGGTTGCATCTGCTGGGCTGTAGACAGAATGGAAGACAGGATCATTTGTTTGAACAGAGAAAAACTGCAGACAGCCGAAAGAAAGATTCGTTTTTTGGCTGCTAAAGCTTATACATTTGTCTTTTGCCATTTTTCATTTCATTACTTTGATTATTTTTTTATTGACTTTTTTTAGAGTGAGTTTTATTAATTAAATAAACAATTTCTTGAATGATTGGTGTAAGTTGGAGAGGTATTAAGAATGGCCAGGTGGGAGTGTCTTAACCCGCCTTTTAATACCTGTGTGACCAGTAAAGATACAGATCAGTTGCCATATCTGTGCTGCCTGATCAGGATCTACACTGTTTGCTTCTTTGTCAGAAACAACCTAAATAATAAAAAAGCTGGATGTGCTGTCTGATCTTGATCTACACTGGTCGCACATGCAATAAAATGCATGTAATATGGAGTCAAGAGTTAACTGTTACAAAACCTTGATGCTGCCTCATTCTGCTTTATCCCTATACTCCATAGATACAGCTTTTATGGCACATGATCAGGATCTGAACTGTTCGAATTTAGTTTCATTAGGATATTTCGGACCAAGAAGGAAACCCTGTACATCCTGATCAAAAGGCAACTGGTCTGAAGGTTATAAAGCTGAGATTGGAAACCAGTCTCAAATCTCAAGCATCTGATTGGCTGAAATGGCGACCAGTCGCCATTTCAGCCAATCAGATGCTTGAGATTTGAGACTGGTTTCCATGCTCAGCTTTATAACCTTGGGCACTGATCTTGATCTTCATTGGTCTCACACACAATAAAACCTGTATATATAGAGTAAAGGGTTATATGATTTGGTTTTGGCATCACTTCATTTTCGCCCAGATAATGTTTTCAAGTACATACTGGAATTTGCATTGGAAAAACAAACATGAATGTTTACTGTGGTTGTCTTCAAGTTCTAATCAACATGATGTACAACAACTCCAAACAGAAAGAAAACAGTTGTTATGAAGAAAGATGCTGGCATCATTATGTATTAGATATAATTAATCATGCCCTGCAAAAACTCCGCTGACAGTGTGGAGTGCTGCATACTGGTTGTTGAAATTACTGATTATTGAGGAAGCACAAAATAAACAAATTATAAAAGAGGAATTATTCAACAGTCATAATGGAGAACAACAAAGGTGACAGACCTAGTATCAATGAGTAGCGGGTTAGTTTGCCAGGATGGCACCAGAGGTATCAGGGATTAAGGATTAAAATGATAATTTATTGCAGGTCACAAGGGATGAAAAACATTTGGTTGCTTTATGTGTTTGGGTTTCAGATACTTAAAAAAAAACTCAAATGTTTTTTTTTAAATATCCATCTGAACACAAAAATATATCTATTCATATTATATTAACACAACTCTGTGATGTATTTAAAGTACAACAGCTTTCAGGAATAGCTGTTGGATCATTGACATTGATAACAAAGGGAATTATTAGATGCATTTTCATAGCAACAGGTGTTAAAACATTCATGCATGTTGACATCACAAGTAAAAACTTTGTCTGTAGCCAATGTTTTTTTCTTGGCTTGAAGCAAATGTTCTTCATCACAAAATGAAAACAGTCTGAAGAAAAAAAACTTAACAGCAAAATGCAAGATGAGTCTAAAAATATTTTGATGAAAGACATTGTGTCTCAAAGCCATCATCATGTTTTCAAGGCAGATCCTTTCATGTGACACATACACACAACTTCTTACATTATGTTAGGAAGTAATGCATTTAAGTAGATTAGAGAATTTCTAACAAATTGTCCTGACTGTTTCTGGTTACTGTCAACCATTACCCTGTCAGCTCTTCTTTGTGGAGATAGTAATCTATGCTCACTTTGCATGCTGATGCACCATAAACCTGTCACTGGAACTTACAGGTTTAATACCCTACCAGTCCTTCTCTTGTAGGTCTCAGACCACCATAGTTGTTGCTATACAAGTAATGAATATTTCATGTTGTTGTCTGCCCTATGAACAACAGTTGCAGGATTACAGTTTTTATATCTGATCAATTGAAAGATGGTGTAATTTATATTCTTGTATATCAGTGCCCTAGGTGTTTTTCCTGTTTTATTGTCAAATAAATATTCTTTCCATGATGTTTGATAGATAAAAATAACTTGCTTTTAAGTTCATTATGCATTTTTAAAGTTCTTAATGTACAAAAAAGGATCAAATAATAATAATAATAATAATAATAATTTTAATATAAGTCTGAAGACTTAAAAAAAACTGAATTCTGACTTTTAAGTGTGAAGTATAAGTTGTGATAAATGAAATAAATATAGTTTGACCTGCAAATAATAATAACAGTAAAAGGCATGACAGAAATTGCTACCAGATCATTAGCTACTCTGCTGACATTGAAGTTATAGGGGAAGAGGAATAAGACAAACATATGGAAATTGGTGGAAATCAGTTAACTTATGGCTTTCTTGATTTTTCTAATTATTGTAAAGTTGTTATCTCTTTACTCCATAGGTGCACCTTTATTGCATGGGCAGACAGTGTAGATACAGATCTGGTGGCACATTCATGCCCCTGCCATCTGATCAGGATCTACACTACTTGCCTTTTGATTCATTGGGTTATTCTCACCAAGATGCGACCAGTGCTGATCCAGATCAGATGGCTGCTGGCTGGTATTGATCTACACTGGCCTCGCATGCGTAAAAAAGGTGGAAAGGGTTGTAGTATTTGTTTATATATGCTGTTTTTATGTTGCACATGCCATGTATACATGTTGTGTTGTGTTTATGTTGTCAGGTGTACCTCCTGGAAATGAGTACATGAGCACCCCAATTACACCCCTGGCGGACAAACCAGCCAATAGGAAATCCCACAAAAAGGTCAAAGGTCGAACCCCTTCTGCAACTTCAACATCATCCAATGGTCGTTTGTATAGTTACGTTAGCGGGTCCGACGGGGAGGAAGAGGATGTAGACACATCTTCTTCGAGTAATCGCAAACGCCGTCATTGGAGAAAGGGTTCACATAGTACTATTTCATCATCCAATGAAATGGACACTTACAGGATGCGAAATGATCAAGTGTCACATTTGTCGCTGTCCGAAGATTCTGACTCAGAGAATGTAAACCCGTCAAATTATTCCACAACAGGTAATACAAGTCAACATTCTCAGAGGTGCTTTTGTTGGCATGATGAAAATGTAGTGCTTTGCTGTGTTCTGTTGTGGTTTGGTTAGAAATTAATAGACAACAATATACCTCTGGTTTACACTCTTCATGCTATGAATGTAAGAACCATGTAAAAATGTGTTGTCTGGCAGATGTCATCTTTCCTTGAAATGCTGTCATAGTGGAGCAGACAACATTTTTTATTATGCAGAAAATGAAGATTTAAGTAAGAATTATATTTTTCTTTCCCAAAAAAATTTTCAAAGCTAAAAATGTAAAATATCACCAAAGTCATGTATCCATGTGGCTTAGTGTTATATGAGGTGTATAAACATACAGAGGTTTTCATTATGCTTTAAATATGATGTTGTGTTCTTTATATAGAAGTTTTTGTTGTTACAAAATATACTGCATGTCTTTGCACAATGCATTCTGCTTAATAACATCTACACAAAAGAGAAAACAGACATTTTAGTAACATTACTGCCATGCTTGCTATAATATATGGAAATGCAAAATTGCAAAAAGTATTTTATCTGGTTGGCTCATTCAAAGTCCACCATTTATATTATTTAAAAGCTTAGGAAGTTGATTTGCAATAGGACAATCAGCTAATGCTACAATATTATGGCACAAGTGGTCAACTGGTATAGAAATCTTATCAGCTAAAGCCCCTAGCACAGCAGATGTAATCCTATTAGATCTTAACCACATAGACAGATCCTTTTCATGTACATGTCACTTTATTTAAGTATATCTTCAAAGAGAACAATTGCTTTGTGTGCTAAATCATTGATATCAATCATTAGGTTACATAAATTAAACACCAATACATGGAGGGGTGGTGTCAACCTTTTATAAGGTGTGGTAAAAAGTTGGGTCTTTTGTAAAATTTTAATCATATTGGGAGAGAACTTCTTTTATCCCTTTGTGTAGATATTAGCACCAAATTTGAAGGCAATGTGCTAAAAGACCTAAAAGAATTAACCATTTGTACAAAAATATTTGACAATAATATGTTATTATTGTATGGTGTGGAAAGATAAAAAGACCATGTTCAACAAATTAAAGAAAATGATGTGTTTTGCTTTGAAGCGAATTAATGCTACATTTGTTACATTAGTTTTAAAAATCACTATTATGTTGTTTTAGTCCCAAAATGTTTTTCAAAGTTTTTCTTTTTTAACAGACTGTTCAAGAGTTAAACATGGAAAATAAAGTAAATACATTTTTACAGAAACTTTTAAACTGTAACTCAAATCTCATGTCCACACAGTCAGATCTGTTCACTGTTAGGAAATTTCTGCAAAATGACACTGAACAATTTATCAGCAGGCTTCATTTGCAAGAACAGTAACTGTGTCTATTACATAAATATATTGCAGTGATAACACAAACATTTTACAAGTCTTAAAACTTTTGACCAGCCATTTTTACCTGAAACACTGATAAAAAAAATGGTCAAATCCTTTGTTGTATTGTTAACTGGCTATTATTTTACAGGAACAATTTCAAGGTTAGATGCATGATTTCCATGAAGGGTTTTTCTGGAGTCTGGGTAGTTACATCATAATTTACAACTTCTTGGCCAAAATCTCAATGAAAATAAATATTGCTGACCAAATGGGGGTTTGGGCAACTCCACTGAAGCCCCTCTGGACCAACCCCTAAATTTAGTATTTTGCAAACTTTACTTTCCCAACATGACTTTAAAATCTGCAGATCTAGCTATTTGAGAATAATGGCTACAGGATATAGTTCCTACAGCAACCAAAAAACATCTGTCTGCTCCTTGATGCATGAATAACTCCAGTTGTTCACAGTTATGGTAAGGTGGAAATAATCTGGTATAGGACACCTGCTAAACAAATCAGCATGTGATATAATTGATGACATCACTGATTGGCAGGAATGATTGACAGATAAAGGAAGTTTGACAAGAGTTATCTTACTTTTATCAGAAAATCTACATTAATTTTGGATAGTTTTTGCATCAGAGAGATCTATGTGTTATTTCTGGATAGCTAAATTTTCCAAGTGCCTACATAGATTTCAGAAAATTGTTCTTGTTAATTTCCATTATAAACAAGGGAACATACAAGTTTCAGCTGAAATCAGCAAAAAGTGATATTTTATCATAAAACATTTCAAAGGATTGTGTCAGAATAATTTTTGAGTTATGAGCGGAATGTTTTGCTAATTCGATTTATGGAGATCCAGCTACAACAATATTATTAGCTATGGTTTGGCCGGATGGCATTTTTTATGATTTATTTGACAATTTGAAATGAGGAACTGGCTCATTCTCTATGCATGGACAAATGGTCAATTAGGCGTAATATCTCCCTTTTGACTTAAAAAAGGTCAGAGAACATTTTTACACACAGAAAACTTCAGGATTCTGTAGGAACAAGTTGGTTGTGTGTGGTTTCAAGAGTAAAAGGAGTGATTTTCTCAAGTCAGACATGCTAATCTGCCAAAGTTTGAGACTATTTTACAACTTGAAAATGCAAATGAGAAACTACAGGCATTTTGGCAGGCAATTGTGTTAATGGGTTTTCATTGAAGTTGTGAATGGAATTGAAGATTACTTGAAAATAAGTTAGAAATTGTGCCACATTGCATTATAATGTTTTTCAAATAGGAGATTGGATGTTTGCAGATTTAGATGATTTCTGAAATAATATTGACTGTTGGATTTAAGCCTTAAGCTTTGCATTATATACATATGCTAAAATTGTTTGAAGGATTTATTTACAATTTGCAATACATTACTGAGACTCATTTGAAATTGATATGCAAACTATCAATTATGTTTCTGCAAATAGCTTAAGTGGAACTATTAATCTAAAGTGAATGTGTTCAGCCAGTGGCAGAATATTGTGTTGAGAGAATCTGATGATGACTGCCTATTTTAAATCTGAAGTAAAATACATATTGTTTTTGGCATACTTTTGTTTGAAATTTCAAGTTTGAGCTATCTTCTTACTTCACATATTTCATCTGGCAACAAATGTAGACTCTCAAAGTGTGTGTTAAAGGAAAAGAAGAATTTTGATAAGGCTTTTCTGCGCAGAAAGAAGTAACCAGTATACTGGTACACCTACATTAACAAAGATTTAACATAATGTAATAATGTAAATTATATGTGTTCAGTTTGCTGTATGATTATGTGGAATACAAAATATTCTAGCTCTCACTAGAACTAATAAGAAAGCTACAACAAAATGAGCACATTATTTGGTTGTGATTGCGCGTGTGATGTTTTAAAACGATCAAGTTACCATGGAGGTAGCGCGTTTTCATTCAGTTCGGGAATTTACTACCAGATAGGCTCAGATAAAGGAGGTATATCTTACTGTTATAATATGTAAATGTGATATTCCAATTATAATTTTTATCAAAACTGGAATTTTTACTTCAGATCTAGAATTTTAGTCTTGAAACTGAAAATATTTAGATTTTAGTTAAACAACCATCTATGCCATCTGAACTGGATCTACACTTTTTCTTCTTAGTAAGAACCAACCTAATCAATAAAAAAGCAAGGAGTGTACATTCTGATCAGATGGCACAGATGTGCCAGCTAAATTTGATCTACTGTTTGCCTTTAGATAACAGCCTTATTTATCCCTGAAAAGAGTAAATGCTTAAGCAATAAAATAATTAAAACAGAAATGAGTTTTATAACTTTAAACAAATTGTTCAGGTATCAGGAAATTTCAGCATTAACCCTTTCCTCCATTTATAAACATTTGTACGCATGTGTGACAAGTGTAGATCCAGATCAGCCGGCAGATCCATGCCATCTGATCTGGATCTGCACTGTTCGCATTTTGGTCAAAAATAACATAACAAATTAAAAAGCAAACAGTTTAGATCCTGATGAGATGTCAAAGAGGTGCCGGCTGATCTGGATCTAAACTGTTTGCCCACGCAATAAACGTGTGTCTATGGAGGAAAGGGTTAAAGGCCTATTTCACATACATGAAGAAGGAATAATAAAACTGCAGTATCTATATTGTCTCTGGTAATCAAGCCTGGGGATAGAGAGGAAATCTCCTAATCCTGGGGAATTTATTAAACACACACTTGTTGCATAATTTTTAGATTTGTCTCCAGTAATCAAAGACTTCAGGATCAGAATGATACTGCATGGAGTGCTGAATATCTTATCTAATCAAACATCAATATGTGTTTCATGACAACTTAATTGGCTGTATAATCGCTTAGATACAACATAATTACCTATATAATCATTGAGATTAAGCCTGCCAGGCTAGAAGGAAGCAAATAGATAATTAAACACAAATCCTACATACTAATTACCCTGAAATCTGCAGTTATATATCTGGAATTTGGTTGCTGTTAATTCATTTGTATTTGTGGGGTACAAACTTTCACGGATTTTGTAGGCATTCTTATCCACTAATTTAAAACCACAGTAATTTAATTACATAAATGTACTTAAAAATATGCCTGGAAATTAAAAACCACAAATATAAGATCAGAAAAACCAAGAAAGTTCTCGCCCACAAATGCTATTACAGTACCAGATAACTGTTGATTCTGTTTCACATGTACCTGATTATTGCAAAGAGCTTTTAAATTTGTTGAGACTGATCTTTGTTATAAAGTTGATGATTTGCTTGATGTATTAAATCCAGACTAAGGTTTGGGTGTTTTGTTTTTGTTCGAGCTCTCTGTTTACAACAATGATTTTTTATGGACTGGTTTATTTGCTTGCAGCTCAGAGTAAGTTATTCCAAATGCAATCAGTGATTTTGATACAACTCATGCAGGAGCAAATAAAAAGAAACTACTGCAGTTAAAATCAAAGCATTGAGAGTATATCGGGAAACCTACTTTCAGGACTTCTGAAAATTTGAACTACTTTTTGGCAGATTGTTACCATTGAGAGTAAGAAAACTAATAACTCTGGGTCTGTTGACCCAAAAATGTGCTTGGCATTAGAGTAGTCTGAATTGAGTTATGGTTCTTGAACCATCTTGCATATTGAGCTTACTTAGCTGGTCATGGGTGATTTCAACCTGATGTACAGCAACATCAGCCCTATACAGGGCTTCACATGGAGTACTGTACATAAGGGCCAGTTTCTATACCACCCACATCACTAGTTAAGTGATCCCCCTGCTAGGGGGTTGTTTGACCCTGTTCTCAGACCTTCCCTAGGGCTTTGACAGATGGGTAACTGTGTACCCTGGATGTAGCCCCAAGATGCAAGCATTAACACCAAGCTATTAGCTCTTCCATACAATTTGTTTTATATACTAACCTTATCGTTAATTATCAAAATGTTGGGTTTAAAATATGACTTATTGTTTGCATATTTCTGTACAAATGAACTTGAAAAGTCTAAACATGTAAAACTAAGCATGAAAATGTAAATATTTAATTGTGTTGTCTCATTGGATACTACATATCTCTTAATTGATATTTTTGCGGAATTACTTCCCTTTTTGTGATCAAAATGTTTGAAGATTGATTATAGTTGGTGCATTTTTACATAATGTGGATTGATTTTTTTACGTAATTGAAAAATACTCTTTTGTCATTTTGTTAACTAAAGGACCTTTAAGTCCATATGGAAAGATATTCTGTATCACTGTTTAAACAGGATTTTAAAAGTTGTTTAATTGATTGAGCTCTATTAAAATATAGTTGGTGGTCGTAATGATGGTAAAAAAGTTTCACACAAATTCATAGCCAAAAACGAAACCTTTCTGAACAAAACACTTAATTATTTCAACACTGCAAGTTCTGCCATTCCTTGTATTTTGTTTGTGCAGTGATTTCATGGAAAATAACGTTTACACAAAACAATGGAAAATGATCTTTACATAAAATTTAATCAACAAACATTGTTAGCAAGCTAGGGATTTCCATGGCTTTTGATCTTGTTGGTCAATATTTATATTGGACTTAATGGCACAGATTAAAGAGTAAATTAATGGCCATAAGATTTAATGGACTGTGGGTGAAATCCTGGGAGATGCAGAAGCTGGACAGACCATTGCAGTGTTGAAGCTATCAACCATAATTAGATCATTTCATGTTGACCCTTTCCTCCATATTTACACTTTTATGTTGTGGGCAAACAGTGTAGATTCTGATCAGAAGGTACATCCTTGCCATCTGATCAGGATCTGCACTGTTCGCAGTTTTATTTATTAGAATGTGATGACTGATCTGGATCTACACTGACCCATCACTAACCTTGAGTTGCTTTTGTGACCAGTGTAGACCCAGATATGCTTGCATAATTACTTTCATTAGAGTCTACACTGTTCAATCAGTAATAATGTTCTGAAAAACTTCTTTATAAAAATTGAACGGACTGGTTCTCTTCCAGAGGACAGCAAGACATCTAGAAATTTAACCCTTTCCTGTACAGAAACACCTTTATTGCTAGGGCCAACAGTTTAGATCCAGATCAGCCGGCACATCCGTGCCATCTGATTAGGATCTAAACTGTTCACTTTTTGATTCATTAGGTTATTTCTGACCAAAATGCGACCAGTGCAGATCCTGATCAGACGGCACGGATGTGCCGGCTGATCTGGATCTACACTGGTTGCACATGCGTAAAAATGCGTATATATCCAGGAAAGGGTTAATGATATTCAAGATGTAAAAGCCCAGGAGAATGATCAGTAAATTTGCATGTAAATACTTCCGCAGGCTTTGTTGTAAAATTTCTGTTTTTTGCATGACATTCTTTTTTCTCAGGGGATATTTTTTCGAGCCTAGGAAGATATGCAGTTTTGTGGAATATGGTAAAATTGTTGATTTACCGCAGGTTTGGAACTGAAAGTTGTCATGAAGTTTTAGTGAAGCAATTTTTTCTGGTAGCCATAATTACGTTTCGGAATGAGATATTGTATTAATTTGATCAAATCTGTATTGTATTTTTCTCATTGAAGTTTTCCAGACATGTTCATCATTTGATTGATAAAAAATACTGGGAGGATTTGTTATATATATAATGTAATCATTCAAACCATCTTTTGCATTATTAGATTGTATAGGGGATTTATGTGTAAGTACGAAAAGGGAACAGCGAATTATGATACATTACATTGAAAACACAATTACTGGGGTTATTCATTGAAAGCATGTGCCCAAGGTTATAAAACTGAGCGTGGAAACCAGTTTCAAATCTCAAGCATCTGATTGGCTGAAATGGCGACCAGTCGTAATTTCAGCCAATCAGATGCTTGAGATTTGAGACTGGTTTCCAATCTCAGTTTAATAAGCTTGGGCAATGATCAACTTATAAGCATCCTGGCTTCTGTCAAAATTCTGAGATATTGTTGATCCTTGAAGACTGATGAGCCAGTAAATGTCTGAAGCATTATTGATATCATTAATGCAAAAATAACTTCTAATCTGTAGAAAATCAAGAGAGAGGAACAATAAAACATAATTTACTACATTATTTAATCATAACAAGAGAAAAAATTGGAAAGTAACAATGATTAAAAAGAGTTTTTATGCCATTTTATTGTTAATTAAAGAATTTCATATGAAATTCATACACCTGAATAAGTGGCATGCATTATACTAAATTTTGTTGCTTTTTTCCCTGACAAATACTAGATGGTTACAAAATCTTGTATTTTCTGTAGCTTGAGCTTCAGTATTATTTATATTTTCAGGCACTATGCCATTACCACCCCCAAGTGCACCTCCCCCACCACCACCACCTATTGAGGACATTCCACAGCGAGGCCAAGCCACGCCCACCCACCAACAGTTGTGTAAGCACCATCAAATATTACACCAACAAAGGTCTTTACAGTTTGGACCACAGATAAGGGGAAATTACTCTGATATTGAAAATTCGAGGAGGGGACTTCACTCAGACAATCATGATAATATTAGAAGACAATATTCAGACTCGGAATGTATGTGTTCTCATACACGAGGAATTAATCACTATTCAGAGGGGGATGCTTGTGACTATGAACCCCATGTTCTTGTGCAAACAGCAAACGGAACTATGTATATTCCACAATCACAAGGTGAGTTACTTCCCTTTACATGGAACAGCTTAGAGGAAATGTCTTCCAAAACATCCCCATCTTCTATCTCTACTCAGCCTTAGTATGGAGAATTTGTTAACAATTTATTTCATAAAGAAAGATTTAAACCTAGGAAACTTCTTCCTAAAAGTAGTAAAACTTCTCAGTCCAAACAACACCAGCCAATCCCTGCTAAGGGTAAATTGTCTATGGGTGGCTCTGCTCACTGAGGTAAGTTTTGTTAATGATATTCTGAATATGGAAGATCTGATAGAAATTAAAATGTGTCAAATTACATTCTAAATAATTATATGTATAGGACTAAAAATAAAAAAAAGTATTCAAAATAAAAGTAAATATCTTGAGATTTATTAGGTAATTAAGACTGATGTGTTATACTTGACATCTGGCATATATCTAACACTTGAAGTTGATTCGCAGCCATTCATTCTCTGTACCAGAATCGGCTTCGTCATGATTTTAATTCCGTCTAGAATCATGCCATGTTTTTTCCTGAAACACCTAATTTGCCGCACCATTCATTGGATTCCTGTACTTTGTCATTGTAGCCTGACACTGGGAGATTTCAATATATGCCATAATATTCATGTGTCAAGCAGTCTTCATTTCACCTTATTACAAGCATGATGTGAGCCTTTTTACAAGCCTTTCTTGTTAATGGATGAAATGATGTTGTGTTTTTCTTGGAAAATCTGCACTGGAAATGTTTGTCATGGAAATTAAAAGAGTTTGACATCCAAAGTGAATGTTTTACCAGGCTGAACATTAAGGTTAAGGAAATATTATTTTAAATTGAAGTGAATGTGAGGATTGCATTACATTAATGAATATTTGTCCAATATTTGAACAGGAATGTTTTTCACACAACAGCCTCATCTGACATGTTCTGCTGTATAGTAATTTACAATGGTTAGATCTGAATCTACATTGTTCACAAATGTGATAAAACACATGTATATGGAGAAAAAGAGTTAAAATAAATTAGTATAGCACCAATATTTAGATATTGTACTTACGGGTCAATGAGGGTATTTGACAGAAATCTAAATTTAGAATTTTAATCTGCATACATTTGTTTGTCAAATAATTTATGCTTTATGTTAAATTTTACTTTACTCTTTCCTCTGTTTAAAAAATGAATATGAATGTCTAAATGCCCCATTTTATCCTGAAATAACATACGCGGTAATAAAAGTCTAAAAAAATTCTGTGACCTTTTGTAAGCGGCATTAGTTTTGTTTTGGCCCTCTTATAGTTATCCCTTTTCTTTTTATGATCACAAACAACTGTGTTAGCATTAAGAAGATTCAAGCATTTGGAATGATGTAAATAAGTTGAAATAATCAAGAAAATGAAGTATATTTGGAATCCAATTTGTTCTCATATGGCACAATTATGTTTGAGACAAACTTCTGCAGGGACTATTATTTGACATTGATAAATGAGTTTGAAATACAGTCAAATTGCTGTAACTGGTCCAGAACAGAACATGTTCCAGTAGTTAACAGGAAATTAATCCAATCAATCAATGTCACAGTAGGGGGCGCTCTCAACCATGATTTCATGGGATGCTGGGAAATTTAAATTAAACAATTACTTAAGTTTCCAAAAATAGTAAGAAAGTAATAACTAATCCATTTAACTGGTTATTATTCAAAGAAACAGGATTGTTGCCACAGCATATAATACAGTCAGTATCAGCATGTAATACCTTTACTCCAAATATATGGCTTGTATTGCATTGCAAACAGTGTAGATCTAGATCAGCTGTCACATCCTTGCAATCTGATCAGTTTCTACACTGTTTTCTTCTTGGTCAGAAGTAACCTCAAACACTGTGTAGATCCTGATAAGATGATACAAATGTGCTTGCTGATCTAGATCTACACTGTTCAGTCATGGATAACAATACCCCGTGATGAAAGGGTTAAAGAATCAGAGGGAGAAAAAAATAAATCAATAAAATCATTGATCCAGTCAGAAACTTATTATCTCATGTATCTTATTCTTACATTTGTTTTACAAGGTTATAAAACTGAGTATGGAAACCAGTCTCAAATCTCAAGCATCTGATTGGCTGAAATGGGGACTGGTTGCCATTTCAGCCAGTCAGATGCTTGAGATTTGAGACTGGTTTCTATGCTCAGCTTTATAACCTTCAGCCCAGGAACCAGTATTTTGTTCCCAACATTTTCAAGTCTGAGCAGTGCTCATTTAAAGTGAAGTTATCATAATTTGATCATTTAATTATAAAGGAGAGAAACACATTCAAATCACATGTGGGTGATTACTATGGTTAATGATTTCTCTAAAAACAACATCATGGGAATTAAATGTATTTTAAATGGCATACTGATCTACTTGATAAATCATAAAAGAAATTGGACAAACTGTTTGTAAATTGATACTTTATAATTCTGTTAGAAATGTTGTTCTCATAGGGATCTACAACATTAATATGAAGTGATAAATCATGCTGTATGGAAAATGTTTCATTTTCATTTATAAAATGTAGCCATACCAGATTTTCACAAAGGATAAGGATGACTTTTGATAGAAACCCACAGGGATTCCTAATGTCTTTTAAATGACCCATTTGATCAATATAAATTTCAGTTTGCAGTATGCAGTATGCAAAATACTATTTGGAGCCATGGATGTTTAATTTGCAAGGCAATAGAAATTTGATTAAAATCTGTAAAAAAAATTGGCCTGTTCCAATTATCGAAATGGAAATAAATTTGCAATCTTATGAATTTGATGTTTATAGTAATTGCACTTTAGAAAATAGTGCGCAATTGATTCATTTGGTTTCATTTGCTACATTTCTGTTTTTAATAGGCACCGAATGCAAGCATCATCCCTTTAGTTTTAGATGTTTGATTAAAATGAATGATTTTTCCCTTTTAGAGGCAATATCCCACTATTTTTAAACCCCCATGGGTTCTTACCAGGGCCTAAGGGAATTAATTCCAGCTGAAATTGTTATTGTATATTGTAGGAGTTATCTCTTAGTTAAGTTAAACTCTTCTATAACAGATGTCCCAAACAGCTGATTAAGAATCAATCAGAACTAAATATTATTCTTCTATTGTGTGTCTTCCTGCAAGGTTCTAAGTGATATTAATTAAAAATCAGTTAGAACCTTTTCCTCTCACCGAAGAAAATAAAAACAGAGAAAGGAATAAGAACACATCTTGTTTGTTTGATTAATACAAGGATTTGCTGACATGATGCTGTATACTCTGCAAATGTGTGCCCATGTGACTTGGTAGAATTGTAAAATCACAAATCATGAGTTTGTTAACAAATGGAAAATAATTGATGATAATCAAGTCAATGAGTTTTCTTGACTAAAATACAAGTGCTTGGCTTCTCAACCTTAATGCCACTGCCACAAAGTCAAACTGAAACTTCTGCTTCCTTCTCCATTTATATGGGTTATTTTTTCTTTGTAAGTAACAGGTGTTTCTTTAATGCTGACTTAGGTTAGAAGTTAGGTTTAAGGAGAGATTAATTAACAGAACAGTGAAAAAAACAACAACAACTACATATGTATATATCTGCTTTCAGTGCTAGGTCCTAATGCTTTTCCCCGCACAGTGCCAAGGTCAGGGTCTATACCTGTTATGCGGAACTCCGATCTCCAGAGTCCTAATGGCGGTGCAGTGCGACCCCTGGAAGCTACAACAATGCCAAGACAGTTTGCAGCTATGCCTGACCAGAAACCCCAAAATGATAGGTAAGACAGCCAGAATATTAAAAGGGAAACAACTTGTGCAGTCTTCGTGAAATCGATTTTGCTTTTCCCTCCCTTTTACAATTGGAAAGGGAGGCTACCTTTGGAATTCATTTAAGTTTAGCTTTATAAGTTTGTTCCCTTGTCAAGTTGAACTTGTGCTTATTCAGAAATCAATGGGAATATTTAAAAACTAATTAACTTTGAAGGGGACATTTTTATTTAAACATTTGAAGGCCTCTAATATAGTTAATGGTTGAGAAAATCTAGATCAAACTTCAACTGTCCTCCATTGTCAGTAAATATCTTTTAATCTTGCAATTTTCAAGAGGATAACTGTATAAACCACTGCGAAAATGGCCAAAGACTACTGGACTGAAGGTTATAAAGCTGAGATTGGAAACCAGTCTCAAATCTCAATCAAGCACCTGATTGGCTAAAATGGCGACTGGTCGCCATTTCAGCCAATCAGATGCTTGAGATTTGAGACTGGTTTCCATGCTCAGTTTTATAACCTTGGACACAGTACTCATTGTAAATGTAATGTGATAGTATAAGCTGGGCAGTTGATATTCTTGCCAAAGTTATCTTTCCAAATCATTAATTAGTCCACCCTGGTTAGGAAAGACCATGGAAAATCTGATTAAGTTTGAAATTGATTTTATTATAAATATCAGCACTTAAATTTCTAACATTCAGCACAGAAAACTGTGCTATTAGATCTAGAGCCACAACTTTATTATCTGCCTTATTAATGTTACTGTTTATTACTCTGCTATCCAGTAGCAAAATAGACTAGTGATTAATGTTAGAAATCTGTTCTCAGAAACATTTCTCTGTTGACATTGTTATGTATTATCATCAAAGCTGAATAAAGGATAAATATCTTTGAGGACAAGATTAGACAAAATTAGATGTTACTTGCAGTTGTGTTTATCATTTATTTACTGACATTCAAGTAATCTTACACAGCATGAACATGCAATAATTGTATTTTTGTAAAAATCTGTGAACCCTTTACTCCATGGGTGTGGTTTATATCCCATGAGCAACTAGTTTAGATCCTGGCCCCAAAGTTATAAAACTGAGCATGGAAACCAGTCTCAAATCTCAAGCATCTGATTGGCTGAAATGGCGACTGGTAGCCATTTCAGCCAATCAGATGCTTGAGATTTGAGACTGGTTTCCAGTCTCAGCTTTATAACCTTCAACCCTGATCTACCTGCACATCTTTGCAGTCTGATCAGAATTTTTACTGAGAAATGATCTGCTGAAACTAAAAGCAATCATTCTTAATCCTGATTGGACTACTTAGCTGCTGTTCAATACTGGTTGCACATGTGATAAAAGAGGTACCATGAGGGGAAGGGGTTTACATTTCTATATCTCAACCTCAAAATCTTTTTCCTCTATTGTAAGTTTTACCTTGACTGTGATACATATTTCTTCAGCTGTTTTTGATTATGCTCAATAGATATTTGCAACTGATGTTGTTTGAGAAAACTGCAGAAGAACCTCATCGTAGCTGGATTCAAACCCCCTTGTTATTTGTAGCATGTCACTGCCTGGTAGATCACAGCTTGTGTTGCACAGTAATTTTAGCTCTAACTTTGTGTTGTTTGTATTTTTGCATGTGCAGAGTGCCAAACGGGACGTGTAATACCCTTAACCATGAATACCAGGAAGCATGGGACACGTAAGTTACCTCCCTTTGTTTGCTATTTTTTGTAGTGCACTGTAGTAAAGGGTAGTAGTTTATTGCATGAACTTCGACATCAGCCTAAATTTTTGTACATCCAAGTAAGCTATGAAGAATTTCTACCACTGTATTTAATGTAAACACCTACAGTCAAAAGAACTTACAGGCTAGAAATAATCTGGAAGAATTCTGAATTTGGGATTTGACACTTCCCAAAGAGGCTACATAGATTCATGAAGAATTTTGTGATAGGTGTGAAACTTCAGGAGTGGAAAACAGAAAACCATCAGAGAGATTTGAGTAGACAGCATTTTTATGTTCTCAACTTCAAATTGTTTGAACTATGCAAGAGAAGCACCAAGAAAATTTTCAGATTAACAGTGAAGTTCAGTTATCTTCCCTCTTAACCCTTTCCTCGGTAGACACACTTTTATTGCATGGGCAAACAGTTTAGATCCAGATCAGTCTGCACATCTGTTCATGATCTAAACTGTTTGCCTTTTTATTCATTATGTTATTTCTGACCAAAATGTGACTAGTGCAGATCCTGATCAGACGGCACGGATGTGCAGGTTGATCTGGATCTACACTGGTTGCACATGCATAAAAATGTGTAGAGGAAAGGGTTTAGTTCTGCAAAATTGAATGTTCTGTGATGAAGGGTTCTCCTATGGTAAAGAGATTTATGTTGAGGACTGATGAGTAAAGACACTTAACCTAGACAGAGCTCAATGTAAAACCAGTGTAACTATCATCAGAAATAAAAAATTGTGTAATGTTTTTCCATGAACATGATAAGCTGTGTTGAAGGTCATGTTTAAACTTTTACCATTTTTGGAATGGTTTAAAAGCAGCTGTTTTCTTCCTGTGAATATAGTTCAGTATTTCTACACCTTCAAGTTATGATGGTGTCTTCACCTAGATTGAGTTCATAAACTAAGGGACTTGACTTAAATTCAACTCAACCATTTCATTCCATGATTATTTTGATTTTCTTAGAAATCTTGTTTATCCCTGGAAAGCTTGAAAATTCAAATTGTTGGGGGCATGGTGCCCTTGAATATCCCATCAATGATTGATAATGCACAATTTTAAGCTGTGACAGGATGCATTTTTGCATCACAAAAGAAAATGGGAATGCATCTCACCATAAATGCGCAAAATGCACATGCATGATTTCTTATGGCCTTAGAGAACTTTGAATTTAGGGGAAATTTATCACTGCCAATTAAGGAAGATGGCTCACGGCAGAATGGAAACCCTCCAACTAGGCACCATTATCTGTTAAATTTTTTTTTCTGATTGCTCAGATCTTGGAAGAAGCTTAACTTTTTATGTGCATTATTTGATTTTTGTATTTCATTAACAAGCCACTTTAAAATTAGATCACTCATGCAGCCACACTGGTCTGACAGTTCAAACAAAAAAGATGAAAATACCCCAGAGAATTATTAACCGAATAACCAGAATTCATAAAAAAGCAAGTTCATTATAGAGTCATAATTATTGTTGTTAGCAGTAAGATAATTTTATAGTCTGTAATGGATAATATTCTAAATAAAAACAGTAATTCCTCACTTCCTCCCAATTTTAATGAAAAAATCCTGATTTGAAAGTCTTTAAAATAATTTTTTTTAAATTGCCAGTCCCTATATCAATTAAATTTCTTTTATCTGCATGATTATATGCAGACCGTAAATCAAAGCTTGTTTGTTAGATACATAATATTGAGCCATGTGGACAATAAAACAAGACAAACAGGTTATTCCAGAAATTAGGACCCTTGCAGATTGGAGAACAATGCTAATGAGGGTTTTAGGCTTTTAAGTCTGCTCCAAGTGGCAGGGCTTTGGAGACTGAAACTAGGCTCATTAGTTTAATCAAGGGCCCACGATCATAAAACAAAGATTGGAGACCTGCTCTCCTCTTTTAGTTTTATGATCTTGGGCCCAGGAGACGAAGCTGTGAAACAAGGCTGTTTAAGGTTTGATCCAGGAGAATTTGTGAATTTTCCACCCAGTCAGTAACAATACTTTCCACCCACAACGTTTGAAGTGAGGTGCTGTCACTGCATTGATTTTTGCTTTAAATGTTTATAGAATATTCATTGAATTGAAGTTAATTTTCTGCCTGATGGAGTTGTTCTTTATTTAGAGTACTGAGGAGGTCTAATTAGCAGTACAGAGCTGCCTTGCATGCCGATGTGATGATTGATGGGTTCCTTTGTTATATGACTTGTGTTTTATTTGGATGCAAGATCAGCAGTTTATTAAAAATTCATTAGAGAGCTGTTGCAATAAGAGATTAGAAGTACTTTTTGATTCACGTTGATGATCAAACGGCTCGTTACATAGCAGAACTCATTTCATATCTATAACCACTATATAAGTATTAATGTTGATAATGGATTTAGTTTTTCTATGCTGTAGGCTTCAAAATTAATCCAGTGACATCATAAATAATTCTGTCAGAAAGTTTTGTGTTTCAGTTTGGCATTAAGTGGTTGTTCTGATAGATATATTGTTCTTCAATTTTTTATACCACCATTTAAACCCTAATTCAGAATAAAGCAAAGTTTTTTATAAGCACTGAAATGAATTTCATGGATAAACCTTTGCCCAAGGTTATAAAACTGAGGATTGAAACCAGTCTTAAATCTCAAGCATCAGATTGGCTGAAATGGCGACCAGTCTCCATTTCAGCCAATCAGATGCATGAGATTTGAGACTGGTTTCCAATCACAGCTTTATAACCTTGGGACCTTGTATCTTATGTGTGATCAGTGTAGCTCCAGTTCATCCATCCAATTTGTATCCCCAATTTTTGCTTCTTGTTCAGAAAAAATAATGAATCTCAAAGTGAACAATATACCTCAGTTTCATAAAATGTTTCCTGCATCTGGCGTGTTCCCTTTAAAGATAAATGTATTTTAAACATCCAATTGTTAGTCACTTTTGGTAAAATACATTTTTTAAGCAAGGAAAGTTTTTTTGTTCCAGACTTTTTTTCACAGGACTTCTGACACTAATAATAGGGTCCCAAAGAGAAAATTATCAGTCATTCAAATTTATGATGCATTTTGGGGGTTTAAGTGTATTCTGGGATGTTTAATTCAATTGGGATGGCCTCTGAGATGCATTTAAAGTTGATAATTCTGTCCATTACATGAATTATTCAAAGAAAAGATATTTTTCTTGCACTACTCTGATCATCTGTCTATATAATTAGAAATATGACTATTTTTTATTTAAATTCTTAAACAAGTGTGGCATTAAAAAAATCTTTGAAACGCAAATGGGCCATTTTATATTTAAGACGTTATCAGCAGAGAAAGTACACATTTATGGTGGAATTTTTTTTGATATTTTATAAAATAATTATGATTGGCTGAGTTGGTAATGTTTGTCGGTTAATATTCATCACAGCTTTCAATATGAAAGTGATATCATTGAATTTCACTGGGACAAATTTTTGTACAAAAGCAACAAAAGATATACTCCTGCAGGCATAAATGCTTGCAATTGCATTTTTCTACTAAGACATATTGTTACATAGTGTAACTTCACTGGAATTTAATTTTGCGCATTTGTCCTAGCACAAAATACGGGTGTATCATTGCGACCACGAGAGCGTATCAAGTAAGTGGGGTTTTGTGGTCACCGCGAGAGCAGGCCGAAATGTTCTGCACAAGTGTGAAGCACAATGTAGCACACCATTACACGCAAAATTTAAACCCTCACGTAATATAATTTATACAACTGTATTAAAATTGTATTTGATTTGACAAAATGCAATATATTTGACCAGCTGTTTTAATTATAGAATGATTGTAGAAATAAAAAAATCCCATTTGCAGATTGTATGCTGTATATCAAAGTAAATCATAGGATGCTTAAAACATAGTAGACAAGATCTCCGGCAGTACAGTAGACATTGCCGAAATGTATATTGATATGGAAAATACTGACAGAGGCAGATAAAACTGCCAGCTTTAGGAAGTACAGATAAATCACCATTATTTTGATACATTGTGGGCCAGTAACAATACAGTTGTAAGGTTATTTGTCTTCAGGAATGAAGGTCCAGATATAAAATCAATGAGAAATATCTGCTCAGCAGAAAATGTCTCATGCCTTAGTATATTTATTTATATTTAGGAAAGTAGGAAATCACAATAAATGTGTCATTACTCCTATAATTCCATTACTGTTTGTTCTTTTAAAACCAAGATTTCTTTTTAAGAACCAACTTTTGGTTTCTAAACCAACTTGGAATTTTAGAGGCTTGGAGATTTTAAAAAAAAATCTGTAGATTGGCATTTCAAGATTGAATAAGAAATCAGAGAATTAGAAAAAGAATTGTTAATGTTGTCAAAAACTTTAAATAGAATAATATGGCCTAAATTTCCTAATATAGTAAGAACATAGCATGCAATAAAAAGGAAAAATTCTTTCTGTATAATTCAGCTGATATTTGGTAATGACAAACGACGGAGTTACGTGTCTGTGAATTTCACTTTATTGCCTGAGAAACTTTAGCGTCACAGTGAACAGAATTTTGAAACAAAACGGAACATTACATCTGTGGCCAATTCATCGGCTATCCTTGCTGTTAGGCATTAGATTGCAAAAAAGGACATTCTGTCTTGTTGTTGGAGATGGCACATAATATTATTGCATATGGACTGCACTGAATGTGTCGGAGTAACCTTTGCGTCTTTTGCAAGAAATACACATTACAAAAACAGACTGCATTGTATTTGTACAAGTTTTGGATATCCAATATCTGAAACACTGGGATAATTTTCAGTGACATTTTGATGAATGAAATGCACAGAAATTTTGTAAACGTTTGCATTTGTTAGTAATTGCAATGCAAAACACAATGAATATTGGATAATCGGAGATATTTTACATTGTACAGCCCTCTTAAAAAGGCCTGTCAAGTTCATGTTGGTGATGCACCTAATTGAAAAAGTGATGGATTTCTAATAATCACTAAACAATTGGCAAAATAATTACATTATTATATTTTATAAAGTCCCAGTAGTGTGCATACAAAAACGCTAAATTTGTAACAGTAGAAGTGTTCCGTAGTGCATTTGATTGATTCGTTCATTATCTGCTAGAATTTTTTGGAAGCTTAAAAAAAGGCGCAAGAGCTGAAGCTTTATTAAATGAGAGTGTTGTCTTGGATATTTGCAAAACTAGAAGCAAATATGGTGGCTAGGAGAAAAATTGTGAAGTAAGTGTGGTTTTGCATGTTGGTAATATTTTGTGGTCAGAAATTGAGATTTTTAAGAAAAAAAAAATTATATTTTGCCTGCACACTTGTAATTTGAAACAATATTGGCAAAAAAGAACAGTTACTGCTAGTGAATGGAACAAAATAATTTAATAAAGGCATCAACAAAAGTCAAACAAAATAATTTATTATTCGATGGTACTTTTTTGAAAGGTACCCGTGATATCAGTTCTGTACCACAATCTATATGAAATTTGATGCACTGATCAATTAAAACAATAGCATTTAGTTGAAATTTAAATTTAATATTTTTATATTATTAAATGTCATGTAAAAATATCTTTATGTAAACTTTTTACGATGGGAGACCTCACAGGTATGAGTTAAGACTGGAAGATCCTTAAATTATAAAAAGCCTGCTGTTATGGGAGGAGTTTGTCAAGAGCTTGGTTTGGTTATGATTATTTATCAGGAAGGGAAAAATTGGAGATTTTTAAATGATAGGTGTATATGGAATTTAAGAATATGAGCCATAAATAAATCAAGTTTGTACTGCTGCAGCTCTGTTATGTTTAGAATTAAAGGAGCAGCTATAGTTTTGTTTGAAAACAAAATATTATCATCTTTACCGGTCGCTGTGTGTACTTAAAGTTGTGTCATAAAGGAAAGAGATAAAAATATTTAAATAGTGTTTCTTTCTGTATTTTCAGGCAAAACTTTGTGTACCCGCACCAGTTTACTGCTTCTAGTCCAACTATCCCATTCTACCCATCTGGGCAATTAGCTAACTACGACAAGTATCCCAAGTCTAAGAACGAATGGAAGGAGAAGTTACAGCAGAAGTGCTCCTGGCAATGTCTTGTTGTGATCATTCTAGTCTTCATGCTGCTCAGTTCCTTTGCTGTTATTGTTTATTTATTAAGTAAGTACTGCAAATTCTTACTGAATTTTTCAGATTTTGTGGATCAGTTATTGGTGAATTAACCCCATGATATATAGGTCAAAGAATTGCTTAGATAGAGACTTGGGAAAAATAGTCTCCCAAATGTCCAGAACCTCTCCCTCTGCTCAGCCAAGGTAGAAGTGTTTCTCTGTATGTTTTATTAGGACAGTCAAAACCTCAGTTGACTTGACCTTGTTAAAATTAGTTGACAAATCAGAAGCAGTATCTAAACTTTGAGCAATTGATTGGTGGAAAGAGAGATCAAGTCTGTTGGGTGACCAGTAAGAACAAAACACTTTCAAATTGAATCTTTTTACATGTATATCTAACCACTTTTATGGTCTCCTATATTCAGTTTTTACATGTGAAAAGAGTATAATTGATAGTGCCAATGTTGTGCATTATCAAGCAAGAATTTTCCTTTTTATTTCCGAGTTACACTTCTTTATTGCGAAAAATAAATGAGATCGTGAGGAAGAAAGATTTCTTTTGAAATTAGGTTTGAAACTTGGAAATAATTGAAGAGCTTGTCCTCAGTGGATATCATGCTGTCCTTTCGTGTGGAAAATTGGGTCATGATGATTGGAAATTGGAATCTGTCTTTTGCCTTCGAAAATGGAATGTAGGTTTATTTATATATGATATCTTGTTATTTTTCAGAAACGAGATACACTGTAGAAGTCACCCCGGAAACGACATCAAGGCCTGACAGTGACCATGGTAATAATAGTGCTGCGTGTTCCCGGTCTTGTCTCCTTTACCTCCAACATTTAAATGTCACTACTGTACCATTTCCTAATGTAGTGCTGCATGGTAAGTGAGGTGGAAATGTTATTTAGCCTGCCTCACTAACACAACTTTATACCTGTTCTGCTTTAACCTTCATCCTGCTGTACAATTAATCATGCCATGGTAAAAATCTAGTAACAATTTGTAAGCAATGCATGGACGTGATTTCAGCCAATCAGATGCTTGAGATTTGAGACTGGTTTTACAATCTTAGTTTTATGATCTTGAACCCAAGTTAGTGGTTAAATCTTCTAACAATCACAGTCTCTGGTTGATTGCCAAATGTTACGTGTACTCTTTTGAATGAGGTAGGCGGTCCCTGACATAACTTACAACAAAGTTACGAGATTTGTACTTTTTATACTTTTTTAAATGACCTGAATTAACTGTTCAGTGAAGAAATGTGAGCTTTAAATAGAATTAATCTACAAAATTCAGCAGGATTAAGGTTAATACTTATAGTTTCCTTATATCTGTTGTACCTTCTCTAAATGTAATTTATAAGTGTTAGTCTGTAACTGTTCCTTGTGCTAGTCATGTTATATAGTTTAGTTTATTATAGCATTTTATTGAAACCCCAGATCTTCCTTTACTGAAAATGTTTCTTTCCACCCATTTGTGAGCTTACATTATATTGAGAAACTGACAGTTTATGTAAACAGAAAATTCTTTATCTGTATGATTTGGGGCATTCATGCACGGGCACTGTGTTCTTGTTTTAATGATCATGTGATAAAACATTTATAGACGGAGACATGGGTTTAACTTATTTGAATAATTTTCTCTGCCAGGTTGCTCCAGAATAGAGTTAATGTTTTCTTAGAAGGGTTATTTAGGTCTTAAAAAGTTGACAGATGCATATTTGGAAAAACTAATTAGACCAAATTTGTTTTGTTCATTATTTTGGTGGAGATGCATATAAAATCTTCCCAAAATTCTTTCTATTTATTATTAAAGAAACACATTGATTATTGCTGGAACAATTTCTTTATCTGGTAATACTGATCCGTCTAAAGCAAGTAAAAGCCTTAGATATTAGGTTATTTGATCTTTACTTTATGGAAAATATGAATAACAAATGTTTACCAATTGGTTTTATTGTAAAACATGTGACAGAAATGAGCTTTGGATGCCAATCTTCATTTTTTTATGTAGCAAATGGTAATTGTCTTTGCTTGAGAACAATTTATAAGACACCCTTATTCTTAAATCAGCATCTTGAACTGTTTACTCCTTATATGGCATGTGTTAACAATTTAGATCCAGATCCCAGCTGTCTGATCAGGATCCAAAGTATACTTAAAGAAATTAGAAACGCAACTTCTTTAAACACAAAATATGTTTCGTGATTAAAGAAGTTGCTTTTTAATTTCTTTTACTTTATAATATGTATTTGTAAAATTAGAAAAGCAACTTCTTTAAACGTGAAATGTATTTCTTGTTTAAAGAAGTTGCGTTTCTAATTTCTTTAAGTATATTTACTTCTTGGACAGAAATAACCAAATGAATCTAATATGCTGGCTGATCAGGATCCACACTGTTCTCTTCTTCGGTCAGAAAAAACCTCATGAATCTAACGTGCCAGCTGATCTGGATGTACACTGTTAGCCATGTTATATCCATATGGGTTAAGAGATAAATATTTGCTTCTAGTCTAAGCACTGGATGCAACAGGCTCAATAAATATAAACTTAACAATGTTTATAATTATTGTTCGTAGTGATAATTGACAGAAATATTAACTGAACTTGTGAAATGAATAGGAAATAGTGTAGACCCTTAGACAAAGCAGAAGGACAGGCTTATCTGGATCTACACTGGTTGCAAATGTTAAATAAATTTGGACTAGGATTTAAATGAGTTAAATAATAAATTTCAAAAATAGCTGAACCTTTAATATTTATTTGAGTTCTTTTTTGTTCTGTTACTCAGATGACTTTAATAATTCCTCGTTTTTTATTGGCGGAAAAAAATAAAACAATTAATTGTGATTGCAAAGTCTCAAGTGTTTCCGTCATTACTTATTGAATAAAACGACCCACATCCATCAAGAAGTGATTATTTGTTTGACCACCAACCTACCACAATTCAATTTGACCACAACTGTTGTTTAAGTGCTACAGACATAAAATAATTATAGCAAAGCCACAAAAGAGGACTTAATTGTGAATCGAATGGCAGGTTTTGGCCTCTTATGGCAAACAATGCGACAAGACAAAGCTAAATGCATGATGATTAGACCGTTTTTATTTGTATAGAATTGTTTTCTTTGAAATTGAATTAGCTCTGAGTGGAATAGAATTTGTCATTCTGTCAGTTGTAATTTTGTGATGTAGTGTATGTGATGATAGAAATGTTGTCTGCTTTGCATGATGCCTCAGTGTTTTAAGCTCAACTAAGCCAAACACTCCGGGTTTTGTGTGTGTGTGTTTTTTAAAAGTAATTTCAACTTGTTTTAGTAAGTCCATCAAGTTAACCCTTGAAGAGCTGTATTTTATATTTATCCCTGTTATGTGCATATTAAGCGTAGCAACTGTTCACTTTATGATGTTATTACGATATTTATTTCAAGAAATGACGAAAAGTTTCCAAATTCCTGAAGACACATTTTTTACTTTCTTGGCTCCTAATGTTTTAAGATTTGTAAACATAATTTATAATGCTCTTAAATATGGACATAGTCTGATAACAAGCAACATCTCTTCATATTCATTGATAGGAAAAAAAACTTAGAGTAAGTAACTAAAGGATCTTCATGAACTTACATTTAATATTTTGCAAGAGGTAAAAAATAAAGAAGCCCACTGCTTTCTTATGTTTAACTCTGGAAATGTTTTAATCAGATGAGCAGTAGAGACCAATTGATCATCTTTTAGTGATTGTTACGCCATGTTTTGCAGTAATTCTGGCATTTTTCATGCAGTTGTCATATCTTGTGCCCAAGGTTATAAAACTGAGCATGGAAAGCATGGAAACCAGTCTCAAATCTCAAGCATCTGATTGGCTGAAATGGCAACTGGTCGCCATTTCAGCCAATCAGATGCTTACAATTTAAGACTGATCTCTAGATTTAGTTTTATGATCTTGGGCACAGCTGTGTTTTTTGTATGCATGAGCAAGGTGGAATATATGTAGGAACTTCATGACAAAAACACAGCCTGTTAGAAACAGATTTCAACATGTCGTTAATTATGATTTACTATAATGGACAAAATTGCTAGAATTGATCCAGAATTATTAAAAATAACCATGAGTAGGAACTGATTTAAGTCAACTTGTTAGGTTTCTTTTCTTTTTTATTAATTTGTTTTTGTATCACTCATTTTTGATGATTGATTTTTCTGATCTCTTCAGATAAATTTGATTATACAAGGTATTCAGTTATATGATCGGTGATTTTAATAATGTAAGTTAGCCTCCAAATCCAATATAAAATGTAACATTATACTTCACTTTTAAAATGCGTTGTAAAATGTCAAAGAAACGAAAACAAGTGCTAACTATTATGTTTTTATGTTCACAGGAAGTACCCTGACCCCTCCACTATTACCGACAGCCCAGTTCCAGTTTGGGGAGAAAACCCAACAGACCATACCTCCCAAATCATTCTGGCAATCTCAGTTCAATCAAGCTGAGTCAAAGTTTGTCACGTTCAACCTTACAGTTTCTCAAGATGCCGTTCTAGGGATCTATGGGCGACGAGGCGCAACTCCTTCCATTGCTCAGTTTGATTTCTTCGATATCGTAGATGGGCGTACTCTTAGCTCCAGAGTGAAAAGATCAGCAAAGGCAGCAAAGGTAAATGTTAAGTGACGGAAGTTGGCCATTAAATGAAAGTCACATTGGGAACTACTAAAACAAAGAAAACTGCCAATTTGCTTATCAGTCATTCATCAACCTGTAAATTGTGACCCTTAGAAAGAAATGGCGAGTACAATAATTCAGTTGCCGTGGGTAGCAACAATGCTGTCCGTGTAGATCGAGATTGGTAAGCAGCAATGCCTACTCCTTCTTTACTACAACATAAATAGACATTTTCTAGTATGTTAGGATCAGTAATTCCCTACCTAACTTGGATAAATAGAAACCACTAAAGTCCAGATTAGTATATATACAGTAGATAAAGTAATTACAATAAATGAGTCTTCGAGGAGTTTGCCCATCAAATAGTCGACAGTTTCTCCAGAACTAATGTCATTTTCTGACAAATTGAAGATTAGCTGAAGACACTGGAAGCCTTAGATAAGATGGCTTATGTGCGAACTTCTGTACTATTGCTTTTTTCCCCCACAGAAATATACTTCTTATATACAGTAACCTTGGTGAAGCTGTATCCTGCTGAAATTCTTCCCTGACTTGTCTTTATATTAATTTAACCTGTAAAGCATTTGCAACAGTAACAACCAGAGTAGAATCAAATCAGGCTATGCATCCATGCAAATACATCAGGGTCTACACTGTTTGCTGTACTTCTATTCACAATGAATGGAATATAAGTAGTAAAATTCCCAATATAACATGATTGGATCATGTGGGATACATGTCAGTTAAGGTGTCTGAGCTAATGAATGTAGAATCTTTAATGGTTAACTAATGTAACGTTGTTCTTATTTTTTAATTTTCTTGATTTGGAATATTTGGTGAACATTTCAAGCTAATTTTATTATTGCAATTATGTGTACATGTGCAAAAAGGAACTTTAAAGTACAGTTAAAAATTTTATACCATAATATAAAAGAAATACAAATCAATGGATAAAGAGAACATTTTGCTGTAAAAAACATACTTTCTCCAGCTTAACCAATAAGTCTTATGTTTAGAAAGGCAAAACCTAAATGGTCTATATTTCTGACGTAAATGGGTCTAAGAGGAGTTTCTTCATCAGATTAGAGACAGTTTTTGCTCAAGTAATGCCATTACATGATAAATTGAAGATTACAACATTCTGAGAAATTTGCTGAATTTTTCTGTATTTCACAGCAAATTCTCTGAAATTTTATATCTTGAAAAAAGTTACTTTGTCTGGCAATATCTGTTTAACTGTCATGCTACCTGTTACTGTTATGAAGAGGAAGTGTTTTTGTGAACTTGAAGAGAACATTTTTTCCAATCTTGATTTATTAGAGCAATATAGTGTGGGATTTGATTTGGGTGATTCTAGGGTTTCATTATATTTAGCAGAAGTGTAATATTTGCATATTTTAATGCTAGGAAAAGTGTGGGAAATCAAGTCCCCAACAAAATAAAACTATATAATATGTTATGAGAATATTACAACTTCACATATAATTTACCCCAGTGAAAATGTCTTTTCCAACCTCAGCATGACTTTATGATGAGGGCAAAAAGTGTAGATCCAGATCCTTGGCATCTGATCAGGATCTGCACTGTTTTCCTTTTGATTTATTAAGTTATTTCTAATCAAAATCAAACAGTGCAGATCCTGATCAGACTGCATGGCTGACCTGGATCTACACTGGTTCCACATGGGTTAACCCTTTCCTGTATAGATACGCATTTTTACGCATGTGCGACCAGTGTACATCCAGATCAGCCGGCACATCCGTGCCGTCTGATCAGGATCTGCACTGGTCGCATTTTGGTCAGAAATAACCTAATGAATCTAAAAGCGAACAGTTTAGATCCTGATCAGACGGCACGGATGTGCCGGCTGATCTGGATCTAAACTGTTCGCCCTAGCAATAAAGGTGTTTCTGTACAGGAAAGGGTTAAAATGCATATAATCAAGTAAATGGTGAAGTTACACAGTATGTTTTTTAGAAGAAATCTTGTATTGGATTTGTTTTGTTTCTGTCCGAAAACATTGTGCAACTCAAAAACAATATTTGCAGTGTATATTAAACTGTAACAAGCACATCCCATCACCCTTTATTCATTTCTACCACCTACAGTCAAATGGTCCTAATAATATGGAAAATCCAATCGCAGTTTCTTGATTAGGTTATATTTTCTATGAATAATAGTTATTCCTCTGATTATACAGTAAATCATTACGGAAGGCAACTCTTGTACAGATTAATAAAGCTGTCGGCTATGCCTATCTTGGGGGAAGTGTACATTGATTTAACACCTCATTGGAGAAAAACATGCCAAGCAATTTTTTCTAGAAGCATTGTGATGCTATATAAGAACGCTTTTTTGTTGTTGTTGACAGAGAGCATCTTTCTTCCGATTATTTAGACACAATAAATGTTTGAACTTCTGCGGGTCATAGGTAGCTTGTGAGAAGTGAGAGGTTGGCTTTTAGTACTTATTTCTTAACATTCTCTATTTTATGTTGACATTTTTTGGAAGAAAACTTGCATGCAATAAGATTACTTTGTCAAACTTGCCCTCAGTCCACCTCTCTGTAAAAAAAGTGTAACATTGGCTATAACTTGGCAATATCTTAATTGTTTTTATTAAATTGTTAATATATACCTGTAATTCAATGGGGTAGTTATGTAGCCAGTATTTATAGGTCAAGGTCACCTTGGATAGAATAATGCCCTTTTCTCGAAGTAGATTTGTCAAGCAAATATGTTATTGCCAATCATGTTCTTCTTGTGATTATGATGTTGCCAAAATCTGTGCGTCACACTCGACAAAGTTTTGTCCTTTTTGTCATGCTAGATTTTTGTTACTCTGACAAACAACTTGTGATTGTGACACATCTGTTTAACTACCGTACTCGCTTATGTAATCGCCGCACTTTTTTACCCGATTTTATCGTTAAGGAGTTGGGGGTGCGGCCATTCCATAGGTGTAAGGCATTGGGTCCTTTTTTCTAGAACGATTCTGTCGATTTTTGACATGCCATGCGTTTACTTCGTGATATTATTACATGGCCTCTCTAAATAGGAGGTTGACGGACGATATGATCGAGGTAGCACCGTTGTATGCTTTGCCGGTAGCGATCTAATTTAATTAATATTTTTTCTTTAAAAATGCATTATAATATTAAAACACTAACCAACGTGAACATATTCCATAATTTATAAATTACTTCCCAGTTTTATCTCGTATCATATTTCACAATTATTGCGTCATCAAACAATTTCACCCAGCTAAAATGTCACATGCAGATCAAAGGATTTCATAGCAGAACCGATAAAACAACACAGCCTTGATACGAGCCGACAATTTCTTAAATACAGGAAATATCGATGTTAAACTCCATACAGCCTGTCAATAAAACGTAACCTCCATTTGAAATAAACAGGACGGTTAATCAAAGCAAAATGTACATATATGAACTAAGGGGTTTTAAAACAAGTTCGTGAAATTACTGTTACATGTATACGGAAATATTTTAAATTTATTACGGATATTTTATACGATATTTCTATGAAAATAAAATCCTTTAAAGTTCAAGGTCCAATCATACGTAACTAAGAATCACAATTATTTGTACAAGTTTGTACATCACCAGTTACTGTTAATTGACACGTTATTCTCTTCTGTCAGAGCCACTAATGGACAAGTTATTCTCACCTGTCCGCTGGGCCCCCAGAGAAGACGTTGACATGTTGATAAGGTGCTAAATATCTTATTGACACTTGACATTTGAGGGGACATGAGTAGCTCAATTTTCCTTTAAAAACCTGCCTACCAAACTCTAACAATTATTCTTCTCAATTTGTCAAACATAGAGTATCTCATATTGTTGCTCCGACCTTACCTTCAAATTGGCGAATATCCAAAAAATTGTCATGGGTCCTGTCTACAAATCGTACACAGCAAATTAAAAGTTAGCAGTAATAGCATATACTAAAGTCCACGGACAGCGACGACGATGACAGTGAATTTGAGGGTTTCCTTGAGTCCGACATTAAAAAGTCATAGACTTGAGATACTGTATTACTTCACTGTCCTTCTACGGGCAACAAGGCCCCGCGGGGCCACCACAAATATTCCAGAAGAAATTATCCTTTCCAATTGTCCGATTAGATCCACGTCGAAATTTAATAAATAGTAATTATACGCTAATAAGAATTTTCAATAATTCTCGGTATGTTACTGAACGACCATCATTGTCTTTATCGATTACGCGGTATTGACGTTGTTACTCCCCCTTTTATTCCCTTTCCATTATGCAAAATGACCGTTGATAAATTTTTACTGTCATGGGGAAAAATGCGGGTCTACGGGTCGAACCGTTATTTAAATATCGGGGCATTGCGTTTTGCGATATAGCGGAGATCCACTGAATAATTCGTGCGGCCTTTAAATTGATTTAGAATTTTTTTTTAAATTTTGCGGTCATTTTGGGGGTGCGGAGATTATACGGGTGCGACCATTACATGAGGGAGTACGGTAAATATGCATGTGATGTATTACTGATCCTGGCTATTTTGGAGTCAGGGAGAATCAATATTCAAACCCGCAGTATTTAATACCATTGCACTTATCTTACATCTAGTCTGTGTCACAGCCAGAGATTTATTATGTCTTATTTTCAAGTTAACAGCGACTTCATGAGAATGATCCAGGAGCTTATGTCCCATTGATGTCTGTCTCAAAAGTTACATACATACTTTTACATAGATTGCTAATACATGGCTGAAAGTGAAAAAGATCGTGATATAAAGAAGCAATTAGAATGTTTTTGTTCTCACCTAATGAATGTTCTCCTTTTGAAGGACAAGCCCAACGGGCTTATGAGACAGCTTTTCTTGATTAGTGTTACTTTCCGATTTCTATTTATGACAGTCAGCTTCCTGACAAATAAAGATTTGGTAACTGACTAGCCACATATCAAGGGGCCTTCCTATAACAAGTGGAACTCGTACTTTCAGCCTTCTGCTCTGTACGCTACTTAACCACTAGGCTGTGGAGTAAAAGGTGAAAAAAAACAAACTCAATAAGTGCAATCAAAATTTAATATTGGGCCTAGCAGATTGTATATTGTGGATAATTTGCTATTTTCAGTTAGTGGATACAGCACTAAATAAGTACTTGGAGGCAGGAGTCTGGTTTATATCTGTCTACAACGACCAGGACAATGCCCAGACCATCACCATGAGAACTGGCTTCTACAGTAAGTCAATACTTCAACATCAGCACTCTAAATAGCAGACTTGAGTATATCTAGGTTATGTAAGAAGGGTTCTGAAAAATCCACGCTTGAACCAAGAATTGAATCCCGAACACTTCTCATTCTAGGCTCACTGTCTACCACATCCTCATTAATGCTAACTATATGGCCAGATAGTATAAGTTTGGTACCAACTCACTGCATAGCCGGGTTACAGTTACAATTTGCAAAAACATCTGCATTTTATCGGCCAGATATCTGTTTGGAATGGTTGTGCCTAGAAGATAATGTCTAAACAAATTCTCTGAAGCCTGGTAGCACAGCGTCAGATAAAAGGTCACCATACACTGTCCATCACAATAACTCCTATCTATTGTGCAGACATTTCTTTATATGGAAAAAAAAGTAACTGTAATTGACCACTGATTATATTTCCCTGGTGTTTCGCGTCCGTTTTGGAATAAGTCTGTCTGGACACTGTACTCATTATATAGAAATCCCGTCATTTCGGATAAATCCTCGCGAGGCAAGTAATTCGTAAGTTAATATTCTGGTCACCTGATTTCCTCTTATTGTCTTACCACATAAGTAATTTTCTCATCAGAAATTTAAAGATCACCAGAAATGATTAATGAAGTCTGGCAAAACATTTTATGGTTTGGTGTTTGGGCTTTACACTGTATTAAGTTGTGTTCATGTCGGACAAGATAATGAAATAGATGCAATACATTTATTATTGTTCAGCATATTTATTGATGTCTGAATGAAACAGATGAAATATGGTAGATCTATGAAATGTGGTTATGGTTATAATACTTATTTCCTCTTAAATCATAATCTCTTATCAAGCTCAACCGTGATGCCCCTAATTGGAGTGTGGGGCCTCTAGGGGATAGGCTTGTATTACTAGAATGACTGCTGATGTTGAAGATGATTATTTATTCTTTTTTATCTTTGATTTACTATGAACTTGAATTGTATCCATGGTAACCATTCAATTAAACAAAGTCAAGTTTATTATGATAGTAATAAAAACTCATTTATTATTTTTCTCATTATAAAACCATAGGCATACACTGTATTAGTTTTGTTCAGTTATGGTAATTTGCCAGTTAGTAGAACCAGAGACAGAATCGGCCATTTTTTTGCAATAACCATAGAAACTGTTTGGATTGTCATTGTCAAGGTCATTATGTTTATGATTATGAAAGAACTTTTTTCTATTTATAGAACCAGCCACCGGTTGCCCTGGTGACTGTTACCTTCATGGAACATGTGTAGATGGACAGTGTCAGTGTTTTCCTGGATATACAGGCTGGGACTGTAACCAGAGTAAGTGAAATGTCCGCTACTTCTCATGTACTGCTACAACAATATCTGCTACTGTGAACTTTTCATAATTGAGAGCCCTTTCTGTTCCGTTCGAAGGCAAAGAATCAGGCCATTTAGTGTCTACATCAGTCATGGTGTTACCTGAAACAAACATTTTAGTTATTCAAACTCGTTTTGCTATGCATAACATTTCTCTGTCTTATTATTCCTTTTTTTTTTTTTGACCACATGATATGCCATTTTCTACAGAGACAAGTTCCTGATTTTGCACTGGCATAGTTGTGTCACTGTTAAATATGAGTAAATAAACTTCAAATAATTTAATGGACAGAGTGGAGTGGCAAGATTTTGGAATAGAATGTTAAAATACTGTGTCTGGTGGAAACTCCAGCAAATACCTGAAATGTTGTTCCCAATGTGTTACTGAAAAGATTAAATCTTTTCCATCATTTTCTCTACAGGAGAAATTAAATTTAATAGCAGTATTGTATTTTAGAAGAGCACTTTTTGTGGATCTCCATTTCTTTGAACAGGAATTTGATGAGCAAAAAAGCAGAGAAGAGGTTTTTGGGTGAACATTGATTTTATCAGACTTGTTAAAACATCATAAAAAAGCATATAAATGACAGGAATAACAAATTACATGTCAAAATAGGGAAAATTTGTGGGGTTTGACTCATGCATGTATGCAGTGCATTCTGCAAAATGCAAATGGATTAACCGGACTGGGAAAATAAGGCTCGCAGAGATTTATGCAAATTAGAGGACAATGATGCATTTTTGCATCCGGAAAGATCTATTGTAATTCAATGAGATATTTTAAAAGCATTGCCTATGAGAATAACAAGTTGCAGTCATTTTGAAAGTGAGATTGGAGACCATTCTCAAAACTCTGGCTTTTGATTGGTCCATTTTGCTGATGCTTGAAATTTGAGGCTTGTTTCCAGTCTCATTTTTTAAACAAAATATTTCATGTAGACCCTTAAAAAAGTGTTGAAAGCATCACACTTTTTAAAAGCAGATCAGTATTGCCTACAGCTGTTCACTGACCTCCATTTATAAAAAAATATTTTACTCACAAATGGCAAATTTTATTATACTTTTCTCAGATGTTGTTTTGAAGATATTTAACTTGTGCAGCCTACATGCCATTTTCATCCTTTGAGGCCAAAAAAGTCAAAAAATGATAAGAAAGAAATTTGAAGATTTGAATAATTGGATTTCTAAAGGTTGGAATTTTTACAGCACTTTATTAACTTTATAGAGCAGAATTTAAATAAATCGAAAATCTGATGAAAGGGAGTAATTGGTGAAAATGTGCCTTAATTGTACTGCGGAGAAACATCCGTATGTTACTTGATGTAATAAATGCAAGAATTAGCTGTGACAGACGTTTTAATGTAATTTTATCCAAACAGAATCCTCGTCTTTAATTTACTGGTCTTTGGGGGTTATATGTCACAGTAAAAGATGTAAAATGGGAAAAAGAAAATTCAGTGATTTCAGCATAGGGAATTACAATTAGATGACTAAGAAAATGTGTGAATCCCCTTGATAATTCTATGATGGAGTGGCAAAAAGGATTCAAGATTCATTTTTGTTTTGTTTTTTTCCCATTTAAAAAATCTCCATAAATACTGTATCATGTTAAAGTTAAGTTAAACATATTGGCTATTAATTTAAAACACTTTTTTTGCCTTTAACCCTATATCCAATGGGTATGGCAGTTATCCATAGGCGATCAATGTAGATGCCATCTGTAAGGATCTATACACAGTCGATTCCATTTTTGATCCAATTGATTATTTCTTACCAAGAAGCAGTGTAGATCCTGTGCCAGCTGTTTGCACATGCCTTAAATCCATGCTAGCTGATCAGGGTCAACACTGTTGGGTATTTAGTTTAAAATTCAGTTTATAGGTCCCTTTCAACCACCCATAAGAAAATGAATAGACTGGTTCTGTGAGTTCATAAAAATAAAGTAAGGGGTTTAGGGGTAAAATCCATTTTTTAAGGTTGATCCAAATGTTTCTGTCATTTTAGAAACCTGTCCAGCACTATGCAGCGGTAATGGCATGTATATCCGGGGTCAATGCCAGTGTCACACTGGGTGGAAAGGGGTCGAGTGTGACATCAAAGAGAACGAATGTGTAGTGCCAAACTGTAACGGAAATGGTGTCTGTGTTGACGGGAAGTGTGAATGTCATGAAGGGTTCAAAGGGGTGGATTGCGGAAGTGGTAAGTTGTAGATAGATATGGTGTAGATGTCTCAGGTAGAATGGAAAACTGGTGGAATTATATAATATGTTTTCTTTAGAGTTGAGGCAGTGTTCCATTCTGCCTTTGGATATTCTTTGATGTGGTAATCCCGAACTTGGTAAGCTTTCAGTGTGATATGCTTTACTTATTGTAAAAAGTACCACTTCTCTCCTCATTGTTGAAATGCTTTGTAATTTACTTTGACTTTGCCTTACAAAGTTAAATATTGTCAGTGATTTTTGTGTTTTAGCATCAGTAATGATTGTTTTCTGTAATTCAAATATTTCAGAAAGAACATTGTAATATCTTCACTCTTGTGATTTTGTGATTTGATATTTTTGCCAGCAAATATTATTCTTTGAAATGGATATTTAAACAGCTCACAAATATATTGTAATAAGAATGGTATAAGGTGGATTTGTTGCATTTGGCAATGAAGTTTAATCCTTTATACCATGGATATGGCACTGGTAACCACCAGTGTAGATCCAGCTAATCTGGAACATTGGTGCAGTCAGATCAGGATCTACCTAGTCATTTCTTGGTCAGAAATTGAAAATCAGAAGGAATTAGTGTAAATCCTAATCAGACTAGTACATGGGATATAAGTTATATCAGTGAAATAAACAATTAAATATATCGAGAAAGTACAGCTGTTTAAATTTCCTACTAGCACTCTTTCTGTTCTTTTTTGTCTGTCTCAAACCTGAGATCATGATTTATGGAATTCAATTAATTCTCAAACAAAACTTAATATGGTTGTGGTTTTATTGAAATGACTGCTTGCAATTATAAAATGTATCTAATATGGTAGAGGGGTTAACATATTTCACTATCTATCTATAACAAAGGTGGAGACAAAACTTATGAATGCCTAACAATGTAGTTGTCTACTTTTTCAAAATGAAAGACCAATCAAGGTTTGTTGGGTTTTTTGCATCAAAGAGAGGATACTGTTAGTGATTTATTAACTTATGTTACAGAGTTCATTCCCTTAGAAATGGTCTTTCATTTTGTATGTAGTTCATGCTCAATTCTGTTGCTTTGGCTTTTTCTATTGTAACCTTATAGTGTAACATCTTATATAGCCAAGAAAAAGTTTGACTCGATTTTCACTGAACCCTTCATTTAATATTAAGGGTAAAATTTAGATCATTTGCTGAAGTTATAAAAAGCAAATAATAAGTGAATTTTTTAAATACTTTGTGATTGTGGGGACAAAGCTTTATGGTTTTTGTTAAAATAACATTTTCATGGGTTGTTAACTTTGTGGTTTTCAGTTGTATAAAATATATTTATGAATGATTTTTATATATGATGGTGTTTTTTGAAAAATTCTGTTCCTTCAAATTTTATTATTTATTCCTGAAGGATATTTAAAATGTAAATTGATGTGACACTGGCCGTTTGTCTGTTATGACAATTTGTAGACCCAACATAGCCAGGCCTTTAAGTACCTCTGTCAGTGAAAGTAGAGTCAAATCTGTTTCTTCAGCTGTACCATACTCTGATTTCTGGTGTAATATTTCCAGTTGACTGCCTTCTACCTAACTGCTCTGGTAACGGAGTCTGTGCCCTTGGACAGTGTGTGTGCTACAAGGGCTTTAAGGGAACTGACTGTAGTATCCCTGATAAAATCAATATAACGCACCTGTGCACGAAAAACTGTTCAGGGCACGGCATTTACAATGTAGAGGAGGGCAAATGTGAATGTGAACGATTTTTTACCGGAAAAGATTGCGAGACAGGTAATTGGTTGGAATGGACCCAATGATATATATATTCAATGTTTGAAATACCTCAGTTATGTCCCTTTACTCACATGATCAATTAACATGTCTACACAATATTGAATAACAAGCCCATTGTTAAAGTTTTAATTGTATCTTGGTATAAAATATAGCACACTGCATATAAGGCATGTAAGTGTTTCAAACAAAGTTGCTCCGAACCAAATATTTACAAATGTAAATATACCAGTCATGAATTGCAAGCTATGAATTTATGACTTGGTGCAAAACTGTTCCATCTCTTTCACAAGTTTGTGTGAAATAGAATGTGTGAAATAGAATAGTTTTGACCAGTGCCCAAGGTTATAAAACTAAGCATGGAAACCAGTCACCAATTCAGCCAATCACATGCTTGAGATTTGAGACTGGTTTCCAATCTCAGTTATATAACCTTCAGCACTGAACACATTCTAACTTTTCTATGGATCTGCTATTCAATGCCATCAAAAGTTCTCTTTACAGTACAAACTTTTATAATTAAAATATAGCAGTATCTTTTGGATAAATGAAGTTTTTGATGGTATTGTATTAACCCTCTCATCCATATATACACATTTTTACGCATGTGCAACCAGTGTAGATCCAGATCAGCCGTCACATCTTTGCCATCTGATCATGGTTCTAAACTGGTCACAGTTTGGTCAGAAATAACCTTATGAATAAAAAAGCGAACAGTGGAGATCCTGATCCTGTGCCAGCTGATCTGGATCTAAACTGTTGCCCGCAATAAACGTGTGTCTATGGAGGAAAGGGTAAACCACATAGCTGGTTGAAAGAAAATGAAGCCAATGTTTGTATCTTGCATATTTGACAGAATCTTGGTCCTGGATATTCTAGTTGACCGCCTGACCCTCTGTTCATCTTCTAACACTGTTCTTATAGTAATCTCATTGAATGTTTCAGACCTGACTTCCAGCACAATGGAAGGTACCTTGTGACAGTCACTTGTCTATAACCTTTGACATAGTAACCAAGAATCTAACCCTTGTGTATACACACAACTCTAGCCTTGTCTGTGAAAAAACACAATTACTGTGTAGTCATACATGTAATGTTCGCATAAGTTCATGCTCAGAAAAATGGACATTTTGTTTTAAACCAGGCATTATTTCTTCTTTAGGAATAAATGGTATTTGTTAACTTAATGCTGAAAGCTTTGAAAATACCAAGCTAATAGTCCACTTATAGTTTCAGTAATTTCATTTAAAAGCATGAATTAAACATAATTATTTATGCAAAACCGTTAACCCATTACTACATAAAAATGGCTTTTATGTCATCAGAAAACAGTTTAGATCCACATCCATGTGATCTGATAAGGATCTACACTGTATGCTTCTTATCCAGAAATGACTAATTCATAAAGCAAACAGTGTAGATCCTGATCAGACGGCAAGGATCTTCTAGCTCCTTTTGCCTTTGCCACAAAAAGGGTTTTTATAGAGTACAGGGTTTATTACAAGTAGGACGTGAACATTACTCCCAATGAACTTAACTGATACCACTGTAAACTGAACATAATCAGGGCTAAAGGTTATACAACTGCAATTGGAAACCAGTCTCAAATCTCAAGCATCTGATTGGCTGAAATGGCGACCAGTAGCTGAAATGGCGACTGGTCGCCATTTCAGCCAATCAGATGCTTGAGATTTGAAACTTGTTTCCATGCTCAGTATTATAACCTTGGGCACAGAACCCTCTTGTAGATACACATTTCAAGACATGATTTCTTTCTTTCATACTTGCTGTAACAACTTCAAAACAATAAACTACAACGTGAAATCATCACCTTTGATATAAATTTGAGGTTATAAATTCTGATATTATTGTCAAAGATATTATCAAAAACTAATTATGGTTTTAAAATATGAAATAAATATTCTAAAACATATTTAAAAAATATTCTCAAAATATTTAATAAATATCCTCCAAGAATTAAGACAGAAGAAGGAGATATACATAAGCAGATCTGCAAGTTTGTTTCAAGAAAATGATATGTGTCGGATCTTGATTTAGAAAGTAGGCCAAATAGATCCTAAAAAAGTGGAAGATTGACTAAAATAGCTTGCACATGTTTCACATTTTGGCATGGCAGTCTGCATTTAGTGTACATAGAATTACATAAAATAGATAAAGATGAGTTCAGCTGCACAAACATGCTTGAAGTTGTTTCCCCAGTGGCATTCACTTTTCTATATACAATGTAGAGCCATAATGTTGTGAAGTGTGCTTGTTGTTCCACCCGTTTGCTTCTAACTGCTTACTGTAGATGTACTGCTTGCCCTGTAGTGTGTGACATAATGCTGAGATGCATGCTCCTTAAACCCTTTACTTCATATATATGGGTTTTATCACATGTGTGATCAGTGTAGATCCTGATCAGATGGCACTGATGTGCTGGCTGCTCTGGATCTCCACTGTTTGATAACAGACATATCCAGTGGAGTAAAAGGGTTAGGACAACAATTTATAGTATTACCATGAAAACAAACTTATTATAAAGGTTATACTGTGTAAAACATGTTGAGAACTAAGCTACATGTGAACGCCAAGTTATCTCGAATAGATTTACTTTTGATGTCCCAGAATAAATAAATGTATACATCCTTTTCCCATGTTCTTGCTGAACATACAATCACAATTTTGGTGCAAGTAATACCCGGTATGTTTGGCTTAATGGAAAACCTAAAGATGCTCAAATTGTTTTTATGGCTTATCCCTTGTGAGAACCATTATATCAATGAGGAATTTGTAAATTTCAAGATGGCCACAAATTATGCTAAGAATATTAATTTTTAAATGTATTCTTTGCTTTAGTCTTGTAAAATTTGTTCACATGTATGCTGTGTTATTGATTATTCTAAATGTGAATACCAAATTTAAGTTTTTACTGGTAATTTATGAGAGATTACAACAGATTTACATATTTTATATATTTTAAACATTTTGTTAATATGTTTATATATTCATTGGAGCAGAGCTTTATATTGTTTGGACTTCTTGTAGAACAATGTCGTCTAGCTTGTGACCATGGTTACTGCCACAATCAGCGATGTCAGTGTTACGATGGATGGAGCGGAGCCCTTTGTAACCAACTCAAGTGTGACCCGCGGTGTGATGGAGTACGTGGGAATTGCAACAATGGCACGTGTCAGTGTCTGAAGGGTTACAATGGAAAACATTGTAGCTTAGGTACGTCTCGGAAATATGTTATATACCTTGTATTTAAGTTATAAATTATTTGCAAAAAGGAAATTTTTCATGTAAATGGCGAATGATTGATGTCATATGAAAATTGTCATATTCTGTTTACATCGGCATATTATACTAATAACAGGCAAAAAAAAGAATTTTGTGAAGAAATCTTTACACTTATGAGAGTTTTTACTTTTTCTTGCTCAGTTCAGACTAAATATTGTAATGTTTCTTTATAGAGTTTTTTGTCTTCTGCTATGTTTGTCTCCCCTTAACAGTGGCAGATGGTTGTGTATGCTTTCACTGTATACCTCAAGTATCAAGATTTTATTATTCGATTTGATCTTTAGAAGTAGATTGTCTTAATTTATTTGCAGAGAACAGTTACTATTTAAGTTTACAAGATTTTTCAGGAGAATTCAATATCTAATCAGTTTTATTTTTTTTAAAATGTGAGAAAAGTAGTTCCAAATAGTTTTACAAGCAGTTTACACAAATCTTAGTTAACCAATATGAGATGTTTTGTACTTTCAGAGGGTTGCCCAAATGACTGCAGTAACAATGGAGTATGTACTCTGGGTCTACAGGGATATAGTTGTAAGTGTAGGTCAGGATGGAAGGGCATGGCTTGTGACGTCTCCATGGAAATGCAGTGTAAAGATCACACAGATAATGATGGAGGTATACAAGTCATTTACAACTGATTAAGTGCTTATAATCAAGATTGTTTTAATATATACTGGTCTAAGTTCTACAATTTAGCGTTTATGGTGTGGTTTGTGTAATAAAGAAAAACTCAGAGGTAGTCTTAGATAACAGATGGTCTTTAATATCAGATTATTTTTTGAAATCGGTTAATTGCACAAATAAAATGTGGTCTTTATCTACAGGTGGTGTTTACAGGTGGTCTTTAGCACCGGTTTAACTGTATTTCAGTCATGTAAAAGAAGAAAAGTATTTTTCATGTTATGTAAGGTTTACAGATATATTAATAGCAGAAAAATATGAACTCCTGGACTGTTCCCTTAATGCTAAATGTTTAATGTGTTTTATACAGATGGTTTACGAGACTGTATGGACCCAGATTGTTGTGCAAGCAAGGAATGTGAGGACAACTTGTATTGTCGTGCTTCTCCTGACCCCGCGGAAATCCTCCTACGTAAACAGGCTCCCTCCACCACGGCCTCATTCTATGAGAAGATGAAGTTCTTGGTGGAAGAAAATAGTGTGCAGATGGACACTTCCAAGAATGCCTTCAATGAAAGGTAAACTGAGAAGGAAACATATTAGAATAGAGTGCCATCTGACCAGCATCATCAGTGTTCAACTTGTTGAGATTAAATCCTTGTTTTCAGTTTAAACCATTTCAAAAACAAATTCAACTGTTAGTATACACTCAATAACAGATCACAAACTTGTAATTTTCTTTGGATCTAATGAACAAATATTTGCCTTTTTGGGCATTATTTAATTTTATAATTTAATAACTTCTGTCTTGAATGGAATGTTGATAATTTAAAAAATCATGGCCTGTTTGATGAATGCAAACTGCTGTATTCAAAAATATTTCCCTTTTTGGGGGAGGGTATTTTTTAGCAATTTGTAATAATAAATCTGCACATCTAGTTTAAATAAGTATAAAGTTAATTCCCTACATGGTTTCTTAAACATTTCTGTTTGCTATTTCAGTCAAGTGTCTGTGATTCGAGGTAGAGTGAAGTCAGCAGACGACACTCCCCTGGTGGGAGTCCGAGTGGATATTGATAAACAACCACTGTATGGATATACCAGGACCAGAACTGAGGGACTGTAAGTTTTCACTCAACTTGGTACAAAGTTACTTTAAAAGTTAAAAAAATATTTTAGAGGAAAATATTTAATATCAACAAGCTTAATGAATACTTGTTTTGGTTGGAACTGAAACAAATGTAATTATGGAAATTTTTAATTTGCTGGACATGTTTGCCACTGTTTTGACATTTTAAACAGTTCTGGAAGTTTAGGGTGCTTTCTAGATCGGTGGGAGATATTACTACATACATTTATTCATACTTAAGTTTCTGTAAAAGTCACACATGGTTTAATAGTTAGATCTATTTCTGACAGTTCAGATTCTTTAATCTGATTGGTTGATATGACTTGACTAAAGCTATTTAGAAATGATACTAAGCTAATGGACCAGGCACCGTAACCCTATTTTTGATTCATTGATGGTTTTGAATTTTCAGTTTTGATATCCTTGTCAATGGAGGTGGCTCTGTCACTCTGAAGTTCTCCAGGCAACCATTCCTCACCCGAACAGTGAGTGTACTTGTACCATGGAACCAGGTCATCACCATGGAGACCGTTGTCATGGCTATGACAGAGAAGGAAATGTTGACCCCTGACCCCAGCTTGTGTGGTGTATCACATGACCATTATAAACTGCAGCCTGTAGTATTGTCAACTTGGCAACATACACAGCTGGGTTCCTGTCCAGAGAAGAGCACCATCATACCAGAGTCACAGGTAACCTCTACAGTTATCAAACTAGACATTTGTAAACCGTTATAAGTAACTTAAAGCTTTAATTTTTTGTATAAATTGTATTAAAGACTATTAATTTTGACTTAATTTCTTACGATTGTGGTTGAATTAATGATAATTAATATTTGAATATTAAGGTGTAGAAGATAATTTAAACAAGGGTGTGTTTTTTAATTTTTTCCAGGTGCTGCAAGAGAGTATCAGCATACCAGGAACCAGTGTGAATCTTGTCTATCACAGCAGTGAGACTCCCGGGTACCGCTCCGTCATCATGATCCAGATGACCACCAAGGACATGCCACTGGCGCTTGCCGTCGTCCACCTGAGGGTCTCTGTAGAGGGTATACAGTTTGAGAAGACATTTGAAGCTGACTCTGATTTGAAGTACACCTATGCTTGGGATAGAAGGAATGCTTATAAACAGAAGGTTTATGGGATTGTTCCAGCTAGAGGTAACTGTCTTGTCACATGTTGGGTAGAAAATAAACGGGAAAGCCTGGAGAATGTTAATTGTCTATGGTAAATTTACTTGACTTGTGCTTTTCAAGGTATTATCAACAGCTTCCTTGTCATCAGTACAAATATATGCCACTTTACGTAGCTGAAAACTCTGAAATGGAGGTAATTATATCTGAACAACAATTGTGGTGATGTCCATGTCCTATTATTTTTAGTAGACGTTATGCCAACAAGTCCAACTGGAATATCAAAACATGAAGAAAAATAGTTTTAAAACTGGTTACCAAAAAGGATACAACAATAGATAACTCATTTTTGTAAGTTGAGAAAATACGTTATTCAAAAAGTGTTAGTGAACATTTACAATACTTGACATAAAAACCCACTTTCAGAGATAATGATATGCACATACATTTAGATGTACATTCAGTATATTCTTACTGCTCCTTTTGAAGTATTCTCTTGTTTTCATGACAACAATGCTTCTGAAATATATCAAGATAGAAACATTATTTAATTGGTATGACTTTCACAGTGAATGTGGGCTACCAGTACAGTGGGTGTGGCTATATCTTCTGGGAGACCCGCAGCACCACGATGAGTGGGTTCGACCTGACATCGTCTGAGATCGGCAAGTGGAACCTGGATCTGCACCATACATACAACTTTCAGGAAGGTAAAAATCTGGCAAATGTCACTTAAACTTATCATGTTCAGCTAACCTATTATAAAAGAAGTACAGACACACTTATGGGAAGTTATATTACAAGGGCAGTATTCTTAGACAAGTACTGCAACAACAATACTGTTTTCATGGGTTCTTAAATTCATGGTTTCTAATATTCTATCATCTCATTTACATACAAAGCTATACAATAATCTGGCTTGTTAAAAATGTATTGATTAATTGACCATTGGTATCGATGCAAATAAGTACTCCAGAAAAAATTCCTTGAACATATTTTTAGTGTCTATATTGGTGTGAAACAATGATTTAATATGTATGTAAATGACAAATTAAATGGTATACACTTTCCAATATGAGTAGTGCACAAAAAGTGAAACTGTTTCATTTCTGAAATCAGACTTCAGTGTTCATGATTTTGTACTTGTTGTATACAGGAATTCTTCACAAAGGAGATGGAACAAACATTTACCTGAAGGAGAAACCCAAGAAGTTGATCAATATCCTCGGAAGTGGTCAGCGTCGCCGAGCCGACTGTGACGGGTGTAATGGTCCGGCACGAGATAATCGCCTTCTGGCACCAGTGGCCCTGGCTAGCAGCAGGGACGGAAGCTTGTACGTTTGGGACTACAACTTTATCCGCAAGCTATCTGCAAGCAGAGAAGAGATTGCTAGCATTCTTCAGATAGGGTAAACTTCCTTCATTGTTGTAAGCTTAACCCTTCACGCCTTAAATAACATCTGTGAGTAATTTGTAACGCTGTTGACTTAATCATCATTGTGATATGCACAAGGCAGAATCTTACATGTACCTGAGTTACTGACGAAACATCTCATTGTATTGGGACAACTTTGCCCAAGATATTAAAACTAAATCAGGAGACCAGTCTCAAATCTCAAGCTTCTGATTGGCAGAAATGGGTCTCCAATCTTAATTTTATGATCTTAGGCACTTGTGGTATGTATTTTTCTATCATAACATCCAGTACATGTAAGGTTCCTTTAGTCATTGTGGATCGTGATTAATGTTTGGTTTGTTTTCCAGCACGTACACATCTCACAAACCGTACATGACTGTCAGCCCTGTAGACAGCAGACTGTACATCTCCGACTACATGAACAGAAGGATTATAAAGGTGAAAACCATGGGCCCAGTCAGGGACCTTCAGGATAACTTTGAGGTCGTAGCGGGTACAGGGGATGAGTGTACGCCTGGCGAGAGGGACCTGTGTGGGGATGGCAAACAAGCTCTCACAGCAAGGTTCCTACATCCTAAAGGTAATCACTTTGTAGTCATTTTACAAATTATTATTGTATTGTTATTATTACTGTGCATTGACAATTTTTGTATACATTGTATAAGCTTCAAATTTTACATACAAAAACAATATTTACACTCAAAATAAGCAGATTTTTGTGAAGATTTTTCTTTTGCCTATTGGCATGATGATATTATTTTTAACCAAAGCCATTGAAATGTCCATCAATAAAAATAGTTGAATTTGTTATCCAATGTATGCCCAGCTTCCTAAAATAATGTTAAATATTAATAATACATATAGGGTCAGATGCACAATTTCCAGAAAGGGTATTCATTAAGTGTAGTCCTGTGGTTATTACATGTTATTTTCCAACTTTCTGGCCAAAATCCCCATAAAATTTAAATATTGCTGCCCCAAAAGGGGGTTTAAGCAACCCCACTGAACCCCCTCTAGATCTGCCCCTTAAATAATGCTATCAAGAGTTCAGACTATACTTTGAAGCAATTATTTCAGGATGTTTTTTGTTATACACATCTATTTTCATTGGTATATAAACTAAAAAATGCATACAAAGGTGCATGTGATTTTATTATTTCTCTAAAGTTACTTCATACTGCCCTATATACTGCAGAAGTTCTTCTAAACTTACTGTAGGAATTGCAGACATACTGAAAGTAACAGTACATCTAAACTGTAAACTAGAATACTCATGTGGTATCTGATTTTAGTAAGACTGCACTTATTTCTGGGGTGCACTGAGTGCTTTATAGGTATCTTTGTACTTCTAGGAGAACAATTGCATAAGGATTTAACCATTAAACACCTACTTGAATTTAATGGAATTGCCTTTCCTGCAGTTTGAGACTGTCCATTCATTGTAAAAAGGGGTGTTTTGCAGATGATTATTAACTGAATTTATAAACTAATAGCAAACAGTATAGATCCTGATCAGACTGATTTAGATCTACATTGGTGTCAGTTATGACATATGTTATGCTTAGCACTTGGAAAGGTTAAACCAATAACAGCAACCTATATTCTAGGACCTTGACAAAAGTTCAATAATTATTTTTGTAGACCACAGGAAACTAGCACGTCTGGCATGCATACTAAACATTTCCAATAATAACCTGGTTAAGTCTGAACTCTCCTAATGGATTATTCAAGGATATTTCCACTGAATGGGATTTGCAGGGAGTTCCTTGTTTGTCAGCTTTACCACTCTGTATAATGTTGATAACCCTTTAGGTACTAAGCATGGCATTATGTCACATTTGTGACCAGTGTTGATCCAGATCAGCTTGTGAATCCACAAAGTCAGATCAGGATCTACACTGTTCAATATTCAGTATAATTTCTGTAAAACACCCCTTAAACAAGAAATAGGCAGGCTAAGATTGATTGAAGTTGTGAAAATGCTCTGGGAGATACCATTCATACCTCCTCTCTACACTATCTTCTGTGTCATACATGAAATTACATCAAATCAGTGCACTTTCCCCATGATTATTATTTCTTGGAATAATCCTGTAAATATCAAGACAACTGGTTGACAGTTTTACACTGGAAAACAATCATCCTTGACATTTTATGTTTGATAATTGCAGATAAATGTGCACTTATATAAAATGTTACAGTAATAGAAATATTAAATCCATTTTTTGTAGGTATTGCAATCAGCAAGGATGGAGTGATTTACATTGCTGACGGTGCCAACATACGTAAAATAGATACAAACAATATCATATCTACTGTGATTGGCTCTCAGGACCAGCCAAAAGCTTGGAAACCCATGTCATGTGAAGACAGCATGCCTGCTGATCAGGTACAATAAGAGCTTGCTTTTAACTGGTATTGTAACCACCAACCCGTCAAAGAAAGTGGGTTATATTGTTTTGCATGTCTGTCAGTTGGAATCAGTAGACCAAACCTAGTCTGTTCAATAACTAGTGAGCAACTAGTGGGCCAGGTTTCTCAAACTTTGTCATCAAAATGATCTTTAATGTAGAAACCTTGTCTAATCTTGAGTCTAATGACCTCAAATTTTGTTGGTAGGTAAGTTGGTCATGCCAAGGAGATGGCCCCTATCGAAGTGGAGGTCAAGGTCACAGTGACCTTTTATGCAAAAAAACTTGTTTGATCAATAACTAGAGAACACAGGTGCCAAGTGTCTTTAAAACTTAGTAGACTAGTTGGCATGACAAGTAGATGAACTCTAGACGAGTAGATGATTTTGAGGTCAAAGGTCACAGTGACCTTCAGTTTGCAATTCAATCATAGACTGCTGTGTTAGGAGTTTAGCACAACATGGTCAAGAAATAATACTCACTTTGTGGCATTTTTTGTCACTAAAATGATGGTTTATAGAGATTATTTCCACATTTCAGGTGAGACTGAATTGGCCAACAGCCCTGGCAATAGATCCCCTGGATGACACATTGCACATCTTGGACGATAATATTGTTCTTAAACTCACTAAGGACAACCGTGTAGTCACTGTAGCTGGTCGTCCAATCACCTGTCCACAGAAGGATGTCAATTTCCTACCAACAGGTGTTTTGAATGATGATGAACAGGCATCTAATATTGCTGACCATGTTAAGCTTGTTCAACCTGAGAGTATGGCATTCGGACCACACGGTGACTTGTATATTTTGGAAAGTGATACTCATCATATAAACCGTGTCCGAGTCGTAACAACTGATGGAAGGATTCATCATTTTGCTGGAACGAAATCAAAATGTGACTGTCAGCAAACAAACTGTGCATGTTACGATCCAACAGAAACGTCTGCGGCTCAAGCCCTGTTTGAAGAGCTGACTGCAATTACAGTGACACCAGATGGCATCGTGCACTTTGCTGATTCCGGAAACCTGCGAGTATTTTCTGTCATCTCTGAGCTTCCAATTTTAAACTGGCTCGGACAGTATGAAGTAGTTTCCACAGAAACCAAAGAATTATATATTTTCAATCGCTATGGGCAACAGATCCACACTGTAAACCTGATGACAGACCAATACATGTATAACTTCACCTATAATATAAACTCTTTCTACGGAAGGTTAGTGGCAGTGACTGACAATTCAGGAAAGAGCGTTCAGATTGAGAGAGACTATGACCGTCTAGCAAAAGAGATTATCTCCCCTACTGGTGAGAAAAGTCGCCTACAGATGGATAACATGCAGCGGCTGGAAAAGTTCCATTCTCCTGACAACAAGAGTTTAACGTTCTCCTACGAGGCTACTACTGGACTTCTTGAGAGCAAGCAACTGTCAGATGGGAAAATCTACATGTATACTTATGATGAAATGGGCCGTCTGCTGAGTGCCATTCAACCAACAGGGGAGATTACCCATCTTCACACCGATGTGAATGCAACAGGTTCTATTGTGCACGTGACTACAGATAACAGTAACACGGTTGCTATGGCAACCTATGGCAGTGTACAGTCAGCTCTGCATGGCAAGTCTCGCTAGTTACACTCTTTCCTATGTAACTTCTCAGGTCAAGGTCATTTTATATCCAGGCTTTCATTTATTTAAAGGGTGTTTTCTATTAGCAAGTGTTTGTTTGCATTTAGAAATGAAAAAAAAAAACTCCAAAAGAGAAGTCAGTAATAACTCTGTGTACTCCTTTAAGAGTATAAATTTTATAAAGTGTGTTTACTTTCAAATATACATGAATTTTAACACATTTGGAACTTTGAAAAAAATATCAACAGTAGAAGTGGGTTTGGAAAGAGAAAAGTATACATAATGATAAATAGGGGATTTCATATAATTTGGGATAGGGCATAGTTTTCAGTTTGTTTAAACCTTGACTCGAGAAAGTTATTCACTTTCCCAGTTCTATCTTTGTACACAGGCATAATTTTGCATTTTCATGTAAAATATAAACAGAGTAATATTAATTATTAATCTAATTTGATAAGGCATTGGGATTTGAACAACAGTTTTAAAAATAGAGGTTCACAGTTATAATAGATTTGCATCACAATATAATGATTAAGGGTCGTTGAACTTGGTACATGGAATGAAGTATTATATACTAATATCAATGTTTTGTGCAAGTTTGCATGCACGCACTGTTGTTACTATGGTGTGTGGAATGAAACTGACAGTCAGGTATTTCTTGATTTTAAGCATCTATCCGTTCTTACATACCTTCCCACGATGAGATGTAAAGAGGCAATCATTTTAAAAATGACTTGGATTAGAACAGTATATAAATAATCAATAGACAAGTTCAGAGTCATTAAAATGCGAGTCCATTACATTTATGGAGCAGTTAAAGCTTTAAACTATTACTACTCAAGTATTATTGAGGCTTCAAGGTGGAAAGATAAGCAATAGTGAAGTCTCATTTCTAAATTCTAGATTTCTTTTTTTGCAAAAGAAAAATAAATCTGGAATACCCCAATCCCATCCCAACCCCTGCGAAAAAAAAAAATTAAGTTAAAGATCCAGTCCATTATGTAATTTTATCATGAGTTAAAACATGCTTTTTCCATTACGTATTGTAGATCACTTGCTTTCCCCATCTTCTATCATAGAGAACAGATCTGAAAGTGGCTAGCTTCCTGTATCAATGCCCAAGATCATTAAGCTAAGATTGGAGACCAGTCTCAAAACTAGCTTGTGATTAGTCAGTTTGGAGACTGAGCTTTGTTACAACCAATCAGATGTTTGAGATTTGAGACTGGTACCAGTCTTACTTTTATGATCTTGGGCCCAATTCAAGCAGCTTATTACCCCAGGGATTTCACTCTTCACTTATTTCAGTTTCCTTGTTCTTTATTTTAAATGATTTTTATGGAACTTTAATTAGTTAAATGGTATCTTAGATGCTAGAAATACTCTCCTATCTATTGCTTTTGTTAAATGTTTGTTTTTAGAAAGAACAAAAGGCAAATAAGGGAACATAAAAGGTAGCATAATTGTTGAGACAAGTTCGAAATAAATGTTTATGTGATTGGTTTTGGGAAATATTTGTGGACGGGGGACAATAATTGTCACTTTTCTGTTTTAACTATTTTGAGAGGGTTTTAACTAGAGAAATTTGCTTTGTCAGTCTGTTGCTGAGGAAACTTTCATCTGCAGACAATCAAAAATAACATCTGCCAATTTCCCGGCTAAATGCAAAGTAGAAGCCCAGTTCAGTGTTTATTTCAAATTCTGAAGTCATGTGACACTGCCAACATTATCGTTACATTTTGTATCAGCTGTTGTTTGAAAATGCTAGTTTATAAATGCAGTTATTTGTTCTGCATTTTCCCTTACTAATTAATTCCAAATTAGAAAAAAAGATTTAAAAAAATACCATCATGCTAGAAATGTTAACTTAAATTCGCAAAGGTTTAGGCACATTTTTTTGCTATTTCAGCCTTAGAAGTATTTTCAAAAATAAATGAAGCAGTTAATAAAGCTAAAAATTTCTTGAAAAATGAAGTTTCAGTACCATTTCAGAGACAATATATATAGATATACCAAAAGTGACATCAGGCTATGGTACTATAAATTAAAATGGGCATGTTAAATTTGTAAAAAAAATAATTAAGCATTGAGTGTGTCAATGCTAATGTTATATTAAAATGACCTCTTAAACAAAGTTTCATCAAGACAGAAGTGGAATTTCAAAATGGTACTAAACACTGCTTAGGTTAGAATTCTTGCCTTTGTCATTTACCTAAACTATTCTTAAGTGTAGATCTGATGATAGCTTTACTCTCAAAACGTTTAGCAGTGTTAAAATAGATGTCCACATATAAACAGATTATCTGCTTAGATTTGCGTTGATTTCTTTTCTAAGCTTTCAGAGAATTTTTCTGTGTAATATAACTATATTCATCCTCTATATATAACTGCTTTGATACTATATAATTATATGCAAGATAACCAGTCTTCAGTCTAAGCAGCTGATTGGTTGAATTCAATTCCAATCTACAAATGGACCAATCACAAGCTAGAGAATCAAGACTGGTTCCCAATCTCAGTTTTGTGGTCTTGGAGCCAGTATCTATAAAGTAAACATATTGTGCCACCACTCTGTGCTGCTAGAAACTGTTTAGGCCAGGGGAGCTACATGTACTAAACCTGCCATCACATATATGTGATTGTTTGTAACAAAGGGTTAACCCTTTACTACATATATATGCCTTCTATCACATGGGCAAACAGTGTAAATCAAGGTCAAAGGGCACATGTGTGCCATCTGATCTGGATATATACTGTTTACAACTTGGTCAGAAATAACCTAAAAAGCCTAAAAGCCAACAGTATAGATCCTTATCAGACAGCACAAAAATTGTGCCATTTGATCTGGATCTGCCCACGTGATAAAGGCATATGTCTGGAGTAAAGGGTTTAAGTTTGATGGTTAAGAGTGATCTTAAAGTAAGAGAAAGACTGTTGTAAAATTACAGATTCATCTTGCTGTATGAATTTATACACATTTTTGATTGTGCAAGAGTTCCATAATCTTAACAATTTTATTTTACTTTATATGTAAGCATGCAAAAATATTTTGATTTGGTTTAAAAAAATGTGGCTTTATTAAACATGAGCTTAAATGTATTGTCTGATTGGTTTATGTGAGTTTTATTTAAATAAGCTATGCAACACTATTCTTTTGATGATTTTTTTCTTTTATGCCATACAAGAAATAAACATTATATATGTAATATTTACAGGAATGTCAGAAACAAAAGTAACGTATTTGCCAGATGGAGCAGTTGTTGTAGTGTTTCCAAGCAACCTGACAATTGCACTTGAATCTGGCGGCAACCCCATACTGGAGAACCAGCATCGTATGCACTTCAAACGCAAACTGATCGCTCCAAACAAATTAGTCCATAGATTGGAATGGAGGTTCTTTTTACGTCGCAAAGGTCAAGGTCGTCCGAAAGGAAATGTCCAGAAACTGGGGCGACGAATGAGGGTAGGGGAGGTGGTAACATGGCATGATAGCATGCTTGACTCGCATGACGAGGGCGGCTACAAGGAGAAAGCCCTGTTGGTATGTTAAAACTTTCCTTCTGCTTGTACGCATGTGTACCTAAGATTGCTGATAGAAATTCTTTATTCATTGAAGAAAAGGTCCAACCTAGGATTACTGTTAAAAAAATGTCTGGGACATTTTTCATGATTTTTGGTGCTTTGGTGCAAATCTGCAAATTCAAAGCCTCATGGAAATTTCATCATGCAGTACTATTTTATACAAGTAAACTTAAATTGCACAAATTATTGCCAGCAGAAAAATGGCATTTTTGGCTTCTCTGCAAAAATTTGTATCGGTGAAACTAAAAGATATGGAGGTATGCCATAATGTACTTTTTTGCATAGAAAAACAATTCTTACTCGGTATGTATATGAAATTTGTCAATAACATATTCATTTGATTTCATTTAGAAAACATGTGCATCTAATAATAAATTAATTGCTTCATTAAATCTAATAAAACTTGCTTTATTAAAATTGTTTATATTGCCCAGAACCTGTAACTGCTTCAGATATAATTTAGCAGATAATACTGAGAATGCAATTAATTTCGTGGGCTTGAAATTTCATGGATTTTGATAAAATTCATATTTACTGGTTCATAATTATGGTTTTAAATTCCTTTTAATTAGTGTATGTGCATTTCTACATTTTATCAGGACTTCAAATTCAAGGTTCATTTCTTCTTTCGAAATCCACGAAATTTGGTACTAAGAATATTATTCAAGTCACGATATAAAGATTTCAATCTTGGGTATACACGCTACTGTTTATATATTTAATGCTTATACCTCCTTTGATTATCTTTGCCACTTGAAAAAAGCTGTTTTCAATAATCTTGTTCTTTATATTCATTTGAAACTAGCATGTCAGACAGTTATTGCTCCCTCGTTTTAAAAACTTGTTAAATAGTCTCTGTAATAAAGAACAGTTTTTCACATTTTATGGGATGCAAAATACATGTTAATGGAAATTGCTTTAATGTAATTATGTATGGCTCTTTGTTAAGCTTAGAAAGTGCATGATACATTCTGCAAAATACATCAACCCCTCTTTTCATTTATTTATTTATGGTTGCATTATTTTTTTATCAACTATGCTTTATTAGTTATTCAAACTGCTTGTTTCGTGACAAAGTCATTTCAAGTTATGAAATAACAGTGTGCATTATTAAAGTTCTATTTTTCTTGTTCTTTACTGGAAATATGCATGATAAAATGCAACAAAACTGAAAATCAAACTAGATTTAGAAAGCTGTATTAGATTTCAGGCTGTGGTTATTGCTTTGTTATAATTCAGCAGCATTGGTGATTGTTAAATCAGGAACTTTCTTTTTTAGACTGTGCCCAATAAACTGAGATCGGAGACCAGTCTGATTGGTCTGTTTGGAGACTGGTCCCAACTTCAACTGAGAATAGAGACCAGTCTTAAATCTCAAGCATCTGATTGGCAGAGTTGTCTCCATATCAGACAATCAGATGCTATATGATATGAGACTAGTATCCAATCTCAGTTTTATTATTTTAGGCCATGGTCTCCAGTCTTAGCTATTAGATTAATTAAACTTGGATTCTAGAAGTTTTCTACCAGTTGTTAGAATTATGTTTGGTAATGAATTGAGCAGTATTTATTTCTTAGAGACTTATTCTGTTTATGCATCAAGAGGGGTTGATTTTTTGCAGGTATTGAAATTAAAACATTTTGTGAACATAAAAATTTCAAAATATTAGTCATCAGTTTTACTTATTTCAACTGATCTTATTTAAATACTTAAATCAGTCAATTAAAAAAATCTCATTTAGGCAAAAAACAGACAAACTATCTTAAATTCAATCTTTACACTTTCCTCCATAGATTCACCTTTATTGCGTGGGCGGACAGTTTTGATCCAGATCAGCCAGCACGTCTGTGCGGTCTGATCAGGATCTCAACTGTTTGCTTTTGATTCATTAGGTTATTTCTGACCAAAATACGACCACTGCTGTTCCTGATCAGATGGCACGGATGTGCCGCCTGATCTAGATTTACACTGGTCACACATGCGTAAAAATGCGTATATATGGAGGAAAGGGTTAAGTGATAGTCAGATAATTTATTGGAACGATTGGCATGAAGGTAAGGGATGCAAATTACTCGGTAAATATATGTAAACAAATACACTTAACCAACGTTCTAACTACACCGATAAAAAAAATTAAATTTCTCCACATAGAAATGGAGTACATTCTTCCAATTTGAAACATAACAAGATGCAACATTTTTACTTCTTTTTCTGAAATTTCCTTTTAAATCCATTTGTGCTTTCTTAAACCAATGACATTTAAAAGAGGTGAGGGCAAAACCAAAAGTCACAAAATTTACCGTAGCTTTTGCATAGAGGATATACTGAAAACGGCAAAAACTGCTTAAAAGTCTTCTGTGTAACATCTTAACAATCTCATTATTGCAGAATTGCATAGAATTGTTCAAAATTACTTAAAAATCCATAGTTGAACGAGACATGAATTTTCGTTTTCGGAGAATGTACCTAATACGACAATTTTGTGACTTTGGTTTTACCCCTACCTTGATTAAATGCTAGTGGTTTCTAAACGCTTGAAAAGAATTTAATAATTGTTTCACATAAAGAAGTGGAAATGGTGTATCTTATTAAATTTCAAGTTTGAAGTGTACATCCGGAATCCTTGCTGAGAAATTTAGAAAATATGATCGGTGTAGTTAGAACATTGGTTAAGTGTATATACAGTAGTATAATTAATTATACATTTACTACAAGCACATGGATTTTATCTTATGTGGGACCTAGCTCTAGATCAGACTGCACATGTTTGCACTCTAATCTGGATCTACACTTGTTCCTTTCACTGTCAGTATTTACAGATCAATCAGTTCTCTAAACTAGTGGTCATAATCAAAGAAAGATCAGTTGTACACGTAGGGGTTGATCAGGCTTTCATCTGTAGAATCATTTATAGTGCTTGGTCACTGTATTGTAGACTAGTACCACCAGTAATGTAAATGATTTTGCAGTTTGTCTTTAATCACATTTCATATTTTCATTAATTTTGATCCTTTGGTATCTGAATCATTGTTTGTAGGTAAATGGAGAGAACTTGATTACAATAGAGTATGATCGTGACACGCACACTGAAACCATCCTGGACAAAGATCTCCACGAGATCATCACAATGGCCTTTGATAATTCTGGTCTCCCCACCCACTTCCTGCCAGCCAAGAACCACCACTCTCTGAATGTGACCTACAATACAGCAGGGGAGATAATCCACTGGAAGTATGGAGATCTGGAAGAAAAAAGAATTTTTGAGGGTGGTGTGTTGAAGGAGAGGACGGGTAACAATGGAGCACTGTATAGATACAACTACAGATATGGCAAAAAGGTAGGTCTTTTTACTCATTTCAGTGGTAATATATAGATACTGGTAATTAAATCACTGTTCTTAAAAATGAACATTATTTTTCTGCACTAAAATCCTGAGAAGAACATATTTAGATACCAGTACTTGCTTTTAATTCTTTTTATTTTCAGTGTTTTGTCATTTCTTTATTATATGAATTAGCTGGAAAGCAATTAAAGAGACAGATAAAAGGAAGTGCAGGCTTGATTTGATTGTCATTGTCTTATTACTGTCCATGCTACCTAACCTTGTGTTCAAAGTTTCTCAATATTTACTCGAGTAAAGATAACAAATTTTGATCTATCTCAAAGATGTTGCCCACATGACAGGGATCATTAAATAAATAGTTTTCATATTGTCATTCTGTCTGTAGCAGCTTAATGTATTCTTCTTGATGTTTTTTTCAGCCAACTGATATCCACCTTCCCAGCGGTCTACAATATTATCTCCAGTACGATGCTGAGGGAAACCTAATGATGGTGCGCACACCTGGGCTTGGACGCCACTATTTCTATAGAATGATGTTGTCTGGATCGCAGCGCTTCTTCTACGAAATTCCTGAATTAACCGTTGCTTACATAGAGGACTATAATGGCAATGGAAAATTACAGCAGATTATATATCCCAGTGAATACCGTAAAATTATGTTCCGATATAATCACTTTGCACAACCCACTCTGGTTATGTTTGGAGACACGGAAATTAATTATGAATATGATCCGAAAATTTCTATGATGTCGTCTGCTGAAGTAAGTGGAAGGGGATACAAACTGTTGGAAACGTTTACTTATGACTCATCACTCGTAGAAACATATGATGTTCAGTTCCCTGATGACTATCGTCTTCTCGATGCAAGCTTCAAATATGTTTATGACAAGAATTTCAGACTTGTGTCCATTGATGGAACATTCTCGAAAAATGGAACATCATCTGTCAGTTTTGGTTACGATGAATCCAAAGGTTTTCTGAAAAGTGTCAAAGGTTTGAATATTGAATGGCCGCTTGTGGACCGTGAAAATATCCGCAATGAACATATTGTTATGGGTCGTGAAATGGACTTGTACGGAAGATTACAGAATGTTCAGTATGTGTTCAGGGACAATGTACGATTTAAACTGGGGATTGTGTATGATGAAATGAACAGAATAGGCAGCTGGAATAGACTGATTGGACAAACAGATGCATGTGTGTTTAGTTACAGCTATGATATCGATGGTAATCTCATTGAAGTAATGAAAGATGGCGTCACCAAGTGGAGATACGGTTATGACAACAACGGCAATATTAATCGTGTGGAGCGAAATGGCTCTGCTGTTCAGATGACGTATGACACTGGTGATAAAATCAAATCTTTTGGCCAGATGGCATACAAATTTGATTTGGATGGGTTTATGATAAAAAGGCATGATGAAGATCTACTTTTCAACTCATATGGACAACTTGTTACAATTTCTAATTCTGGAACATTTAAATTCACATATCATTATGATCATCAAAGTAGAATCGTATCACAAGGAGATCGTCTTGGAAATATTATGCAGTACTTTTATTCGGATATTAATAGAAAGCACCTTGTCACCCACACATATAACCATAGCAACCTTGAACTGACACAGTACTTCTATGACTCCGCGGATCATCTCATCGCTTTTGAACGTCAGAACAAACTGAACTACATTGCTACAGATCCCATGGGCAGCCCTTTGGTTATCTTCGATGAAAATGGTCTGATCGTCAAACAAATCAGTTACGATCCTCTGGGTCAGGTGATCTCAGACTCTAATCCAAATTACGAGTTTACATTCGGGTTCCAAGGTGGAATTTTCAACCCAACAACAAAACTGGTGCATTATGGGAAAAGAGTTTATGACACTATGATTGGTCGATATGTGAATCCTGATTATAGTGCCATGTTGAAAAACCTTCGGTTTTTAATGGAGGATCCGCTAATGATGAACAATTATCATCATCGATTCATGGTCAACACTCATCTTCAGCACAGAAAATTTCCAACACTTGGTAAGTTGATGGGAGAAATTTACTGGTCATAGTAAATTGAATGTTAACAATTAAGTACTTTACAAAAGGAACATCATTTTGTAGTCCCTTAACCGTTTACTACATGAATACACTCTTAAAACGAAGTATGTTTCTAGAAAGTTTGAATTCATTTGCAACAAGTTTCTGTGTAAAGCAATTTAAAAATAGCATTTTGTTGTTGAATTGTATCACTTATATGTAAGAAGTTAAGAAAAGCAATTTTGTGCTTACTTGAGAGTCACCATTTTCTGTTATTTCAGATACCACAAAATGGTTGAAGTTGCTAGGCTTTGATCTTGACAGCATGGCTCCAAATGTCGGATATGATGGCACAATCAGACCACGGGCCAGCCTTGTCGACCACACCCTGCTGCCTACATCATCGGCTTTCGAATGCACATTCCAACGAGATATGCTGAATATGTTGTCCATATCTACTGTTCCTCAGTCCAGAGTGTCCCCCATTCAAAGCTTTGTGTCAATATCTCCTGCTCCAAAACATGTCTTATATAACGAGATTCTGATATCAGCTGTGAATAGCCAAGTAATTACATCCTATTTAGACAATACACCCACATGGGCTAAAAAATTCAGTGCTTTATTGAATAAGTCTGAAATAATAGATTTAAAATATACAATACATGGACGTGAAATACTTTATTTTGTTAAACCAGATGCAACAACGGTAACTGATGACCTGAATGCATTGGGTATCCATAGTAACGAAGTGGCGTACGAAAACAACGTAAATGTAACTGTTAACAGGTATTCGCATGCAGATGGTTACAGAATTCACTCATATACAGAGACAGATGTCCGTTTCCACGGTAACTATTCTGTAATTAATGTGCGTTATGGCAGTAACTTTGATCACGAGAGAAACCGCGTGATCCGCCATGCCCAGGAGCGTGCGATCAGGCATGCCTGGTCACGTGAACAATGGTTGATCCAAAACAGCTTACCAACCTACCACAGTTGGACAGAAGCGGAAAAAGATGTGATTATCACTAAAGGTTATACAGAGGGATTTGACATACAGTTCATTCGAGACCCGCAACTGTTTCCAGATGTAGCTGATGACTGTAATAATGTTAAATTTATAAAGGTGAAAAGATGAAAGGCAAAATAGTTCAAATGTCTACGGAATATTTCCCATTAAAACATACCAAAAAGCACCAGTTGTGATACAGAACATTGAAGTGTTGTATGTGAGAGAAATGGCACAATTTTCTTTGAATTCCATTGATATTTTGTTTGTTTCTAATTTTCTGTGTAAGCTGTTAATAGACTTTATCATCATAAATAAACAGTATTTGTTGATGACACATTCAATGTAACTGCTTAATGTGCCATGAAACGTGAAATAGACGAGGTTGAACCAGGGTCTGAGGAGGGATACAGTGTGTCAAGGAGTTTTGGATTAGTTGTCATGGTTTTATAAATTCGACAATCCTGGTAAAATAGGGACATAACTGGAGTCTAATATAAAGACAAAAGAATAAACATTGTCAGTTCCATTATGTGGTCATTTTCTAGAAAATGCTAAACATTAAAAACTTGAAACCCACTTACTTCAGAAGATAAAAGACTCCAGCGACTATCATGAATGTATCCAGACATTGTTGTCTTGATGTGTTGTTCATGAGAGAAGAAGAATATTGTAACTGCTGAACTGAGGAGATAGGGACTCTGTATTTCTTTATCAGTGATTACTGTGCAAAATCAAAATATGTTTGCTAGGGGAGATAACTGTTACTGAAAAAGAGTGCCAGACTGAATTCACCTTTATTTATTGCATTAGTATTTTGACCAAAATAGGTTCTATTTTCAATTATTAAACCTGTTCCTACATGGTTTTATAGTAATATTTTGAGATTTAATTTGGTAATTAAAACAATCACATCCTATGCACTAATAAATAAGTGTTGAATCAAGTGTAGTTGAAACTGGCAACAGATTTTAATTACTACTTAACTAAGTATTAAACTGTCTCTACAGCAATTTCATAAATACTGAAAGATAATTCTATGTTTAAACTCCCATCATTTTAATGCTTAATGTTCCTGTAAACATTCAGTTAATGCAATATTGCAGACCAGTGAAGCTCTCTTTCAGTACAGATTAGTGCTACACAAATCAAGTATGTTTCTAGTCATTTCAGAGTATGTCTAAGTGTGTACAGAGTGTCAACAAACTGTAAATATTGTATGTATATATTGAGCTAAATTCATGACTGTGATTTTGAGTTAATATGATCGGGATTGACCTAAGTTTACGAGAAGTCTTTGCTGTTGAAGGCAAGGATATTATTATTGTACTATTTCATCATAAGATGCTGTATACAATAGTTATACCTTTTTCTTCATGGGATAAGGCTTATATTCCATGATCCACCAGTCTAGATCCAGGTTGGCATGCACAATCATGCTGTCTGTTCAGGATTTACACTGTTTGCTTGTTGGTCAGATTTAACCTTATGAATCTAAAAGCAAACAGTGTAGATCCTAATCTGGCTGATCTACACTGGTTGTCTATGGGATATCAGTCATATCCCATGGAATACAGGGGAAACATATTTTTGTGGTAGTATGTTTGTTTTATTGAAATAGTTTGAGCTGTTAAGTCTTGCTAGGTTGTTTAGTTGGTAGAGCTCATTACTGTCAAGTTAGGGGTGGTTGAGATTCAAACCTCGGACACAGGCCAGAGCCCAAGAAACTGAGACAAGAGATCAATCTCTGATAGCTGCTTGGTTGAAATTGAGCTCAGTTGCCAAACTGACCAATCACAGAGTTTGGAGAGTGGTCTCCAGTCTCACTTGTATGATCTTGGAAAAATTTGTATTAAACTTGATTCCAAGTTAAAGTTGTACATTTCAAATATGTTTCACCCACAAAGATTATTATGTATGTATGGCAGGCAACAAGCAAGGAAATAAATTAGCAGACAGAATCTTCAAATTAAGTGTGCTTTTACTAAATTTTGTAGAAACACTGGGTCTCTATGCTATGTAAAGGTTCCCCACCCGTCTTTATGGTCTGTTACTAACAATGTGTTACGATTATAAACCAAAGAAACAAACCCTCCGAACAACCAAATACAAAATTATCTGCAGCCCTACCCTTTCCTCCATATATATGCTTTTATGGCTTGGGCAAACTGTTCACTTTTTGATATATTGGATTATTTCTGACCAAAAAGCAAATAATGCAGATCCTGATCAGATGGCATGGATGTGCCAGCTGATCTGGATCTTTACTGGTCACACACATGTAAAAATGGGTATATGTGAAGTAAAGGGTTAAGCTGTTGATTGATATCATAGTAATTTTAAAAGAAACAAAAGAGATTGCAAGTTATGACTTGTTAGAGGTTCATGTTATACAATAATACTGCCTAACATTCATGTTACTATAGTTGCAAATATTTAACTAAAATTTCATATGACTAACAAATAATGAAATAATAGTGAAATAGTGAATATTACACTTGGATCAATGTTACGGATTAGCATGTAAATTTTTTGGTTCAAATTTATTTTTGTTTTTATTTTTAATGTAATTTTTTAGCAAACAACAAATATTTTATATTCCTTACCTTTGACAGATTTTAATGTTAGGAATTTCTTTAGTTTTTACTATTTTACAATTGACAGACTGTTCATGAAAAATCCAGAGATGATAAGAACTATGTTAGATCTAATTAACTTTTTGGAAATGTGTTTTGGGATTTTGTATACTGCACCAAATTTTTTCCCAGTACCATTTCATATACAGTCTATTCTACAAATAGTAAGCTTGATCTCAGAGATTTGAAAATCCAGATAGTTTAAGGTGGTAAACTGCTACATTTTAACAAAACTGACCTAATGAAATCTCTTACAATCAATAACTTAATTATTGTCCAATAATTTAAAGGGAAACTGATCATTTATTTAATGTTATCATGGTTTCACTTAACTTTACAACTGCATGTTCTTTTCAAAGACTTTTAACATTTGGAATATAATTTCTTCATCTACTGTAGATAAAATTTCATTTTAGACCTTCATTTTTCGTAGATTGTTTTGATTTAGAATACAGTTTCTGAACCTACTGTAGACAGTTGTTATACAAGTTTCATTTTAGACCATTGTTCTTTTTATAGATTTGTTGATTTGGAATATTTAATCTGAATCTTTTTTAGATAATTATTATAAATAGTTTCATTTTGGACCATTTTAACCCTTTCCTGGATATATACGCATTTTTACGCATGTGCGACCAGTGTAGATCCAGATCAGCCAGCACATCTGTGCCGTCTGATCAGGATCTGCACTGGTCACATTTTGGTCAGAAATAACCTAATGAATCAAAAAGCGAACAGTTTAGATCCTGATCAGACGGCACGGATGTGCCGGCTGATCTGGATCTAAACTGTTCGCCCTAGCAATAAAGGTGTATCTGTACGGGAAAGGGTTAACCCTTTTCTCTATAAGATATGGCTGTTATCCTTTAGGGGAAAGTGTAGATCCAGACTCAGGGTACATACTTACTGTCTGATCAGGATCAACACTGTTCGCTTTTAGATTCTGACCAAGGGACAACCAGTGTAGATCCAGATCAGACAACAAAAACGTCAGCTGATCTGGATCAACACTGGTCGTACATGCAATAAAACCCATATATCATCACCTTATGGCAAAAATGGTTAATATGTTATTGCACTAAGTTGACGATATATGAAGTAAATGGTGAATTATGTTTATCCTATATTCAAAAGACTGTCACCTAATAGCCATCATCAATCATTGCCCAAGGTTATAAAACTAAGTATGGAAACTAGGCTCAAATCTCAAGCATCTGATTGGCTGAAATAGCGACCAGTCGCCATTTCAGCCTATCAGATGCTTAAGATTTGAGACTGGTTTCCAAACTCAGTTGTATAACCTTCAGCCCATACGAATGTAGTGGTATTCAATGCTGATGACTGAACTGAGTGATGAAATGTTGTATATGTTTATGGATGCAGCAGTTGTTAAGGTTATGTACAAGTTATGTTCTTGTTTTGTAGTTTGTTTATTTGTTTACGAGTCATTTATACATATTTGTCCATATACATTTTGTATTTTACATGAAGACTATTAAAAACTTAAAAAACTGACCATATGCATAAATTGATTCTTTGTTGTGTTTTAACCATGGTTATTGGTGAATGTTAAGCTTCAAACTTAATGTGTCACAGCTTATGTGACAAAAAGTCTTTAAAATGCCCATAAAGACAAAAAGAATAAAACTAAACCCTGTGTAACACAGTGGTCTAACGTTTTTAACTCTTCTCCATATATATATGCCTTTATGACATGGGTGAACTGTGTAGATCCAGATAAGCCGGCACTGTCTGATCAGGATCTGCACTGTTAGCTTTTTGATTTATTAGGATATTGCTGACCAAGAAACAACTAGTGCAGATCAAGGTCAGACAATAAGTAATGTGCCAGCTGAAATGGGTCTACACTGGTCGCAAATGCAATAAATGTGTATATATGGAGTAGAGGGTTAAAATGTCTATAAAGGCAAAAAGAAATAGAATAAAACAATGTATAACTAACAGTGGTCTAACATTTTTAGTTAGGTGGAAGCTGTGAAAGAAAAGCAAGTCACTGAGTTGCAATGCTACATAGATCTCGCTTGTCTTAAAACTGTTCTGTACTCTTGCTACATGCTGTGACAGCAAGTCAATTCCTTCGCATCTGGTTGACTTTAACTAAATGCTAACAAGTGTTGAATAACTAAAAGCTTCTTAACCCTTCCCTCCATATATACCCCTTTTATCGCATCAGCAAACAGTGTAGATCCAGATCAGCTGACACATCTTGCCATCTGAACTGTTCACTTTTTGGTCAGAAATAACCTAATAAATCAAGAAGTGAATAGTGTAGATCCTGATCAGTTGGCACGGATGTACAAACAACTTATATAACATATATAACTCTTAATAAAGATTAACCTCAGTAAGATCTTATGTTACGTTTCATTGAACTTTGGAAATGCCAAAACACAAACCTCCCCATTCCATTTACCATCCCCATCACCACTCTGGATACTGGATATTAGAGACTAGTTGGAGACAAACTTGAGCCCAAGGTTATAAAACAGAGCATGGAAACCAGTCTCAAATCTCAAGCATCTGATTGGCTGAAATGGCGACCAGTTGCCATTTCAGCAAATCAGATCCTTGAGATTTGAGACTGGTTTACAATCTCAGTTTTATAACATGTAGCCTTGTAATAACAGAAATATGCATATCCAGAAAAACTCATAACACAAACTTCCCACACAGCCAACAAGTAGAGAGGAATTGCAAGCAGGTATTTCTGTAATTCTATATTAAATATTTTATAATAAAATTTAGCATCAACTTGAAATGATAAAATTTAATGAGTTCATAGCCACAGTAACAGGGAGTTGATGAAATTTATTCTCATTCTATCTTTATATTGATGAAGTATGCCATGTTTGCAGGTGATGGAGAAAAAAATGTATATTTTGATAACACATTTCTGATGAATAAGCTTAACTTTTCGTATAAAAGATAATTCACAGACACTGGTGTTTAACATGTTTTCCGTTTAGACATCCAAGCTTAAACATTTCTGTTACATATATTTGGGTTTTATTGCATGTGTGAACAGTGTAGCTCCAGATCAGTGGGCACATGTGATCAGGATCTACATTGTTCACTTCTTTGTCAGAATAGCCTTAATGAATTAAAAAAAACAACAGTGTAGATCCTTATCAAACAGCACAAATCTACCAACTGATAAGGATTTTCAGTATTTACATGTGCCATAAAAGTCGTGAAATTTATGGAATAATAGGTGAACTGGTTTCTCTTGCTAAACAGCCTCAATGAATGGGAATATCAATATGTTGCAGTAGGAAAGATCATGCCAGTATCACATAGGAATACATTCTGTGTTCAACATGGCAATCCTCACTATGTCAAGGTAAAGGTGGCTTGTTGGCAACATAACAAGCCAGGTTTCACATGTCCTTTGACCCCATGGCCTTGGCCTTTGAGATGGGAACCTGGGGTTTGTGCACAACAATCTGACTCATTGAGGTTAACATTTATGCCAAACATATACAATATTGCTCAATGCATGTTTAAGTTATGGGCTGGACAAATCCAGATGCATGCACATACACTGAACACCCAATGTGACAACTAAGTCAAGCTTACAGCAGACTCGGCAAATAATCAAGTCTTACTTATGACTTTAAGAGAAATTAAAACCTGTAATGGGAATAAGTTGTTTAATCCTTAACTCCATGATTATGCCTTTAATAACATGGGAAGAGAGTTTTGATCCAGATCTGGCAGCACATCTGTGCCATCTAGACAGGTGTTCATTTGAACACTGGTGTTGTGTTTAGACACTTGTGTACTACTTTTTTACTTTGTCAGAATAACAATAACAAAAGTTAAAAAGTGGGCATGACTGTCAAATGTGACCATGACTTTCTGTTTCTGGCAAAATCTTGACTAACTAATTGAAAGTTTGGAGAAGAAATGGTACAGTGATAAGGACAAAGTGATTCCCATATACAGACTTCAGTCTTCAAACACAATAAACATTCTTCCTTCATATTTAGTGAACCGATACTCCATGAAACAATGAACACACATAAAATATATTATTTAATTTTTCTCAATAAAAATGATATTGACAACACTTATTTTGGTTTTATTGTAAACAGGCCTATGCCTTTGAGACTTGACCAAGCATCTTAACCCTTTACTCCATATACGCTTTTATATCGTGGGCAAACTGTGTAGATCAGATCAGCCAGCAAATCTGTGCCACCTGATCAAAATCTGTAATGTTCACTTTTTGATTTGATACCGTTAAGTTATTTCTGACCAAAAGGCAAACAGTGCACATCATGATCGGACGGCAGGGATATGCTGGCTGATCTGGATCTACACTTGTCACACATAGAATAAAATGTGAATATATGGAGTAAATGGTTAAATGCAGAAAGTTGTTTCCCAATCTTTAAAGCATAGTACAAGGAAATGCTTAACTGAAGGGTTCACAGTCAGTGAGACAAAATGGTACTGTTAATGTCTGACACTGCCATACTTTCTTTTTCACTTTTCACAGTGTAATAGAAACAACTTTGATGAATTTCTCCTCAAACTGCACTTGTCAGTTGCTTGGTTTATTAACTGATTCTCAGCGCCTAATATTACCATGTAGAAGTCTATTATGGCTAAATGATTTTCCATTTTCATTTTCTGCTCAACATGAGACATTAAGCTGCCTCAAAGTAGAGAAACACTATTGACAATAATGTGAATTTTTTATTGATGATAATAATAATCCCAAACAAGATGCTGTCTGCATGTGGAGAACTTGCACCAATAAAATGGATGTTGAATTGTTGTTTTCCATGACACACATTTTAGGGAGTTCATCTTTTTCATGTATTCGACAGCACAGGCTTTTTCTCTGTTCTTCTTTTTTCAAGGAGATTCTTCAAGAAAAATTCACCTGCAATAGACAAAGCTGTGCATTAAATCTCAATGTTAAATCACCCTAGCTTAAGAAAACATACAACATAATTTTCTTATCATGATGAAATTCCTGAATGCACACCCAGGTTTGGCCACATGATGCTTAACCCTTAACTCCATATATACCGACTTTGTTGCATGTGTAAACAGTGTAAATCAAGAACAGTAGGCACATCCCTGCCTTCAGATCAGGATCTACACTGTTCACTTCTTGGTCACAAATAAAATGAACCAAAAGGTGAACAGTTTAGAAGCTAAAGGTAATATCACTTCTTGAATGGCTGTTAGAGCAGCAACGTTGATGAGAATGGAAATAATGGCTGATCTGAATCTACTTTTTTCGCACATAAGGAATCTACTTTGTTTGCACATAAGGAATCTACTTTGTTTGACAGATAGATAAAAGATAAAACCTGTATATATGGAGTAATGAGTCAAATTGCACAGACAGAGATTACTATTAAATATTTGTCATGAAATAATCCAATTTCACAATTGTATGCCCATACAAAATGCTCAGTTGCAGCTTCTGGAAATGATTAATAACGTACCAGCTTTGTAGGAGGATCGTACCAGTGGTCCACTAGCAGTGTAGGCAAAGCCCAGCTTGTTACCAACTTCCTCCCACATTTTGAACTTGTCTGGATGTACATATTCTTTCACCTGAATTATAAAATATCCTTAACAGTATGCAACATTTAATGTTCTACCAGTACTTTTGAAATATGGCTTTTCTTAAAGTAAGCATCAAACCTTTTTTTCCAATTCAAAGAAAGTTGATATTGTTCTCAAATTTTGGAACATCACCTCTTATCTAGAGAATTGGAAATTTTATCTCAAATTTGGAAAATAAATTAATTAAAATGTTATCTGATTCAGGCAGCTTCATTTAAATGCATAAAACTGGTGAACAGTAAAGATCCAGATCAGTCAGAAGATCTGTGCTGTCTGATCATGATCTACACTTTTTGCATTTAGATTCATCAGCTTATTTCTCACCAGGAGGCAAACAGTGTAGATCCTGATCAGATGTCATTGATGTGCCAGCTGATCTGGAAGTTCTCTGTTCGCAGATACCAAAAAACCTGTATGTAAGGAGTAAAGGGTTAACTTAGAACCAAGTACATTGACTGGGCTGTGTTAAATGTTAATTAATGACAACACAAACCTTGATATGTCTCACAGTTGGCTGCATGTATTGTCCCAGTGTCACACAATCCACATCGATCTTTCTTAAATCTGTAAGTTGCAGAAAAATAGTAACAAAAATATATTATAAACCTCTAAGAGGTAGACTTGAGAGAAATAGTCTCCCAAATATCCTAAACTTCTTCCTCTACTGAGCCAGGGTTGAAGGTTATGAAGATGAGTAGAAACCAGTCTCAAATCTCAAGCATCTGATTGGCTGAAATGGCGACTGGTCGCCATTTCAGCCAATCAGATGCTTGAGATTTGAGACTGGTTTCCATGCTCAGCTTTATAACCTTGGGCACTGGGCAGAAGTTTTCCCTGTATTATCTCTTATTAAAACTTCTCCCTTAATATGGAAAAACTTCCCCCATTTCTCATAGCCTAAACTGATCCCTAAATACAAAGAGAAACAAATGAAAATATCAGTCGAGTAACCTGGCTACAAACTAAATAACTTGTTTTTTTTTAAGTATCAGAACCTTTGCTTTCATACAGAAACAAAAGTAAAGAAATAAACAGTTCCATGTCTAATAAATATCCCCAGATATGAAACAATGGACACCTTCTAAACAGGTTTATAGCACACAGGTGAAAGGACTATTTGTCATGATCTCAGATTACAATTTATGTTCTAGTTAATTAAATATACAGTAAGATTATGTCTACAAGTATTTCCACAAAATTCCTTATTTACTCTAGATGTCAGTGAGAATTTGTTTGTTCCAGTGTCTTTCTGCTCATTGTCCTGGCAAAACTGCTACAAGTAAAATCAACATTGTTCTCACCATCAGATTTTTTCTTTGTGAAATTTGTGTAACATTATGTGATCATTTATAACTTCTTTATAATGATTCATGTATTCATCCTGTAATTGTTTAGCACCTGTGTGAACAGCTTAGCCCCAGATCAGCATATGCATCCATGCAGTCTAAGCTGAGTCTACACTGTTTGCTATTCCATTAATTTATTTTTTACTTTGTAAAAAAACTGAACAAAGAATGGACTGATTTAAATTGAATGGAAGTTCATGAAATTAACTGAGTAAATAGTCAATAAACTTGTGCCCTAAGTTATAAAACTGAGCATGGAAACCAGTCTCAAATCTTAAGCATCTGATGCCATTACGGCCAATCAGATCCTTGAGATTTGAGACTGGTTTACAATCTCAGTTTTATAACCTTCAGCCCTAAGTTCTACCTTCTAGAACTCGGAGTATCTGAGCATCAGTTTCCCCCAGTCCAAGCATGATGGATGTCTTGGTAACCATGTCAGGCTTCAAGTGTTTCACATGTTCTAGAACCTTCAGAGATTGCTTGTAGTTGGCACGTGGATCTCGCACTAACCTGAAGTGATCAAGATGTTTATGTATCAAACACATTACCATGTTGAATTCTGAAACAGCGTGATTACAGGGCTGGAAAAATATTTTTAAGAGTCACTTGTCCCGGACTAGTCATCTTACCAAAAATGACTTGTCCGAATTATTAGATAACCAATCCTGAAATGCGGTTCACTCTTTTTCACACACGACATTGTGATTGCTAGTACATATGAGTGAGTAATATATATATATATATACTTAAATGGATTGTACAGCATAAAAATTGCCTGAGTTTTCATCTTATTTATTATTTATTTATAACACATTATTCATGTTTTGCTAGTGATTTGCTGCACCTCTGTCACCCTTCTCCCCACCCATACAAATCATATTTCTCATTGCGATATTGAAGGTGAGTTTTTGGCCGATGTATATGACATTCAAAATTTGTAAGTTACTTACAAAAATAATAAAACCTCTGAATAATTGAGGAAAAATAACGTATCCGAAATTATTGCTGTCCGAAAATACATACACTTTCACCGGCGGCGATTTCCAGTAAAATTTAGACTGTATGTGTTAAAATGAAATTTTATCAAAAGAACTACATGTTTCTTTAAGTTTTCCATGTAATTTTAGCAGTTTCAAGAAATTAAAGGTATTAAAATCCAGCTCACCAGGTAACATAAACATTGGTGAAAAATCGTACAATTTCCATCCTAAAAGTGAGCAGTTTTTCATAATTTATAAAGTTCCTGTTTTCTTTGGCTTCAATCAATAAAATAAAGTTGTCTTTTGTGTAAACAAGTTTTATTTTCTCATATGAATTCTTCTAGTAAAGAGTACTTTGTTAAAAACGAGTGATACCAGCAAATTTATAATAATGGAACAGACGAATTACTGCATAAAATTACGATGTTTATCTTTATTTTTGTTTTAAAAAAATATCAGATCAGCTGATTTGAATACAAATAACTACTGTACCAATATGCTAGACAGTTTATTGGTGTATAAAAGCAAGTGATGTGATAATTAATTGACTCTGTGGGGGGTCAGTCGGGACGTTTGATGTGCGCACCGGGCACATGCTGTTGATTAGACTTATCAGCTGTTTATGACTATCAAGTTTTTGACACTGGGTTTCTGTGTGTCACTTGTCCGGATATCGATTAATGACTTGTCCGGGACTGGATTTCAGACAAGCATGGGTAGCCCGAGTCGGCATTTTGACTTGTCCGGGACATCGGGCTACCGTATTTTTCCAGCCCTGGATTAATACCACAAAAAATCTCTTTGTCAGAGGAAATGGGAAAATGAAAGTATTCCATAATATATTCATAAAACCCATAATATTATCATAGTGTCCCATTTAATCAGTAATGAACGCCAGTTGAATGAACAAGTTGGCAGTGACAATAATCTGTAAGTATTGCTTAATATGATAATGACAGGTAATACTAGCTTTGCTGTAGAAAAAGTTAGTTCTGCAAGATTTTTAAGATCCCTGCTGACTCAAACAAATAATGGAGTCACAAACAAATTGTGTGTCACACAAATCTACATTTAATGATGAACATTCAAGTTTCAAGGTCACTACCTTGAAAACTGTGCTAGTAGCTTTTTCCACATGATTCCATGAGATATCTTAAGAACCCTGCATCCCAAAAAATGACTGAGCCATATAAAAATGTACATTCACACTAAACATCAGTGTCTTAAGTTTCAAGTAAAATCAAATTGCTCCATAATTTTTTCAAGAACCCTACGCCCTTCAACTGTTAGTGGCTTTTTATTTAAAAAAAATAAGTCATGTTCTAGATTTAAATTATTTCTCTTTCTTCATTAGCTGTGCATGTCCATGGGTGTTTAAGGACAGGGGATGGGCATTCATGTGTGCATGTTAGGCTTTTTTAACTTCCATCAAAATGGAAGCCAGTTATACAACAGCTGACAAAGAAGTGTTTACCATTGAAGTTCAGCAACAGTTTCCACATTGTGAGCATACACGTCTAGTCCTGAGTCTGCTACTGTTTCTACATTGTCTAAATTCCCTCGGAAATCTGGGGTGAGACATTCAACCAGAATGGAAGATTTCCTGAAAATAATCAAGGCACAAGATTATGAAACTAAATCTGGAGACCAGTCTCAAATCTCAAGCATCTAATTGGCTGAATGGTGATTGATATTTGAGACTGGTTAATCAGATGCTAGAGATATGAGACGGGCCCTTAAATGTACATACATTATACTGTGCTATCATCATATTGTTTTACAGGTTTCATTTATTTAACACTAGAGGAATTTCACAATATCAAATCCCAGCTCCATTCAAATATTTGATAGCTTACAACATTACAAAACAACAGCACAAAATTATGTCCATGGCTAAATGTCATTTGCAACTTCTGCACAAAATCCTCCCCCATCCCCTCAGTTTCAGCAAATGACGTTTTTTTTTCGTAATTTGCCTTCACAGTTTCCTCTGCAGCCATTGACAGTCAGACAGTGCAGACATGGATTTTGAGCTCTTCATTTTTTGTGGGAAAAAAATGGATTACTATTAATTACACTTGAAATTTTTATATGACTGTGTTCCTTGGAAAATTCTGCATCTAAATATTTAAAAGGAATGGTAATTTTGATGGATATAAACTCAGAAAATAGTGAAATATATTCAAATTAATTCTATATTTCTATATTGTGGATATATTATTATGGATTAACATTTCACACCTATAATACCTGACATTCCAGCCTTATTTACAAGCAGGTGTGTTAAAACAACATCAAATATAAAACTGACTCAAGTGCTAACAAAAATTTGTAACAATGGCTTCTAATCATTCATCATTAGATATGGAGGATTTTGAAGGATTTTCTAACAATGACATGTCTGGCAACTTTACAATGAACAATCTGTTTGATATTTATGTAAGCCCAACAAGTGACAATATCCGTATTACCATTTTTGAAGAAAAAACACATGCAAAAATGCAACAAATTCTTCAATCTATGTACCACTTAGTGCCAACAAAGGACAATACAGGTTTAACAACAACATTAACTATGTCAAACAAGAAAGTTGTGATCACATTATATGACAATACAATGACAATGTTGATCCAGGGTACTGGCTGCAGAATCTGGCTAGATACTATTCTTGAACAGATAAGAAATGAACTGAAGCAGCCTAAACACAACATAAGTCAACACAAACAACCAGAACTCCAACTGCCAGCAAACTCAATGCCTAATAATAGTGGTCTGAATCATCCTTCTTTTATTCTCTCACCAGCTCCAATTATGTCTTCTACGCCATCATCAGAAAAGAAAACAAAGTCTACAAGTATTCTGAATTCTGTATCAAGAGCAATCTTTGGGCCACCTATTAAAAGTGGCTGGGTAAAGCTTGGAAAAGAATTAAAGAAGGCTGAAAAATCAGCAAGCAAAGGTGGACCAAAAGTGGATTATGAAGAATTCCACAGACAGTTATCCATACTCCAAGACACTGGCAAAAAGCCCAAGGAAAAGCTTCATAAGACAAGCTTTAATCCACATGTGAACTTTATTAGGACAAATACTAATGAAGAAACAAGACCAAAATCTTTAACAGCAGAAAATGATGTCCTAGTTGACTCAGATCACACAATGCCCAAACAAATACAGCTGGCAACAGCTCATGAAATTAATGAATTAAAATGTGCCATATCTTACACAGAAGATACAACATCAATCTGTGAAAGTGAACCTAACTCACCAAATGATTCTTCATGTAACAACTTGATGCTGGATACTGTAAAATGTGACATAGCAACACAGTGTGACAATGTGGAAGACAAAAATACCAAATGCAGCGGATGTGCCCTGATGAACAAATCTCTAAAATCAGAAAATGAAAAACTAAAAACATTGAATATGGAATTATCCAACAAACTTTCACAGACAACTAAATCTGTCAACAGCAATCTAAATGAACAACTGCTCATTCTTGAAGAAGAAATGCAGAAATTACGGCAAACAAATCAGTCCTTAAAACAAGAAAATAAATCTCTTAGAGACAAGCTCTCATCAAAACAGAGTCAAAAAGAGGATACTGACGCCATGAAGAATGATGTGTCAGAAATAAAAGAACAAATGTCAAATTTCTTTGTAACACTTGAACTACTTCAAAAACAAACTGAAAATTTGCCTTCAAAAACTGATATTTATATCCTCCAGAGTGAGGTAAAGAATATCAGGAAAGAGCAAGCTCATGAAAATAAACAACAAACTGATATACAGACCATAGAAACAACCACATCTGTAGGAACAACCCGAGAATCATCTGGAAACTCACAAAACTTGAAAATCCAGTCTCCTGCCATCAGTAAAGATAACAAGACAACCAATAAGAATTCAAATACACAGCAAACTAGAAAACAAGTATTAATCCTAGGTGACTCTGTTACAAAGGGACTTCGTAAAGAAAAAATGTCCACAAATTCAACAGCAGTTCAGATCAAATCCCATCGTGGTGCAACTGTCAACGACATACGCACTGCCATCACAGACCCAGGAACACAGCCCAAAACAATAAAGGAAGCAGACATAATTATCATCCACGCCGGTATAAATAACATTTCAAATGCTGATAAGCCAAAGGATATTTGTGAGGAATACCAGAATCTCACGGATAAACTTCAAGAAATAAACTCAAAGGCTCAAATAATTATCTCATCAATACTGCCAAAAAAGAGAGATCTTCTGTCTGCTGAAAACATCTCAACTACAAACAATCTATTGAGAAGCAAATGCAGTGAAAAAGGGTTCACATTTATTGACAACAATAGTGCTATTTTGAAGGATGGAAAGGTGGATCACACTCTATTCTACGATGAGGTTCATCTTAACAATGAAGGATCGGCTGTATTAGGAAAACAACTGAAATCAGCCATTCGTACCTCTCTTGGAATTCAACACCACACTATGAGACAAGCTGTAAATTTTCGGAAGGCTCAGCATCACCAGAAACCAGAACCAGATCGGAGGTACCGTCAACAAAACAGAGGCTTTCAAGCACCACACAGATATTGGCCACCGAATCCCTGGATGTCACCGAAATGGTAGCTGTTGCCATAAATGCACCGGAAGAAAATGACAAAGACCTTAGCCATGAAAGTGTATTGAAAATTACTGAGTGTAGTGTGAACAGTGTTGATAAAGATTCTTCACAGAAGGACTTAATGCTTGAACACATAAAATTTGACAGTCATGGAATTAACTTTATGCACCTTAACATACACTACCTTTACCCCAAATTTAATGAAATTCAATATTTAGTTGACAAATTTCCACATATTGACATTTTAGGACTACAGGAAACTTACCTTAATGAACATTTCTCAGATAATGAAATTCATTTAAAAAAATATCAACTTTTCAGGCGTGACAGACTGTCAAATGGAGGAGGGTTGGTTCTGTATGTAAGGTTAGACATACCATGTGTAATAAGAACAGATCTTGACTCCAGTAACATTGAAGCTATATGGTTAGAAATGAAGCTTGACAAACAGAAACCTTTTATTTTAGGCTACATATATAGGCCCCCATCATCACCTGCCTCATGGAATGAAGAAATTGAAAAAGTACTGGAAAACTCGTATATAGAGAACAAAGAAATAATTCTCTTTGGAGACTTTAATTACAATTTTATTAATTCAAGTTCAGTAAATTCTCAATGGAATAAAATAACTAGGACATTCAACTTAAATCAACTGATAACACACCCTACTAGAGTCACACAAACATCCTCTTCCATAATAGATCACATTTACACCAATCACCCTCAAAACATAAGTCACACAGCAGTCCCAGTTATGTCCATTAGTGATCATTACCCTATTCTTTTCACAAGGAAAACTAATTCAAAAATTAAAAAAGGCCCTCTTCATGTAACTATCAACTACAGATACTTAAAGAAATTTAATGCAGAAAACTTTTTAGATGACTTATCCAATCAACCATGGTCACTAATTGATGTGTTCACAGAGCCAGATGATGCTCTTGACACGTTTTATGATTTATTTCTTAAAGTTTTAGATTCACATGCACCATACAAACAAAAACGTGTAAAACACAAAAACCAAAATGAGTGGTTCACTGATGAAATGGTGAAGGCAATACATAAAAGAGATCATGCAAAAAAGAAAAACAATACTGAAGAATTTAAATATTGGAGATCACAAGTGAAGGTACTGTCACACACATCCAAAACAGACTTCTTTAATCAAGAAATAAACTCAAACCATAACAATCCTAAAAAGTTATGGAAAAACCTAAAAGATTTATCTGGAAAAACTGAAAACCACCAAACCAACTACATAAATGATGAAAACGGCAATCCAGTATCTGACCCAAAACAGACAGCAGAAATATTCAATACCTTCTTTTCAAATATATTTCAAAATTCAGAAAATATTTCAGCACTTCATAACACAAATGAACATGTACTGGAAGAAATGTTAAAAAGCAAAATTGACCAAGACACTCCAAAATTTGAGATTCCTCTAATAGAACCAAGCCATGTTAAACAGGCATTAGACTCTCTTGATGTCTCCAAAGCTACTGGACTTGATGGTATTAGTGCTAAATTTCTAAAAACTGCATCCCCCATAATATACAGACCACTATCTACAATAATCAATATGAGTATAAAATCAGGAAAGTTTCCTGTCAAACTAAAACAATCAAAGGTAACACCCATCTATAAAAAAGGACAAAATACTGATAAAAATAACTTTAGACCAATATCTGTGTTGCCACTTATTTCTAAAATACTTGAGAAACATGTATCTGATCATTTCAAACAGTTTCTAGAATCTCATAATTTTATATTTAACACCCAGTCGGGATTTAGAACCAAACACTCATGTGAAACGGCCTTAACAAATATAGTCGACAAATGGATAAATGCCATAAATGAGGGAAAACTGGTTGGAACAATTTTTCTTGACCTCTCAAAGGCTTTTGATCTAGTAAATCATAAACTTCTCATCCAAAAACTTCAGTATTATCACCTTTCTACCAATGCAATAACATGGTTTACATCATATCTAGCAAACAGAACACAGAGAGTCAGTGTATCAGGCCACTTGTCCGAATCAGCAACAGTCATATCAGGCGTACCTCAAGGATCTGTCCTTGGGCCTCTGCTTTTCATTATATATATCAATGATTTACCCCTCCATCTAAAAACCTCGGAAGCAGATATCTTTGCCGATGATACAACCCTTACAGCATCAGGACTCTGTGTACAAGAGTTAAATGATAAACTCCAAAATGACCTTGAAAATATTAACCTATGGTGCAAACAAAACGCAATGTTACTAAATGCTCAGAAAACAAAAGCAATGTACTTGACATCCAACACTACACAACCACCACATAAACAAATACACCTACAAGAACAAGAAATTGCATTTTCTGAAAGTGAAAAGTTACTAGGTGTTTTTGTTGACAATAAACTCAGGTGGCAAACTCAAATAGAAAAGACAATAAAAAAATGTAACTCTCAATTATATCTTCTACTCAGAATAAAACAATACCTTGATTTACATACCAGAAAACTATTCTTTAATGCATATGTGTTACCCCATTTAGATTATTGCTGTACAATCTGGGGCAATAGTAGCAATGAATTAATTGCAGATTTGATAAAATTTCAAAAAAGAGCTGCAAGAATTATTCTTGACAAAAGTTATGATGCTCCATCTGCTGAATTATTTAAACAACTAAACTGGATGAGAATTGATGAAAGAATAAAATACAAAAAAGCTATCCTTATGTATAAATCAATAAATGATGTGTCATTTCCACAGTACATGAAAAACAAATTCCAATTTGTACACCAAAGACATGATCGTAACCTTAGGTCAGCAAGTAATTCAGATCTTGTAGTACCGCGACCTAAAAAAGAAATCTTTAGAAAATCCCTGGATTACTCGGGTGCTAAACTGTGGAATAATATCCCACTAAATATTCGTCAATCAAAATCAGTTAGTGAATTTCAAGCTTTGTATATAAACTGGCATTTTACATCCTTGTCTTAACTTTGTCAATAGCTTCAACACATGTATAATAGCAAAATAATGTATATGTAGTTTGTATGTGTCTATGTGTGTGTGTGCATTTATACATTTGCATGTTGTGCTTTCTATGTATGTTTTGAAATTTCATGATTTATATTATGTTATTTAATTAATGCTGTAAAAATTGTAAATACTGTTTTTAGAGGCCCACATGGAAGATTGGGAAACCAAATGTGTAGCCTCGTTAAATAAAGACTTTACTTACTTACTTACTAGTTTCAACAAATAAATTACCCTTTCTTGATTTCTCTCACAGTTTTAACAAACAACTTACCCTTTCTTGATTTCTCTCACAGTCTCAACAAACAACTTACCCTTTCTTGATTTCTCTCACAGTTTCAACAAACAACTTACCCTTTCTTGATTTCTCTCACAGTTTCAGCAAAATGAGCAGCCCCTCCATCTGACATATCTGCAAAACAAATCGTTTTTGTTTAATTAACTCACAGACAGTTTTATTATCAAGCATTTACTTGAGAGGGTCCATGTATTTAAAAAGGTGTACAATGTAGTTTTATTTCAATAATGAAATTCTAAATACGAGACAAAACTATTTTCCCAATTTGTAAAAATAAATACCATATTGAGCTTAGATTTAAAAAAAAAATAAAGAAAATAACTGGAGCTTGAATTTAAAGACAAATTTGCTTAAGCCTAAACCAAAATACAAAGCTTATCTCCAGCTTGAATATTATAATTTTAAAAACTCATCCTTAAATTAAATAATTCAAACGTGCTAGTCACCATCTCTGTCCACTGATGTAAGTACTACATAATCAAGTCCCCAGGACACTATAGCCTTAGCGGTATTCTTTGGTTCCTCTGGATCTGGGGGTGGGGGATGTCTCGCAGTCTTCACCGAACAAAATCTACACCCTCGGGTACAAGTATCCCCCAGAACCTACAAATAGCCATCAACTTTGTGTGAATGATTTGTATTAATAACATTGTGATAATTACACTTATATATTTTTCTTATAATTAACAAGAGTTCAAAATTAACAGCACTAGTGTCTTGCATATACTGATAATCTCAATATTAAAAAACAGTTTAATATTTATTGTCTTTTTTTAACATGTATCTGAACACCTTGCACTTAAGCTCATGTTTTGCATAAGTAACTCAAGATTGTCAAAGTGCACACAACCTAGCACATTAATAAAATACTGAGATACAAGTACTGGTTTGAACATGTCAGATTAACACTGAAATTCTGTCAAATATGGTATCAAAACACACTGCTACAAAGTAGCATTCTTAATAATATCAAACTGATATTTGTACCATAATGGTTGCTGTGGCAACACCATGTTCCCCACCTCCCCAACACTCTCCTATGTTCGGACATTTGGCTTCTTCACACACCTGTAACACAAAAAGAAACATTCTCTAGTGGGCTTAAATTTTACACAATAAAATTGTTTGTAAAATCCTTGTTCTGCAACATCATTTTGTTACCCATATCAAATTCATTAATATATTATTAATTTATTTAGCAAGGATAAATTCATTCTATAGCTATTCATGCTTAAATTTTTGCTGCCAAGTTTCACACGAAGTTCATAAACTCTAGGCTGAAGATTATTAAACTGAGATAGGAAACCAGTCTCAAATCTCAAGCATCTGATTGGCTGAAATGGAGACAGGTCTCCATTCTCAGTTTTATAATCTTACGCTCTGAATTCCTGATGCTTGTGGAGGAGATTCCTTGAAAAACACAAATAAACTAGATGTTTTTTGTGAAAAATGCATGTCTCCCCCCTGCGCCGCCCCCCCCCCCCTGCGCCCAGACCCCTGTGACCTTGACCTTTGACCTACTGATCCCATAATCAATAGGGTTCTTCTACTCAATAAGGGCTATTACCCTATTTAGTTTGAATGCTCTGGGTCAAGCGGTACTCCAGTAATTGACCGGATACGGTTTTTACTCTTCGGGGCCCCTGTGACCTTGACCTTTGACCTACTGACCCCAAAATCAATAGGAGTCCTCTACTCAATAAGGACATCCATTGTATGAAGTTTGAATGGTCTGGGTAAAATAGAACTCCTATTATTTAGTGGAAACGGTTTTCACTCTTCAGGCCCCTGTGACCTTGACCTTTGACCTACTGACCCCGAAATCAATATGGTTCTTCTACTCTATAATGGCTATCAACCTATGAAGTTTGAAGTCCCTGGGTCAAAGGGTACTCAAGTTATGGAGCAGAAACGGTTTTCACTCTTCGGGCCCCTGTGACCTTGACCTTTGACCTACTGACATCAAAATCAATAGGGTTCTTCTACTCAATAAGGGCTGTCATCCTATGAAGTTTGAAGGCTCTGGGTCAAAGGGTACTCGAATTATTGAGCGGAAACGGTTTTCACGCTTCGGGCCCCTGTGACCTTGACTGACCTACTGACCCCAAAATCAGTAGGGTTCTTCTACTCAATAAGGGCTATCACCCTATGAAGTTTGAAGGCTCTGGGTCAAAGGGTACTGAAATTATTGAGCGGAAACGGTTTTCACTCTTCGGGTCACTGTGACCTTGACCTTTGACCTACTGACCCCAAAATCAATAGGGTTCTTCTACTCAATAAGGGCTATCACCCTATGAAGTTTGAAGGCTCTGGGTCAAAAGGTACTCGAGTTATTGAGCGGAAACGGTTTTCACTCTTCGGGTCACTGTGACCTTGACCTTTGACCTACTGACCCCAAAATCAATAGGGTTCTTCTACTCAATAAGGGCTATCACACTATGAAGTTTGGAGGCTCTGGGTCAAAGGGTACTCGAGTTATTGAGCGGAAACGGTTTTCACTCTTCGGGTCACTGTGACCTTGACCTTTGACCTACTGACCCCAAAATCAATAGGGTTCTTCTACTCAATAAGGGCTATCATCCTATGAAGTTTGGAGGCTCTGGGTCAAAGGGTACTCGAGTTATTGAGCGGAAACAAAGTGTGACAGACGGACTGACGGACAGACGGACAGACAGACAGGGCAAAAACAATATGTCTCCCCCAGAGGGGGGGAGACATAATTCCATCTAATTCCATTCAAACCCTTTACAGAAAATATGCAATGAATTTCTTCCAAGTGTATTTACTGTAGAGTTGGAATACAAGGTGTTGTTAAAGCCCCAGCCCTAAACTTAAGTAAGAATATACTATTTAAAAATCATATTTGTCCATATAGATTCCAATATATAAACTCTCTAACAGAATACAAAAGGTCCGATCGAATTCTTTCTTACAGACGGGATTTTCAATGATAAATGTTAAATTATAGTTAACAAACTTTTAAGAAGCTAAATATAATGGAGCTATATTTAGCATCTATTTTTGACGAAGCGACCACTTCATGCGCGATCTTGATTTCTGTGACGTTTCAGAAATCCTACTTTCGCTTTTAGTCGCGCGGACCAAATTTATTTTATTAAATTAAAATTTTATTAGCCCGAACTAATGCTGCAAATTTGTGCCTATAGTTCCAAATACAAGTAGTATTTCATACAAGAGCGGGTTAAATTGAAGTAATGCCGCTTTAATGAGTTAAATGAGTAGACATGTGGTTGCAATTTGATGATTGATATCAACATCTCCAGCTGCATAGTGCTGTTTGGTACTGTACATGACTGCATCATAAATAGGCAGTTTGCAATAACAGCAAGTCAATTCAATACCTCCATGACAAGAGGGCCTTTATATGTTGATGTATGTGTTAGTTTACAATTTAATACTTACTGTGTGAAGTTTTAGTTCCCTGAGATTCTCTTTAATACCATGGTAATTCTTTCCAACTGGAATGGCAGTCTTTAACCACTTTGGAAGTCGAACCCTGTAAGAAGATCCATATGAAAAAAAATGTAAGTTAGGCAAGTACCAGTACAGGTTCTGGTTGTAAATTAAAATTTTTCGTTATACCCTTTAGACAATTTCTTTAAGCTGTATTAAACAAGAGAATATTTTGAAATTTAACTACAGACACTGTACTATAAATTTAGGCCATTCTAGGATTATTTATGATGATGGCATGGATCTGTCAGCTGACCCAAGTCTACTCTGGTCACCCATGTAATTAAAGGCGTATATAAGGAGCATAGGGTCAATACTGTTTCTTGGGCAAAAGCAATCTGACGATAATGCCTGAAGTACAATACCTTTCTCCTTTCTTTTGAATAATATTGTCCCCTACAGTTCCATCTTTAAGACTGGCTTCTATAAAATCTCCAAGACCTGGTCCATCTCGAATTGTCTTTTTTTTCTCATCCGAGATCCCACTGCTGTATGTACGAGTTGTGCCACAGAGCTGGCAGCCATTTACCTTTCAATGGATGAACACATTGTTAAGGACATTATGATCAGATTCTTATGTTGATTTTGTTTAATCAAGGCTACGAAATCTGGGATCTCTAGACATCTTGAGCATTACCTATCCCAAGCAAGCTACATGTATCTAAGCCAATCAAGTAATAATAACTGCTAGTAATTGTTGCTAGTATGACTTGTAACATCTGACAAAAACAAATGTAAGTGCAGACTTGAACATGTATGCATTTTGATTATACACAGCTGAACTGACACCAGTAAAATTATCATCATAATTATATTCATATTGTCATCTTTTAAAGTTTTGGCTAACTATCAAAGTTCATGTTGTTTAGCATTAAATTACAAAGCAAGATATGCTCAACCAAGATCAGATGAAAATTAAGTAATAAAATATAAGTTACGGCTAGAATTTTCAACTATTCCACAATAATGTTTACATTTTTATTAGTTTTTATCAAAATGAATACATGTATCTACTTTTGGGTTGGGGTTAATTTACAATTCTGAAATAATGTCTTAATCCTCATTCTCAAAGATTGTATTTCGGTCTAAGGGGTTGCCCAGAATGGTAAATGTATTGAGCGTAATTAAGGAAAACATTTTTGATGTTGAACATTTTATTTGATTATGTAATAAATCGTAATTTGTCATAAAAATAACCCAAAAATAAAGCTATTTTTAATTTCAAATCAGTGACAAGATTTTTTTAAATTTTTAAAATGGCTACCCATTTATATTTAGGCTAATTACATGTAAATAGTCGACTGGATGTTCATACTCGGGCTAGTCAGACAATGGCTGACACTAAATAGTCCAAATTTTTTTGCCTTTTGGGGGCATTAAATGGCTAGTATGGCCATAAAGGAATATGTTAAGTAAATTAGATGCTTTTACTGACACACTAATAGCATATTCATGTTTGGAAATGCAGTATATGAAAAAAGGCCCTGGTTTTAGGATGGCCTATGTAAAACAGTTTTGAAGTTTACACAGATGTGAAAAAAACAGACCACCAGTTTCAAGGTGTCAAATCTCTGTTAATTGATATATGACCCCTACTTTTCTTGCTGGAAATGGACAGTAGAAACACTTAGCTTCAAAAGCATGTAAGTTAGCCCTTATTCAAATGGTACCAGCTATGACTGCCAGCATTATGGAACACGTCACATTTACTATAGTTTATTATAGGGACGTCTATTTACAGGTCTTACTCCTTTATATATCCAATATTTTTTAACAAATTTTGCTAACGCCATAATCACAATTTTTAAAACTGATAAAAGTAACATAAAAAGAAATTATTTTTTGTTGTCAATGTATGAAAGGTACGGCTTAGGTTGTTTAAACAAAAAATTCAAAAAGGTCAATGGTAAGGTTTATTTTATGCTTTCTTTATCAGTATAGTGAGACTTATAAGATATATAAATCACATGTATTCTAGCTACAGAGTACAGTTCAGTAGGGTCTTGCTCAGATTAGGATCTGTCTAGGATAGTGTGGGTCCCTGTGGGGTTTAGTGATAGGGCTGGTATACAAGTGGGAAATAAAAAAGAAAATCGCTCCTCTAAATACTTGGAATAATGAGAATAACCTGAAGTAACTCCTTTAGATTTTTCAAACGCGAAATTTTAGTGTGTATTGCCATTGCATCTGTCAAAAGGTGAAGGTCTTGTGGCGGATAGATATATTTTCATGTTTCTATTATATATAAATTAAATTGAAGTACAAATGCGTTTCTACATGTTTATAAATACCGTGATGATATATTTTCAATACTTCTCTTTAATTTAGTAATTTCAAATGATACATCAAATAACTCTATTTGCTCTCGGATTGCGAAAGTGAAAGGTGTTGCAAGGCATTTCCGGTCACAAAATATTCTACTAAATAAAGTTACATTTTCAAGTGCATTTTATGAAAACGAAAGATTTCCTTTTTGCACATTCAAAGGTTTGTTTCATTTCACTGCCCATGAGTCCATAAATGAAAATACTAATGAGTACATCATGCTTTTGTGCTTTCATATTCGTACTCAAAATATTCGACCCAGTTTATGTAACATGGTAGTTACTTCATTCCTGTAATAGATTCATTGCAAAGTTTTTTAATGTACTTTGGGTGGTTCAGGACAACGCTACACGTTAAGACACCAGATATTAAGTTAAAAATCAATTTTTTAAAGGCACTGGTAAGTTTGTTCCCCAGACCCCTACTGCCATCTGAATAATTGGACACCAAGTAAGACTTAAATTCTGTTTTTCACTGCCACATGAAAATTTCATTGCTTGTATTTTCAAATGTTGTTACAAATCATAAACAGTGTTAAAAGTATCAATTAAATGACAAATATTCCCCTAAAAAACTTGTTAACTAACCAGTCAGTACCATGTTTTTATTAGTTATCACATTTAAAATACATACACTTAAGTCAGGTAGACATTTAGCGGTGTAACCAAAAATCATTGACTTGTGAAGAGGTTTATAAGTGTTTTGTATAATAAAACAAATATTTTTCATATAAAGTATCACATAATATTAATTCTTTTTGAACTTTGCTTTTCAGGTATGTATTTTTTTTAAGAAACAAAGGGTTTAAAAAAATGTTGAAGTCGCCAAGGTTGACAACACCGATTCTAGTCGCTGGCATATAGACATGGAAGAAAATTTTTCCACATTGTTTTGAATGGTCGAAGTTCAAATTAAAGAAGTTTAACTGTATATTGATTAATGGACTGGCTAGAGATCTGGTTACCAGAACTGCTGGTATAGGGGTCTGGTAACCAAAAGTGCAGTCACTGCCTATTAGCATTTTATATAATATTATACAAAAAAATATCAGCAGCATGAACTTGAAAACCTGGATGGTTTAGGCTGCAAAAACTGAAGCTGGGGGTTTGTTTCAATAAAATGGCTTGTGGGTGGAAAGAATATTTGTAAAATAGAAGTCTGTAGTGTTGAACCAGTATTGCGATATTGATCTGCCGTATCTCAATCAATATCGTGATATATTGTTGCAATATTACACATGCATTTGAAGTTTACCATTGGTTCATGAAAGAGTATTGTGGAACAGTTGTGACAGTTTAAATTACTAGTATTTAATAGACTAAAGATCACATGACCCAAAGTTGGCTGAACTTCCCACTCATGTTCAAGCAAAACAGTTTCACAGAGGGTCAACATTGCACCTTTAAATTTGCAGACATCAACCTTGATTGAATTTGTCTATGCAAATGATTTGTTAAATTTGTGGTTCTGCCTGAGCATTTGACCGTCATTTTACTCATAAAACAACAAGCTACATTTTCAAAAATTATGATATTTTCTGAGTGGATTTGAACTTTATATGGTGGTAATTCCAAAATGTAGCTTTTTCCTTTGAAACTTTTGATGATTTCAGCCAAAGTGTTTTCCATTTTGAATGTGTCATCGATTTTGCGTTGGTATTGTATATTTAGAAGAAAGTTATTACCGGTATTGCAGTATTATTCTGGCATTGGGTACATTGGCTGTTATAATACATTGTAATAATTTAAACGTATCAAATGCAAGAAAACAGTGCCATTCACTAAATTACTGTAGTGTTCAATGTTTTTATAAGAATTTGGTTACCATAATATTATACAGATCCTTTTCCCCAGCATACCAGTATTCTGAGACTGTACAAATACAGGGTATCACCGAAATATACCAGTTTACCAGTAATACTGCCCACCACTAATTGGACTGCTATTTGTTGTGATATATTTGTTGTTGCGTTAGTTATAAGTATTGTTTATGATCAGTCCACTAAGCTGTTGCACAAACTAATTTAATTCATTAGAGAACATTTAAATCAGGAGAAATAAACTTAATCAGCACCCCTTTATTGTAGACTGTTTAAGTTTTCTGTTCAGCTTTAATGCTGCACTTTTTCTTTGGGCTTATATCCTTAAATACTCATCTTTTTCCTCCCCTTAAACATAGTGAGGCTAGTATTGCAATAGTTCAGATTGACAGTAAGCCCCTTATTCAACAAATGACCTTTTGATCCCTGTTACACGATAGCCGCATCCTTTCAGTGATCCAATTAAGAAAAATGTATCATGCCAAAGTGTATGCAGTACAATCACAAGCGTGACTTGGCCAGCAGATGCATTGCTATCGCATTGAAAGTTGAGTGATGGTGCGCACTTTGGCACCCACTAAACAAATGCTGTTCATCCGGGTTCTAATAGAGTGCTGAGTAGTCTCCATACGGCTTGCCTCCTAGTGAAACCTTTAAAACCTTTGATTTCAGACCCAACCTTTAAAACCTTAAAATCTTTTGAAAAACAAAAAACTTTTAAAACAGCCAGATAGCCTGTAATTTTCACTAAAAACCTATATTTTTGTTCAGACTGCTTTCCGTGCTTGACAATTTAAAGCAAGTAATGGTTGCACTACTGTATTTCTTTTTAAGTGTTGTTATAAGGATACTGCTTGTGAATCAATCAAATGTGTAATTCAATCAGTATCATTTTTTAATTAATTTTTTGTCACGTTTCAATAATTGTTGTGGTTGTGGAATTTAGCATATAACTTTGATGTCATCATCAAGCAAATAGATCAATTTAAGTATCATGCTATGAACCTTATGCAAAAAGATTAGGTGGCATATCGGCTTAAAATCTAAAATCAATTTGCAATTTGCTGCATGTGTTTGATGTTACATAAAATCAACATAATAAAATCTGTTTCAAGAAATTTTGAGAACAGGGATCTTTTAATTAGAATCAAACATTCATTCTCAGGTGACTTGAGACAGGCTGATAACTGGCATGTTCAGTAAATTGCAAATTAAGGACAGTAATTTTAAGTGGTAGTGCTATCTGATCAGGATCTACACTATTCGCTTATTGACTTTTTGCTTATTTATGACAGAAAGTAATTGCTAAGGATCTAAACTAATAGCTTTAGATTCATTGGTTTATTTCAAGAGGCAATTAGTGTCAATCCAAATTAGACTGCACAAATAAGCAGGCTGAACTGAATCTATGCTGATGCCAAGGTGATGAAAGGAGTTAATAAGGGAAAAAGATGATCTGGATCTACCGGTTACTCATGGCATAAATATAGGCCATATTGGTGGAGTAAACGGTTAAAGTCAGAAGACAAAGTAATGATGCCAATAGTTTCATTACTGGTTGGAATCTGATGACATCAGTAATTCCAAATTTCCTGCATGCTCACCGCACAAATTGGGAAACAACAATTATGAATTTAATCAATATTTGATTGAATGTGTTCATTTTGGTATGAAAACATTTGGGTTGTGTGAACACATTCTTCAAGTAAATTATGCAAACGTTTTTCATACCCAGATCGACACAATAAAATGTGGATTCAGTTCTTATTTTCAAACCCATAAATATTCTTAATTTTACAGAAATCATAAAAGAATTTTTGATATTACAGCACTTTTGAATCACTGTTGGAATAGCCAGGTTGAAGACAAATCAAATGACAACACTTTTTCTTCACAGCAACTCATGGAAAAACATGCATGTTTGTTAGAATCACAAGTCAGAACTTTGTGCAAAATCCAATTAATTGTGAGAGGCTTTTATTGTAGACACACCATAGAATATGACACACTGCGCACAACTAGTTACATGAATAAGACTTCACCTGAAGTGCAAATATTGGGAGTTGTCTTTCAGATAAAATGTCAAGCCAGATTCATCTTAGGTAAGAAACAGACATGAAAACCATTCTGACTGTAAAGACATCATCATTAGCTAAAAAAAAACAAATCAATAAGCTAGGCCTCTATAACCATAAATGATGAACATTACCGAGATAAGTAACTGACTTATAGAGCATTAAATTGCTAACATCTCTATTAATTTTGCCAGCTAGTGAGCTGGAGGTTTCCTTTAGTCATTAATGCTCAATTTGATTTAGAAACTGTCAATTTAGTGTTCATCCTTTGAGAGAAATAACTCTTATACAGAGTTCATTATATTTCTATAATACTCTCTGAAGGGTAATTTACATAGATATAACACAAACTGTTCTAATGTCAGGTTTTAAATTTCATGTCAGCCAAGAAATGTTACCCTAGAAACAATGACATTACTGTTTGAAAAGGAGGCCCACTGATAAAAAAATCTTCCAAACAAGAGAAAGTTAAAATGTTTATGCAAGTAAATAATTATGCGCCAGGCAGAGGAAAATGTAGTCTTTGATCGGTGACATTTTGGTATTTTTAGTTTTTGCTATATTTTTTTATAAATTTCAAAGAATTATCTCGTTACAATATTGTTATTATCTTATTCTATAGGTGATTTTATTATATATTTTGAATAAAAAATAAATATTATCTCTTTTCCAGGAAAATGCATATTAAACCAACATATCATTGTGTCATCTTTGTAACTTGATGTGATTTCAAGAAATGGCATCACATTACCTAAAACACATTTTCATAAGACACAGATGAGCCCAATGTCAAGCGATTACTTGTTGAATATAAAATATACTCTGCAGTAGAAGATGATTATGACCTCTAAAACTGTAAATTTTAGTTATTCAACACCAAAAACAACTATTTGGAAGATAATCAATTAATTTGTAGCATTCAATGTTGTTGGGGCTTTTAGCTCGACTATTCGAAGAATATGTCGAGCTATTCTACTCACTTAGGTGTCGGCGTCGCCGTCGCCGTCCCGCTTTGGTTAAAGTTTGCGTGCAACATACCTATATCTTACAAACTCCTATAGCTACAGCTTTGAAACTTGGCACACTTGTTCATCATCATGTCCTGAGTGTGTGTGCCAAGAACCATAACTCTAACTTTCATTTTGATCAAATTATGGCCCTTTTTCGACTTAGAATTTCAGGTTAAAGTTTGCGTGCAAGCTACTGTACAAACACATAACTTCAATACTACTTATACTACAGCTTTGAAACTTGGCACACTTGTTCATCATCATGTCCCGAGTGTGTGTGCCAAGAACCATAACTCTAACTTTCATTTTGATCAAATTATGGCCCTTTTTCGACTTAGAATTCTAGGTTAAAGTTTGCGTGCAAGCTACTGTACAAACACATAACTTCCATACTCTTTATACTACAGCTTTGAAACTTTCAGCACTTGGTCATTATCATATCCTGAGTGGATATGCCAAGAACCATTACTCTTACTTCTACTTTTTTCAAATTATGGCCCTTTTTCGACTTAGAATTTCAGGTTAAAGTTTGCGTGCAAGCTACTGTACAAACACATAACTTCAATACTACTTATACTACAGCTTTGAAACTTTCAGCACTTGTTCATTATCATATCCCGAGTGGATATGCCAAGAACCATAACTCTTACTTTCATTTTGATCAAATTATGGCCCTTTTTCGACTTAGAATTTTAGGTTAAAGTTTGCGTGCAAGCTAGTTTCTTTAATACTTCTTGTACTATAGCTTTGAAACTTTCAACACTTGTTTACCATCATGACCCCGACTATGTATTCCAAGAACCATAACTCTTTCTTTAATTTTTAATCAAATTATAGCCCTTTTTCAACTTAAAATTTCTGGTTAAAGTTTGCATGCAAGCTAGTTACTTTCATTCTTCTTGTACTATAGCTTTGAAACTAAAGACACTTGTTCACCATCATGACCCTGACTATGTATGCCAAGAACCATAACTCTTTCTTTGATTTTTATCAAATTATTGCCCTTTTTCACTTAGAATTTAAGGTTAAAGTTTGCGTGCAAGCTAGTTACTTTCATACTTCTTTGTACTACAACTTTGAAATTTGTTCTTTATCATGACCCTGACTATGTTTGCCAAGAACCATAACTCTTTCTTAGATTTTTATCAAATTATTGCGCTTTTTAGAATTAGAAATTAAGGTTTAAGTTTACGTGCAAGATGGTGAAACCTCATAACTTTCATTCTATTAAAACCACAACTTTTAAACTTTGTATACGTTTATTTTATCACACATCAGGTTGATGTTCAAAGGCCCATAACTCATCCTTGCTTTTTTTATTTAATTTTTGCCCTTTTTCACTTTGAAATTAGAATTAAGACTTAGAAATTATGGTTAAAGTTTCAGTGTTAGTGTTTTTCATAGGTAATGCTATAGAAAAGGTTTAAAACAGATTTACTTAACATACTTTGGATGAAAGTGTTGAGTGGTTATACTATACTATACTATACTATACTATACTATACTATACTATACTATACTATACTATACTATACTATACTATACTATACTATACTATACTATACTATACTATACTATACTATACTATACTACACACACCACACCACACCACACCACACCACACCACACCACACCACACCACACCACACCACACCACACCACAACACAACACAACACAACACAACCACATACCACACCACACCACACCACCCCCAGCACACCACACCACCCCAACCACCACCACCACACCACCACCACACCACACTACCATCACCCCCACCACCACCACATACCACCACCACACCACACTACCATCACCCCCACCACCACCACATACCACCACTACAAACAACACCACCACCACACCACCACCTCCACACCACCACATACCACCACCACCACTAACAACAACAATACCACCACCACCACCAACAACACCATCACCAATAACAACACCACCAACAACAACACCACAAACAACAACACCACCAAAAGCAACAACAACAACAACACAAACAACAGAAGCAACAATAACACAAATAACAACAACAACTCTACCAACAACACTGTCAACAACACCACCAACAACACCCCCACCACCACCACCACCAACAACAACAACAACAACACTACCACCAACAACAACAACAACACCAACAAGACAACCAACAATAACTCAAAGAACAACAACAACACCACCATCAACACCACCACCAACTATACCGTAAACAACACCACAAACAAAAACACCACCACCAACAACACCATCACCAACAACACGAACATCACCAACAACAACACCACCACCAACATCAACACCAATAATATTATCAACAACACCAACAACTAACAGCACTAACAACAACACCAACATAACAACACTACCACCAACAACACCACCACCACCAACAACAACACCACCACTACCAACACCAACAACAATACCAACAACAGCAACTACACCAACACCACCAACAACAGCAACCGGCATACCATACCATACTATACTACACCACACCTCACCACATCACTTTAGGTGGGCAGGGATAGTGGGTTGATGGGTGTGGGATCAGGGGTGTATGGGCTGGGTTGTGTAAACACTCTTAAAAAACTACAATAATAAATTAAGTGTAATTTATTGATTTCCTAACTTAGATTAAGAAACTTTTGTTCATGTGTGTGTGTTGGGTGTCATAAACTCCTGAATTACTTCCCAGTTTAAATGAAGCCCAGTTTAAAATGTGCTTAAATTTGTCTGACTTCGAATAGTCGAGCTTGCAGTCGTTTCCGACTGGCTCTTGTTAATGATTATAATAGATTTTATTTCCCTAATTGTTTGATGTTATACCTCAGGTACAACTGATAGTGCTTTTATACATAGTACATTGTGACCAAGTATTATACTGGATAACATTTGTGTGAGGAGAAAAAACAAGTTTAATTAAGTACAGCTGGATAGGCACCACGGGGAGGGTGAGGGTGGAAAAATAACATCCACAAAGTTATCACATTGTTTAGAATTTTGAAGCTTGATAACAGTGTTATTGGCAATTTCCTGTGAGAGGCAGGAATGCAGTCCTTTAATTAGCTGGCAGTTACTTGATGTCTCCTCTATAATCAAGTTCCAAGAACTGAACTATTTTCAGCCACTCTAATCCATACTAGACTGATCACTGCAGAAGCTGCAGCTGGAGTGAAACTGGTATGTTACAGGATATAGATGCTTTGATGAACTTAACCCTTCACTCCGTAGATAAGAATTTCATGGCATGGGCAAACATTGTAGATCCAGATTAGCTGGCTCATCAATTATGTCTGATCAGGATGTGCAATGTTGGCTTTTCAATTCACTAAGTCAATTTTGACAAAGATGTGATTTGAACTGTCTTAAAACCGTCTAGGTAGTAGGTGCATGTTGTGACTAAGTTAGTCTGATCACAAGTGCTTGAAACCAAGTAAAGCTCCTGACCACAAGTGAAAATACCCTGTATTCATTTTTATGTTCACTCAATGAAATAAAAATTAAAGGGATAAAATATTATTGTGCATTACTTATAAGCAATGCTTATAAGCAGTTGGCAACGATTTGTAAAAAACGAACAGAAAAGTACATTGTAGTCCAGCCCTTCGTGTGACCAGGTGCAGTAGACAAAGGTCATGTGGTCAATTGCTTTAGATCATTAATATAAATAAATGGCCACTATTTATTGGTCTGAAATTTTTTAAGTGACACAATTAAACATAAAACTTAGATTTTTCTGTCTACATGGTCTATGCATAAATATTCTTCTTTTAGAAACTTTTTAATGGTTAAACAATGTTTCACATAAATTTCATGCAAAACCCGTCTGACCTCTGCCATTGTCATTAAGCTGCCTTCAGATATCGCAGGAAAGAGTCATATGTCAAAAGTAATCCCCTTTAATTGCAGCTATTTTAGCTCCAACAGAAGGTTTTGCTGTCTGTAATTGACAGAAAACACTTTCTATTTCAGAACCATGTGATCAATAGCGATTGATGGCATCTGGACGTCACAGCCTGGCTGCGTGTGACAATACCAGACTAGAAAGGTAACATTTGTGACAAGTTGTACTCCAATCCTGAATGCTCAAGTGATATCCCAAACCACGGTGTGCATGAGGTGATAGTGAACATGGAACCTTCAATACAATATTTTCTAAATAATACCAGTCCATGTTCTGTGGCATTTAGTCCTCAGATGAAAGGATGAGTTTGCCCTAAATGAGAAACAACATAGGGTGAAACAGAAAAGAGTGTTCACAGTGGAGTGGATCATAGAATAAAAATCTAAATTGTACTCTTTACTGCTGTAAATAGTGAATTGCACTATACCCTGGGTTAGGAGGTGTGGGCAGTTATATGCATGCCCGTGAAGAGTCAATCAAACCAAGTCTGCAATATTTTCATATTTGCAATGTTCCTTGACTTCCAAAGTTCTCATTTCATCTATTTTATCTAATTTAATTACTTAATCAAAGCCTTTCTTAGATCTTAAATCTGCCCACTATGAGTTTGGGTTTATTGCCATGTAGCAAGATAAAATCTGCAGCTTTGGTAACCATAAGATTTGATTGTTTTGGGGATCCTCAGATTGGAGAAATATCCTAGCAATCAATATTGCAGTGTTTTTGATGTTGATTAAAAGCAAGACATTTTGAACATCTGATCAGTGAAGGGTATAATTTACATGATGTACATTGGAGAAAACCCTCTGGGAATACGTTTGAAAGAACTAAGTTTTTGACTGTTTTCAATTCGAAAATGATTTTAAAAAGTGTTAGAATCATGACTAAGCACTCTTGAAATACTGGCTAAGCACTGTTGGCAACTATTGTTAAAGTCATGACTAAGCACTGGTGGCAACTATTGTTAAAGTCATGACTAAGCACTGGTGGCAACTATTGTTAAAGTCATGACTAAGCACTGTTGGCAAATATTGTTAAAGTCATGACTAAGCACTGTTGGCAACTATTGTTAAAGTCATGACTAAGCACTGTTGGCAACTATTGTTGCAGTCATGACTAAGCACTGTTGGCAACTATTGTTGAAGTCATGACTAAGCACTGTTGGCAACTATTGTTAAAGTCATGACTAAGCACTGTTCGCAACTATTTTTGAGGTCATGACTAAGCACTGTTGGCGACTATTGTTAGTCATGACTAAGTACTGTTGGTAACTATTGTTGAAGTCATGACAAAGCACTGTTGGCAACTATTGTTGAAGTCATGACTAAGCACTGGTGGCAACTATTGTTAAAGTCATGACTAAGCACTGTTGGCAACTATTGTTAAAATCATGACTATGCACTTTTGGCAAATATTGTTTAAGTCATGACTAAGCACTGTTGGCAACTATTGTTAAAGTCATGACTAAGCGCTTTGGCAACTATTTTTGATGTTGTGATTAAACACTGATGGCAACTATTGTTGAAGTGATGACTAAGCACTGTTGGCAACTATTGCCAAAGACATGACTAAGCACTGTTGGCAACTATTGTTAATGTCATGACTAAGCTAAGCACTTCTTGCAACTATTGTTAAAGTCATGACTAAGCACTGTTGGCAAATATTGTTTAAGTCATGACTAAGCACTGTTGATAACTATTGTAAAGTCATGACTAAGCACTGTTGGCAAATATTGTTAAAGTCATGACTAAGCACTGTTGGCAACTATTGTAAAAGACATGACTAAGCACTGTTGGCAACTATTGTTTAAGTCATGACTAAGCACTGTTGGCAACTATTGTTGAGGTCATGTCTAAGCACTGTTGGTGACTATTGTTAGTCATGACTAAGCACTGTTGGCAACTATTGTTAAAGTCATGACTAAGCACTGTTGGCAACTATTGTTAAAGTAATGACTAAGCACTGTTGGCAACTATTGTTTAAGTCATGACTAAGCATTGTAAGCAACTATTGTTGAGGTCATGACTAATCACTGTTGGTAACTATTGTTTAAGTCATGACTAAGCACTGTTGGCAACTACTGTTTAAGTCATGACTAAGCACTGTTGGCAACTATTGTTGAAGTCATGACTAAGCACTGTTGGCAACTATTGTTGAAGTCATGACTAAGCACTGTTGGCAAATATTGTTAGAGTCATGACTAAGCACTATTGGCAAATATTGTTAAAGTCATGACTAAGCACTGTTGGCAACTATTTTTGAAGTTGTGATTAAGCACTGTTGGCAACTATTGTTAAAGTCATGACTAAGCATTGTAACTTTGTAAGCAACTATGGTTGAGGTCATGACTAAGCACTGTTGGCGACTATTGTTAGTCATGACTAAGCACTGTTGGCAACTATTCTTGAAGTCATGACTAAGCACTATTGGCAACTATTGTTGAAGTCATGACTAAGCACTTCTTGCAACTGTTATTTTTGAAGTCATGACTTGAACTAGCCATAGGTGACAATGGTTGTTGAAATCATGACTTACATTAGGTGACAATGGTTGTTGAAATCATTACTTACCAAAGATGACAATGGTTGTTGAAATCATGACTTACCAAAGATGACAATGGTTGTTGAAATCATGACTTACCAAAGATGACATTGGTTGTTGAAATCATGACTTACCAAAGATGACAGTGATTGTTGAAATCATTACTTACCAAAGATGACAATGGTTGTTGAAATCATGACTTACCATAGCTGACAATGGTTGTTGAAATCATTACTTACCAAAGATGACAATGGTTGTTGAAATCATGACTTACCAAAGATGACAATGGTTGTTGAAATCATGACTTACCAAAGATGACAATGGTTGTTGAAATCATGACTTACCAAAGATGACAATGGTTGTTGAAATCATGACTTACCAAAGATGGCAATGGTTGTTGAAATCATGACTTACCAAAGATGACAATGGTTGTTGAAATCATGACTTACCAAAGATAACAATGGTTTTTGAAATCATTACTTACCAAAGCTGACAATGGTTGTTGAAATCATGGCTTACCAAAGATGACAATGGTTGTTGAAATCATGACTTACCATAGCTGACAATGGTTGTTGAAATCACATGGGGAGGTCTTTATCTCTGATGACTCCCTATATTCCAGGTGACAGACAGAAACATGAAGAAGATGAGAGCTTGACAACACTACTGCATGCTGCTGTACATCAAAGGTCCCCACTGATCTCATGCATAGGTTCCTGATTGGTGGACACATGGATAGTTACACAAGTATTTACAATTTTATTTTTTGTTAACATAACACATTTACTATTTACATATTATACTCTATTCCAAAAGAAAGTGAGTACTTTGGTTTCTGTGATATTTCATTAACTGCTTATCTTTCCAAATATTTAGTATCAAAATTGAGAAAATTACAATAATTAAGCCAATCTTCACTAACTCACAGAAAGTATGCACTAGATTGTCATTTTTTTAACCCTCTACTCCATAGATATACAGTTTTATTGCCGTTTTACGATCAAAAATGACTTCCGGTTTCGATTTTTTGCCGTTTCATGGTAAAAAATGGACTTTAAAAAATATAGGGGATCCACTGTACGACCGCGTTATAATGGACTGCGGAATTAAACGAACCGCTTTATAAAGAGTCCGCAGTGTACCTTTATTGCATTGGCAAGCACTGTAGATCCAGATCAGCTGGCACTTAAGATTAATTGCAGAGTCACCTGCATATTTGATTACAGAGGAATTATAACAGTTTCTTAATTGTTATGTTTTCTTTCATTGTAATTATTGTCATGTTTCTTTTGACAAGATGTAAATTGGGGTGGGGGGGGAACAACCACTGCACCCCTTGATACCTCTAGTTGTTGTGGTCTCAAAATACATTAAAACGATGAAGTTTGCATGCTTTCTAAGTCTAAAATTACAAGTTTTGCAGTTTATATAGTACATTCATGTTCTCTAAAGCCTAACTAAGAATATTTTGTAATAGGATTATGCCTTTGTTATATAATTATTATATTTCTGATAAGACCGGTAAGGTGCACTTGCACTTGCCATTTTGTGCTTAGAAAAAAAAACAGCTGAAAGTATATCCTAATAATAACCTCAGTTACTCGATGGGATACGGCTTTAAGCCAACAAGCTGCCAGTGTAGATCTAGATCAGTCAGCATGTTCTTGACGTCTTACCATGATCTACAATGTTCCCTTGCAGACTTATCAGCTTATTTTTGACCAAGAAGCCACCTGTATAGATCCAAATCAGATGGCACAGATTTTCCCGGGATATTTGGACAAAGTCCAGTGTTTTGGCAGTCAGGCTAAATCTGGCAGTTTAGGTTCAATCTTGATGCTGAATGTGGCAATGACATACATTATTATTTTCCATTGATACTATTCCTGGCCATGTTAGATTTGCCTCATTATTGTCTTTGCTGTTAAGTGAGATGTTATTTTGAGCCACATAGACCGGCCAAGTTTTTCTAAATCCAGTGTGAGAGATTCATTTGTTACTTGCGATTTGGAGATTAAATCTGACTGTCCCAATCTAAATAATTGATGAAGACCAGCACGTTTTAAGACATGAAATAGTTTCAATTTTACCTATGGTGCACCCTGTCATTATAAAGCACTGTAAAAACAAATAACATGCTTCTTTGAATTAGTCATATAATTTCATAATGGACCAATGTGGTTTAAGATTTTATGGAGAATTTGTTAATTTCAGTGTCTTCAATTTGCCGTTTTCCAAGTTACATAGTTTAAAATGTCAAATACACTGCTAAATGCAATTTTCTTTGGATGTACACACTTATAAGATGTGGACGATATTTACATTAATCTAAGCCCTGAGTTGCTTGTTAAAAAAGCCATAATGAATGCTTGTTTTCACCCTTGAATTCACTGGGGATTTGCCAAAGCAAAACATCAAAAATGGTGATAAGTTTTAACAATGAAAAAAATACTTAATAAACTATGGATTTACAGTGGCAGCTTATGGTATAAAAACTAAAAACTATAGATGGAGTATAGTGTATATGATACTAGAGGGAGTTTGAAATCATCGTCATCAGGGGTCAGTTGTTTGCACGAGAGAGAATATATTTATCAAAACAAAATAAAGCAGTTTTAACATCTACGTTTTTTTTTAAATAAATAACTTTGATTACTTTATCTTCATCAATTAAAAACTATGTATGTTATCTAAAATGCTATTTCAGAGTTATCTCCTGTTGTTGGTTCGGATCATTGCCAACTGAAATCATGTACCTTCTTAAAGCAGCTACTGAAATATTCATTTTGCACTTGTTATTTTATAGCCTCAGTATCATTATACCCCCGCATACGAAGTATATGTTCGTGAGTACATTTGCGCGAACTATTTTTTTCTCATGTGGATTTTTTCTCAGTCCATTATTTTTCGGAGGGGGGGAGCACGATTTAACAAAATCTTGTGACGCGAACTACTTCTACAGTTTTTGAGATATTGACTTGAAACTTGATACATATGTTTGGCATGAAGTGTAGATGTGCGTGACATATTTTTCGTGTGGATCAGTCCATTATTTTTTGCAGGGGACATGATTTAACAAAATTTTGTTATGCAAACTTCTAAATCTTGTGATGCGAAGTACTTCTACAGTTTTTAAAATATTGACTTAAAACTTGATACTTATGTTCCGCATGAAGTGTAGATGTGCATGACATATTTTTCGTGTGGATCAGTCCATTATTTTTTGCAGGGGACATGATTTAACAAAATTGTGTTATGCAAACTTCTACACTTACTACGTCAACAGTTTTCAAGATATCTACTTGAAACTTTAAACATATGTTCGTGAGTACATTTGCGCGAACTTTTTTTTTTCTCATGTGGATCAGTCCATTTTTTTTCGGAGGGGAGCACGATTTAACAAAATCTTGTGACGCGAACTTCTTCTACAGTTTTTAAGATATTGACTTGAAACTTGATACATATGTTCGGCATGAAGTGTAGATGTGCGTGACATATTTTTCGTGTGGATCAGTCCATTATTTTTTGCAGGGGACATGATTTAACAAAATCGTGATATGCAAACTTCTACACTTACTACGTCAACAGTTTTCAAGATATCGACTTGAAACTTTAAACATATGTTCGTGAGTACATTTGCGCAATTTTTTTTTTCTCATGTGGATCATTCCATTATTTTTCGGAAGGGAGCATGATTCAACAAAATCTTGTGACGCGAACTACTTCTACAGTTTTTAAGATATTGACTTGAAACTTTATACATGTGTTCGGCATGAAGTGTAGATGTGCGTAACATATTTTTTGTGTGGATCAGTCCATTATTTTTTGCAGGGGACATGATTTTACAAAATTGTGTTATGCAAACTTCTACAGTTTTCAAGGTATAAGACTTTAAACTAAAATTGTATGTTCTGCATGAAGTGCACATGTAAGCGACATATTTTTTTTGTGGATCAGTCCATTATTTTTTTGGAGGGGAGCATTATTTAACAAAATCTTTTATTTAAAATCTTATGACGCAAACTACTTCTCCAGTTTTCAAACTTTAAACATACGTTTGTGAGTAGATTTCCATGACATACTTTGTTTCATGTGGATCAGTCCATTATTTTTTAGCAGGGGAGTATGATTCAACAAAATCTTGTGTTATGCAAACTTCTACAGTTTTCAAGATATCGACTTGAAACTGAAATCATATGTTCTGCATGAAGTGCGCATGTTAGTGACATATTTTTTACGGATCAGTCCATTTTTGGTTGAAGGGGAGCATTATTTAACAAAATCTTATGACACAAACTACTTCTCCAGTTTTCAAACTTTTAACATACGTTCGTGTTTAGATTTGCATGACATATTTGTTTTCATTTGGATCAGTCCATTATTTTTTAGAAGGGGAGCACGATTCAACAAAACCTTGTGACGTCAACTACTTTTACAGTTTTGTTTACATCCGGTGAAAACCCAAGTTGCTATTTTTAAACACAACTTTTGCTTTACATGACGTGGCATTAGCATTAGCTCACCAAATGACATCATTATTCTTATCCCTCTCGGAAGAATAACAACATGTGCCCGGGTGAAGGTCGAGTAGCTGTGTGCGTATCAACAGATTGTAAAAAAAATACTCAGAAGATGCTCGATCGTTTTTTTTTCTGACACAGAGACAGCGTAGTAAGTAATATGTATGTAATTATCATGCAACTGAAATGGACTTGTATCGGTAGGCGGATATAGTCCTACGTTTGGTTTCGTTAGCATTAGCTCTCCAAATGACGTCATTATTCTTATCCCTCTTGGAAGAATAACAACATGTGCCCAAGTGAAGGTCGTGTAGCTGTGTGCATAAAATTAAATGCAGATTGCAAAACAATACTCAGAAGATGCTTGATTGTTTTTTTCTTATGCAGACGGCGTAGTAAGTAATATGTATGTAATTATCATGCAACTGAAATTGCCTTGTATTGGTAGGCGGATATAGTCCTACGTTTGATTTTCTAAAATTGTTATGCCGCAAGAAAATTTAAAATCGGATTACACAAAATGAAAGTAGGTCTACATCAGAATATGCCGTCCAATGATGTACTTTGGAAACTAAAATGCGCAAAAATTATGTACATTACAACAGCAGAAATAAACAACTACCATCAATTTCATAATTATTGAAAATATTCATGAAGTTCTATCATTTTTGTTTATGGAGAATTTTCACTGAGCCATAGTTGATTAAGTTGATTAAGATAAATGACAATAAATGATAAACCCATGCCTCCAGATGTCTTAATTTTGTGTTTCAAAAAAGCTCAAATGAACTTAAGAAATGGCTTCCCAATGGTATATAAATTGCTATCTTCCAGAAGCTTTGGGGGGCTTCGACCCCTTGTCCCCCACCAGTGCCCTGGACCTACCGGAGCCCTAGCAGCCCCCTGGACCCCCAGCAAATTTTCAGGATTTCAATTATTTTTCAACTTTCACCCATGAAAGATGCAAACATCATTTCTGTATACTCTGACAAAGCAGTATTGCGGGGGAGGGAGGGGGGGGGGTATTAATCACCTTCAGTGATAGCTCTAGTTTTGATAACTGGAGAGATGAATGCTTCAAACACTATATTTGTATATTGCTGTGGGAGGATATTCATATCTCTTGAATATCAAAAGACAATTTTATAAACTTACTGTTCATCAATAACATTTAGTTAATGCATTAAAGGTTGATAATCAGGATCATTTTGAATCATTTAAAGATTGTGTTAAAGTTGTTTGTTGTTGGTTTTTAGTCAGTCCATCACATTATGTAAGTGATTGCTATGAAACTAAAATGAATGTCCCCAATCATGACCTACAACAAGATTTCCAACAAGATTCTTAGCTCTTCCAGGAATATTTTAACAGTCATGTCCTTTTTAGCACTTTCTTATAAGTTATGTAGTTGGCCAATATCTTAAGTATAACTTAACCTTAATATTTGATGGCTGTACATCTTTCATATTAGTTACTCCAATTAAATATGCCTTTTATCACATTGGAGAAAAATGTAGATCAAGATCAGCTGGCACATCCACGCCCTCTGATCTGGATCTACACTGCTTGCTTCTTGGTCTGAAATAACATTAATAAATGAATCTTAAAGCAAACAGTGTAGATCCTGATCAGACACCACAGATATACCGCCTGATCTGGATATACACTGCAGTGTTTGCCCGTGCAATAAAAATTGTATTGGTTTAAATGACCTTTGTTCCAAAGGAGCACATAGCTATTTTTATTCTGAAATAGTGTTTCAAAGTTTATTGTATTAATATTTGTCAGCTGAGATTGAAAATTAATTAGTCTAGGACAGTTTGAGCAGCAACACATGCCACTCATGCTCAAATCAAAATCTGCTATTGATATTGGTAAATGTGGAAAGTTAGACTCAGTTAATGGATTAGCAATATTTATGAGAACAAAAGAGTGATTAAATACCTTTATTTTTATATATATATATATATATATATATATAGTTATATCTATTTGCAATTTTCTGTAGGAATTGCACAGTGGGTGATTGTTTGATGTTTAGAGAATAGAGTATGAATTGTCAAGAACAGAACAGGGCTGAAGGTTATAAAACTGCGAATGGAAACCAATCTCAAATCTCAAGCATCTGATTGGCTGAAATGGGGACTTGTTGCCATTTCAGCCAGTCAGATGCTTGAGATTTGAGACTGGTTTCCAATCTCAACTTTTATAACCTTCAGCCCGGCACTAAATATTTGATTTGCCTGTGTGGTATTATGGATTGGCAGGACAATTTTGAGAATTTCTTTGTTCCTTGTTTGACTGTGAAATGTTTTTAGTGTTTGAAGATTGGAACAATCAATTATGATGTTTAGCTTTCTCCAGAGAAATGAAGTGGGCTATTTGCTCAATCAATAGTGGGCATGTTGGGTATGTGTCTTTGTGGCTTTTGGAGGTAGACTTTGTTCATAACTAGTGTTTGGAATCTCTGGGTCCATAAATAAATCGATTAAGAAGACAGCTTTTTTTCCAGATGTTTCGGCTTATCATTTACTCCATATAGTGTGCATTTTAATGCATGCAACCAGTGTAGATCCAGGTCAGCTAGCACAACCATGCTGTCTGATCTTGATTTGCACTGGTCTCATCATGGTAAGAAATAACCAAATTAATCTGTGAAGTAAAAGGTTAAATCGTACAGTGTTACTGTGTCTCTAATGCAGATATATTCAATAATAAAATGTAGATTGTTCTCTGCAATATCCTTCTTTATAATGAAAATTTATGTTCAAATAACTGAAGAAATAACAATTTTATTACATTGGCTTTCAAATACTATTGATATTTTCGTCCTTTTGGGAAATACAACCATTTATGTAAAGTTGTTTTTTCATAATCTTCAAAAGAAAGTCATCAGTGTACATCAGAGAAGAATTTTTGTCAAGATACCGGTATTATTAATTGCCATATAACAACTAGTTGCTACATGTCATTTATTGGAAAATACATCAACAATACTTTTTCTGCTTATCTAAATATCATGGATAAAATTCAGGTGCTTAAGAAGGCTTAAAAGGTATTGAAGTTGTGCCTAACAAAAGAATTATTGGTGCATACGTTATTGTATATGTCAAACGTATAAAATAACACAACATATAACTATGAAGTTGCAACTCTGATATACCATTGCACCACCACTAGAATTACCATTGTACCTTCCAATGTGTACATTTTATTTGTCCTCAAATAGCATAAGGTAAGCACACCAGTAGTACATGCAATAAACATATTTCTTGCATACCGGATCAGGTCATCCGGTGTTTTCACCCGTGTAGGAAATTTCGATCCTTCACCCCCCATGTAGAACGAGTTGCGTGAGTGATGTCACGTCTTCAAGTATCTGACGTAATATATTCAAGTTAGTGACGTCATTTATAAAAAGGTTTGCGTTAACGTCAATATTTCAGCATAAGGAAAATAAATTACTTTGTATACTTACACAGAAATGTTATAAAAAATAAAAGGTATGCAAGAAAAAGTATCTTGCATGAGACATTCGGTAAAGATAGAAAAATCTGTCACCTCGGGTGAACTGTTTTGGCGGGAACTCGGCAGAGCCTCGTTCCTGCAAAACAGTTAACAGTCGCCCTAGCAATTAAGGTGTGTCTGTACGGGAAAGGGTTAATGAGAGTTTTTTTATTACTTATTGCTCTAAAATCAGACCAAAACCTAAGTCAAGCCACAACAGGTTTGTCAACTTTATTGAAACAGAAATTTTAACCCTTTCCTGTACAGACACACCTTTATTGCTAGGGCGAACAGTTTAGATCCAGATCAGCCGGCACATCCGTGCCGTCTGATCAGGATCTAAACTGTTCACTTTTTGATTCATTAGGTTATTTCTGACCAAAATGCGACCAGTGCAGATCCAGATCAGACGGCACGGATGTGCCGGCTGATCTGGATCTACACTGGTCGCACATGCGTAAAAATGCGTATATATCCAGGAAAGGGTTAAACAACAAAGCAGACTGAGGGTTAAGGCCAATCTGTTGTCCTAGACCTTGAACTTTTTGTCAAAATATTATGTTTTGGACGGTAATTTCTTAAGTAATTTGTACATTGGGACTATTAATTCTATATTCTTCCTGAGATATTGACAATTTTCATTGCATTAGACAAGATTAACCAATACTTATATAACCTCCCTCGGAGAAATAAGTCTTGATTTCCCTAAATGTTATTGGGGAAAAAACTTCTGCTCAGCTTGAAAGGAAAAAACATAAAATAGGAAACATGACTATTGCTGTATTGGAAAATGTAATTAACATCGAAATGTTACAAAACGGTTTCCCTGATTCATGTTCCGTTAATACAGGCATGCTACAGCAATGAACGATCTGGTTTGGAACAAATTGATTTTTATTGATTTTCTGTACCATTTTTCACAGGTTTGATACACAGTGAGAATGTTTGCTGTTTGCCAACATTTACCTCCGAATGCCTATATATAGAAACTGCAGTGTTGTTACGTTGAAGTTACAAGGATTATAATGCTCTAAGGTAATCTAACGTTAATTTGTGTGTGTTTATAAGTCAGATATAATATTTTTTCTTCATTGTTGAAATGATGTGATATAAATTTCCTGATCTTGTTTATTTTATTTTAACAAAATTTTATGAAGTTTTTATTTTAAACCTTTATTTAATTATATAAATATGCAAATATATGCTTACTGAAATGTTTTCACCTTGATGTTTGTTATTGACTAGAAAGTCATAGTTTAAACTCATATTAGATTTGGTATAAGATTTTTTCTTCAATTATTTCAAAGAAAATCAAAATAATAAAATAAATGAAAATGGAAATGTGAAAGCCACAAACATGACAAAAATAATATGAAAATTTGGCAGACTTGGATTGATTGAGCCTGTTCATGGCCAGTAACAGAAATGCATTTTACTGTACTCACTGCCAAGCCCCAGGTTGAGCGCAACTCATATTTACACATTTAAAAAAGTACCAAGTTTGACCAATCCTGAACATTGGTTTGCATAATATTTATACTGGTGAACATGGAACTTTCAATGCGGTAATTTTATATTAATACCATTACATGTTCAGCCCTGCCTGGTCCCCAGATAAAAGAATTGTATTGTCCTTAACAAGAAATCAATGGGCAGAACTGAACAGAATAAAATTTGACAGGGGATCAGAGAATAAAAACTCTGCATATCACAGATAACCCCAAGTGCAAAGCTTAAAAAGCAGCAGATATATCCTAGGGGTGATTAAACAATAGCCAACTCTACTGTCATATTGATAATAGATTAAACTGGAACATAATTATGGAATAAAGATAGAGCATTAAAAATAATGTAAAAAAAATTAATAGCATTAAAAATAATGTTCCATTTAGTGTTGTATCATAAAGTTGTAGACAAAATACCGATGTTCATAATTGTTAACAAGATAATATAGCCATATGTGCGATTTTCCACGTACAAGCAATATGTATCCAATTTTAACTGCTTTAGAAACTCACCCAATTACAGTAATTATATTCAGAAGAAAAGTAGCTGATGTCGCTTGTTTTTGTTATAAAAAAATTTCAATCCCAGTAACTTTATTAAAAAAGAGATTTTATAAAGGGACACTTGTACAAGGCAGAACACAATGTAACATGGGAAACGTGAAAAACTGCTAACTGATCTGTTTGAATACACTAAAAAAATGGGAGGCTTGAGGAAAATGTGAACACACTTAAAATGGGAAACTCATGGAAACTAATCTGTCTTAACAAAATAAAAAAAAAGAAAATTCAGGAAAACTGCAAACTATACTGTCTAAACACTTAAAATAAATTGGGAACTTAAGCTGGTGATTTAAGTGCCTTAAAACTCAGGAAAATACTGATTAACTAAACTATAGCAGCTAACTAACAAACAATTATTATATGATCTTTGAAGTGTACATTTCGATTCCACGAAACCTCATTAGTTTGGATACAAAGGACACTTCAATACGATTTTGTAATGGATTATATCAGTCTAAGTCCTTGTGTGGCATACCACTGCTTCGGGTCATTGTTACATTGAATATTGAAATATAATAGCACTAGATAACCAAAAGTCTTCTAGCGCCATCTCAGTTTTGTTTCATGAAAAGGTTACTATAGTAACCTATATTGATTTCAAGAAAAAAAGTCCAAATGTGTCAAGTAAATATGTTACATGTTGACAGAGACTTAGCTGGGTGACAAGGACGCTTTCCTTAAAAGCAAAATCTATTCTCTTGTCAAAAGAAAGTTGCCACTTTGACAATAATTATGCTTGACCAATATTCTAACTTCACTGATCATAAAAGTTTAATTTCTCTGCATGGAATTTGAGTACACTCTTAAAATTTAAAACATAATAAGATTAATAATTTTGACTTCTTTTGATGAAAATGCTAATAAAATCCCCTTGTGTATAAACTAAGGACATTTTATCGAGGTAGGGGTAAAACCAAAAGTCACAAAATTGACCAAAGCTTTAGTAAAGAGGGTAAACCAAAAATGGCTAAAATGCTGAAACCTCTTCTGTCAAACAGCTAAGCAATTTCATTATTATACATATGCCTAGAATTGTTCAAAATTGCTTTAGAATCCATTTTTAAATTAGGCATGAATCTTTGATTATAGAGAATATACCCACAACTGCTCTTTGTGACTTTTGTTTTTACCCTTGCCTAATGATTTAATGTCATCGGTTTCAAAAACATTCAGGGAACTTAATGGTTATTTCATAAAAGGAAGTGAAAATGTACATATCTTATTATGTTTCATGCACCGAATTCACACTGAGAAACTAAAATAATATGATAGGTGTAGTTAGAACATTCGTTAAGTGTACTACCTGCTTAAACTGATTGATAAGATACATGAATTTAAAGAAAGGCATGATTATCAAGATCAGGAACTGACTTCCAGAGTTGTCAACCTTAAGCGTATTTCCTGTTTTATGAAAATTTCTTGGCTGTGATTTGATGAAACATTTGTAAACTTTCCAAAATTGAACAGTACATGTAGCATCTTTCTTACAGAACGTCATTTTTAGGTCTTGGCTAAAACTGGATAATCTCATTTAAAATTCTATATGATTTAGGCCAAATGACGCCAAGCCCTCGAAATTTGGAATCTTAAAATTTCTTAGTAATTCAATCTTCCGAGACATAAAGAAGAATTACAACTTCGAAAATGTTTTCCAGTTGAATCAGTTTCATTTTTTGTGGCTAAAAATTAAGCTTTAAACTTGACTCCAGAAAAGTCATAGATTGCACCAGTGCTACTCAGTGTTTTACATACTTAGTATGTAAAACTAAGTTTTTGGTTTTGATCAATGATAAACCTATTTTAACCCTTTCCTGTATAGATACACCTTTATTGCTAGGGCGAACAGTTTAGATCTAAACTGGATCTAAACTGTTCCCTTTTTGATTCATTAGATTTTTTCGGACCAAAATGCGACCAGTGCAGATCCTGATCAGACGGCACGGATGTGCCGGCTGATCTGTCAGACGGCACGGATGTGCCGGCTGATCTGGATGTACACTGGTCGCACATGCGTAAAAATGCGTTTATATCAAGGAAAGGGTTAAGAGTGATAACTTTCGTTTGACAGCCAGTATATCTCAATCTTCCCTGTGTTCCTCTATTATATACATTGACAATATTACATACAACAGATGAATAAAGGAAATCTGAAATGAAACATAATGCATAATAACATAGAAAACAAAGCTCAAATGTCAATGAAAAATAATTTAGTTAAGTTGGGAGTGGTACTTGGAAAATGGTGTGCTAAATTCATACTTTAGATAGTTTTTCTTAAAATGATGTATTGTTGTAGAATTTTTAACAAAATCTGGTAAGGAATTCCAAATAACAGCACCTGAATAAGAAAATGATTTGCAATAGATTTCATGTTTTGGTTTTGGGACATATAAAGAATGTGAAGTATTTGAGGGTAAGCATTTTGAGTATATATTAGAAACTAATGTAAATCGGTTGTTGAGATAACTTGGGGCAGCATTGTGCATTGTTTTAAACATAAGTATTGCTTTTTTGAATTTAATTCTCTGGTCAAATGTCATCAAGTTTAGTTCTGTAAAGAGATGTTGTGATGGAGTTTCATAAGTTTTGTTAAGAAGTAGACGGGCTGCTCTTTTCTGAAAACATATAATACGATTTATGAGTTCTACATTGCAATTCCCCCGGACAGTGCAGCAATAATCAATATGGGGCAGAATATATGAGTTGTAAAATAATTTGCGCATTGGTACAGACAAGTAATATTTTATTCTTCCCAGTAAAAACAGTAGAGAATTACACTTTTTAAGAGTGTTCTCTACCTGTACAGTCCAATTAAGTGTACTGTCAATATGTACCCCTAAAAGTTTTTCACATGTGCTCACTTCGATGGTTTCACCATTCACTTGAAGGTTGTTGGCTGATTCCGAAAGAGACTGCTTTGAGCGTGAAGTAATGTACATAAGTTTGGTTTTTTTAGAGTTTATAACCATTGAGTTATTATTACACCATTCTTGAACATTTATAAGGTCTTGATTGAGTGTGTCAGTTACATCATCTATAGAGACTGAAGAGTAATATAACGTTGAATCATCTGCAAACATATTTGTTTGTGAGTTCTGGCTTACCAATGGCATTATCATTAATAAAAATAATGAAAAGAAGAGGCCCAAGTATAGAACCTTGGGGCACACCTCTTTTGATTGGTTGACTTTCAGAAAATGTGTTGGAAATTGAAACTTGTTGTGTACGGCCATGTAGGTAAAACTTGAACCACTGTATTGCAGAGCTATTGAATTTGTATATTGCTAGTTTTTCTATAAGAATTTCATGATCTATCATGTCAAAGGCTTTTGATAGATCAAGGAAATCTGTACCAGTGATTTTATTTTCATCAACTGCATTTATCCAATCAACTAATATTGCTGTCAAGGCTGTTTCACAGAAGTGATGAGATCTGAAACCCGACTGCCTCTCGTATCAAATTGTGCTAGTTTAAGAAAGATTTAACATTATTGCTGACATGACGTTCTAAAATTTTTGACAGTATTGGCAGAATAGAAATAGGACGATAGTTGGCTATATCATGCTTTTGTCCTTTTTAAAAATTGGAGTATTAACCATACTAGTTTTAGTAATAACTTCTGCACTGATTTTTAGGAATTTTGCCGCCAAACCATCAAGGCCTGTAGACTTCGAAGTTGGCAATGATAGTAGTTGTTCTTTTACAAAAGCAGCATTTAACAAGGGCAAATTGAACTCGGTATTAGGCTGTGTTTTTGAATTAACAAATTTCTAAGCTCAGCATGCTCATTCTTATGACTATTAGGCATGGTAAAATTTTGAGATAGTGAAGTAAAATATGTGTTGAATTTGTTTGCTGCAATTTCGGGGTCTGTAAAAGGATTACCTTCATCATCATTAATAACACAGTGATCATCATATAAGTATTTTTGTTTGACAGAATTTTTAAATTTTTCCATAGTATTTTTGGATTTGTTTTATTGCCATTGATTGTTTTAGTAAAGAAAGACTTTTTCATTTCATGGATGAGATATTGGAAAATATTTCGGCTTTGTTTGTAATTGGCAGTGTCACCTGTACGTTTAAAGTGGTCCCTTATTTTCATGGCTTCAGATATTTCAGAGGAAAACCTGGTGAGTCAGGTTGGATTGGATATTTAACTTTCTTTTTTGTTTTAGGTGCATGGTTTTCCAAAACGTTTAAAAATATACTACAGAAGTAATCTAAAGCATCATCAGGATCATCAAAAATTTCAATGACTGATACGGGCTGACTGGATAGATCATTCAAAAAGGCGTCTTGAGAGAAGTGCTTCATACTTCTGTAATTGATAATATTTGAGGCACCACTCCCAGAATGATTAGTAAAAAGTTTTCATGTTAAACAAACTGCAAAATGCTCACTTAAAGAGATTGGTTGAACATGTAATTTAACAATATTGTTTGGCAAATTTGTATAAACGTGATCAATTATTGTTGCAGTCAAGTTTGTCACTCTTGTATGTGTTTCAACCATTTGAACAAGGTGAGAATTGTCCACAATGCCAATCCAGCGTTTGTTTACTTTTTGTAAATCACTATAGTCAAAGTTCAGATCACCTAGTAGAATTATTTCAGAGTCTTCAATTACAATTTGTTACATTGTATTTTCTATCTGATCAAGCCAAGCTTGAGTTGCTGATGGTGGCCTATAAACATAACCTAATAGAAAGGGTTTTTGTTTACCATGACTAATTTTAAGCCAAATCATTTCTAGGTTGTCCTTTTCAAATTTTATCATTCTCTCACAAACAATATCACTTCTTATATAAATAATTAAGCCACCACCATTTGTTCGCCTATCTTTTCTAATGGTTTGGTACCCTGGAATAGATACTTCTGCGTCCGAAAATGTAGAATTTAGAAATGTTTCACATAGTCCAAATATTTGAATATTTCCCTGTTCTTGAAGTATGTGCTTGATCTGATCCAATTTTGGATAAAGATAATGAATGTTCAGATGAACTATATTCAATCCTTTCTTAAAGAACCATTTAGAGCCTTGAGGTGGTGTAGTCTGGTTGTCGAGGTCAACTAATATCTCCGATTTGCTGGTGGATACCAGATTGGTGCTGGTGGCATTGGCATCCACTGGGCTGGCATGCTGTCCGCTGGGTGTCTGTTCCAGTTCCAATCTGTGTGGTAGCTGTTGCTCCGGTAAGGCTCCTTGTTTTGTTTTGGGCCTTGGTGAAAATGTGAGGTATATGCTCGGCAGGGTAGCCCAATGGCCTCATAGATAACCTTTTTAACCAGCAAAGCTGGTTGTACTTATCACAATTCTGAAATCGGTATCAAAACATATGTTACCTTTAGGTAGAGATATAAACGATATTCCCGATGTTAGGATATTACAATATCCAAATATTAAATCTGAAATATTTAATATATCTTTTCTGCTAATTCAAAGCTAAACAGTGAAAACATTTTCTGTATTTTGTCATTTTAAAACCATTTCAATATTTGACGTTTGTTCCGCGGCTTAACTGTTTGTTTCACGAAATATTTTATTTTTATCATTAACATTATAATGATAATGATAAATTTCCATCTTAGCATATTTTTCTTCAATTGTCCACTTTATGAAATCAATGCGCAAATGCTTTCACTTGAAATTTTAAAGACATATTGCGAACATTTGTTTATTATTTGATGGTAGGCGTTCATGAGCGTTGTAAATCACTGAACATGAAGCAATCATCATTGCTGAATATGTTTATATATTGGATTTCCACATGTAAGCTTGATCAGTAAACAGTAAACTATTGAAATGTGTAAAATTTTACATATTAAAACTAGTATACCGGATATTACTCATACAGAAATAAGGACATGTAAGATTTACAGATCTATGTATTCGAAACATGCTACAAGCAAGCGCGGTATGTGTCCGGCTATCATGTACGTGGCAGAAGACACGTCGACAATAAGGCCATCAGTGGTCCAAGGAATGGACTATGATTTGTTTCAGGAATAATGCATAATTTACATTTTTTCCAAAGGTTAAGATGTTTACTCGGTTTACGTTTTCGATTAAGCTAGAGATGACTACTATTTTTGTTTGTAGTACATGAAATCATATGCGCAGTGACACATTGAATATGCAAATATGAGTGACGTCACAATTTCCCGCGTTTTGAAGAAAGCCAAATAACAGTAAAAGTACGTGTGAATATAGAGGACAAACCATGATGAAGCCTAAAATTAAAAACGACACTTCTGTCTGCTGAAACTGATGTTATATGAACGGATTGTAAGCTAATCAACATTTATCCCAGCTCCTTAACAACCAAAACTCAATGATATGTTTACAAATGTCTTAAATCTGGCACCTTTTTCTAATAATATGCTACATGAAAAAAAAATCATCGAGTCCATTATTATATACAACTTAATACGGTGGAAATTTTTGGTATAAGCTATAGTAATTCATTTTCCTCTGAAATTGTCTTCAATTTTACATGTGTGTTATCTAGCATTAAATTCCAATGCTTTCGGCAATGTTATGACTCTCGGTTGTCTTATCTTAATATGTAGGATTCTCAATTCTATGATTTCCTTTACATGTTATTCACAATGAAGGAAACAATTGTATATTTCTTATTTCAAATAACTGCATAATCTTTCCCATCGATGGGATCTCACTTTCTATATCATTTTTCGTTTTCATTCTGTCTTTGGGATGTCAGTACACAGATTTCACTATTATAATTTCTTGCTTAAAACCCTTTACTCAATATATACGCCTTTCATCACATAGGTGACCAGTTCAGGTCCCGATCAGCTGGCACAATAGTGCTATCTGATCTGGATCTAAAATTTGTGATTACTGGTCAGAAAAAAAAATGATTATAAAAGTGAACAGTTTAAATCCTAATCAGATTGCACAGATGTGCCAGCTGATATGGATCTAAACTGTTCGCCCAAGCTATGAAGGTATATCTATGGAGTAAAGGGTTAACAGAAGCCTTCATCCAGATAATACATGGAAACCCTTATTTCCACTATCATTTAGACAAGATGAAGGTCTTTGCGAGTGAACCAAGTTCTTTTGCTTTTTCGTAAATGGATACATGTATGAGAATCATGGCACTGGTTATTCTCAATAAGCAAAATCGCTTCGCTGGTTTTCTGTACTTTCAGTACTTTGATTCATGTTGTTGCCGAGAACTGTGCCTCCATTTGAGTTAAGGTCAACCTCATCATAGTACAGACTTTGTTTATTAACAAAGTCTTCTGTATTGTCTAGGAAGATGTGATCATTGTCGTTACACAGATCTTTCAGTGACTCATTTACAGCTTTAATTCTTTGAACTGATAACTTGTCTTTTTTCTTCGGTAGAAGAGATGACAGGATAATTTTTGTTTGCGGATTGAAGTGATGCACTCTATGTAACAAGTCTTGGAAATCCTCGATGATAGATGATGGGCTATCAGCTTCGGAAAATATTGTTTATTCCTACATGAATCATAATTGCTTCAGCATTTTTGAATCTGTCTGTGTCTGCCAATGAGGTAACAGTGTTTTCTATAGTTTTGACTCTTGCGCCTTCATGTGATTTGATTGTCAAATCTATGTTACTTCCGGCCAGTTTACTTCTGCTCAGTACTTTTGTCACGGAATCTCCAAGAATAATAACACTCTTTTTCTTGTTTGCATCTCCTGATCTCAGACTTGGAGAGTTATTTGTCTCACGGTTCTTATGCATTGCTGAATGATGCTGCTTCGGTTGTTCCTTTGGATTTTGGGTATTTTTAACATTTGCTGATGAGGAAGGAAATACTGCTGATGATTGTGATGGTTGTTTGACATTTTCTCTTAGACTGGCAAGTTCTTTTTTTAGATCATGTTTTAAAGATGAGATTTGGGATGTGACGAGTTTGTTGTCTTCACTCCTTGCCAAGGTTATTTCATGTTTTATTTGTGATTTCACTTCTTCTTTAAATTCCTCAAGGAAGTATTCAATTGCTGATGCATGGTTCATGTCTGCATCTTTTTTCATTAGTTTTTCAATCAATGCACTTTTTTCTGCAGAAATGTACTTGTTAGCTCTTTTTAGTTTGCTGTTTTCTTCTTCTAAAATTAGTCCTTTTGCATTTGCATCTGCCAGTTCTTTTTAGCTCATCTGTCACAAAGTGACAGGGTGAGCTTTTGTGACCGCCTGATGTCCGTCGTGCGACGTGCGTCGTGCGTCGTCCGTCATCAACAATTGCTTCAATCGACTTCTTCTCTGAAACGTTTGGGCCAATTTTGATGAAACTTGCCACAGATGTTCCTTGCATGAAGCTCTTCCAAAGTTGTTCAAAGAAATCAATTCCATGCAGAACTCTGGTTGCCATGGCAACCGAAAGGAAAAACTTTAAAAATCTTCTTGTCTGAAACCACAAGGCCTAGAGCTAAGATATTTGGCATTTAGCATCCTCTAGTGGAGCTCTACAAAGATGGTTCAAATTATTTCCCTGGGGTCAAAATTGGCCCCGCCCCAGGGGTCTCTTCATTTTACATAGACTTATATAGGAAAAACTTTAAAAATCTTCTTGTCTGAAACCACAAGGCCTAGAGCTTAGATATTTGGCATTTAGCATCCTCTAGTGGAACTCTACAAAGATTGTTCAAATTATTTCCCTGGGGTCAAAATTGGCCCCGCCCCGGGGGTCACTTCATTTTACATAGACTTATATAGGAAAAACTTTAAAAATCTTCTTGTCTGAAACCACAAGGCATAGAGCTTAGATATTTGGCATTTAGCACCCTCTAGTGGAACTCTACAAAGATTGTTCAAATTATTTCCCTGGGGTCAAAATTGGCCCCGCCCCAGGGTTCACTTCATTTTATATAGACTTATATAGGAAAGGCTTTAAAAATCTTCTTGTCTGAAACCACAAGGCCTAGAGCTTAGATATTTGGCATTTAGCATCCTCTATTGGAACTCTACAAAGATTGTTCAAATTATTTCCCTAGGGTCAAAATTGGCCCCGCCCCAGGGGTCACTTCATTTTGTATAGACTTATATAGGAAAAACTTTAAAAATCTTCTTGTCTGAAACCACAAGGCCTAGAGCTTAGATATTTGGCATTTAGCACCCTCTAGTGGAACTCTACAAAGATTGTTCAAATGATTTCCCTGGGGTCAAAATTGGCCCCGCCCCAGGGGTCACTTCATTTTACATAGACTTATACAGGAAAAACTTTAAAAATCTTCTTGTCTGAAACCACAAGGCCTAGAGCTTAGATATTTGGCATTTAGCATCCTCTATTGGAACTCTACAAAGATTGTTCAAATTATTTCCCTAGGGTCAAAATTGGCCCCGCCCCAGGGGTCACTTCATTTTGTATAGACTTATATAGGAAAAACTTTAAAAATCTTCTTGTCTGAAACCACAAGGCCTAGAGCTTAGATATTTGGCATTTAGCACCCTCTAGTGGAACTCTACAAAGATTGTTCAAATGATTTCCCTGGGGTCAAAATTGGCCCCGCCCCAGGGGTCACTTCATTTTACATAGACTTATACAGGAAAAACTTTAAAAATCTTCTTGTCTGAAACCACAAGGCATAGAGCTTAGATATTTGGCATTTAGCACCCTCTAGTGGAACTCTACAAAGATTGTTCAAATTATTTCCCTGGGGTCAAAATTGGCCCCGCCCCAGGGGTCACTTCATTTTATATAGACTTATATAGGAAAGGCTTTAAAAATCTTCTTGTCTGAAACCACAAGGCCTAGAGCTTAGATATTTGGCATTTAGCATCCTCTATTGGAACTCTACAAAGATTGTTCAAATTATTTCCCTAGGGTCAAAATTGGCCCCGCCCCAGGGGTCACTTCATTTTGTATAGACTTATATAGGAAAAACTTTAAAAATCTTCTTGTCTGAAACCACAAGGCCTAGAGCTTAGATATTTGGCATTTAGCACCCTCTAGTGGAACTCTACAAAGATTGTTCAAATGATTTCCCTGGGGTCAAAATTGGCCCCGCCCCAGGGGTCACTTCATTTTACATAGACTTATACAGGAAAAACTTTAAAAATCTTCTTGTCTGAAACCACAAGGCCTAGAGCTTAGAGATTGTTCAAATTATTTCCCAGGGGTCTAAATTGGCCCCGCCCCAGGGGTCACTTCATTTTATAAAGACTAGTATAGGAAAAACTTTAAAAATTTTCTTGTCTGAAACCACAAGGCCTAGAGCTTAGATATTTGGCATTTTGCATCCTCTAGTGGAACTCTACAAAGTTTGTTCAAATTATTTCCCTGGGGTCAAAATTGGCCCCGCCCCAGGGGTCACTTCATTTTACATAGACTTATATAGCAAAAACTTTAAAAATCTTCTTGTCTGAAACCACAAGGCATAGAGCTTAGATATTTGGCATTTAGCACCCTCTAGTGGAACTCTACAAAGATTGTTCAAATTATTTCCCTAGGGTCAAAATTGGCCCCGCCCCAGGGGTCACTTCATTTTACATAGACTTATTTAGGAAAAACTTTAAAAATCTTCTTGTCTGAAACCACAAGGCCTAGAGCTTAGATATTTGGCATTTAGCACCCTCTAGTGGAACTCTACAAAGATTGTTCAAATGATTTCCCTGGGGTCAAAATTGACCCCACCCCAGGGGTCACTTTATTTTGCATAGACTTATATAGGAAAAACTTTAAAAATCTTCTTGTCTGAAACCACAAGGCCTAGAGTTTAGATATTTGGCATTTAGCACTCTCTAGTGGAACTATACAAAGATTGTTCAAATGATTTCCCTGGGGTCAAAATTGGCCCTGCCGCAGGGGTCACTTCATTTTATATAGATTTATATATGAAAAACTTTAAAAATCTTCTTGTCTGAAACCACAAGGCCTAGAGCTTAGATATTTGGCATTTAGCATCCTCTATTGGAACTCTACAACGATTGTTCATATTATTTTCCTGGGGTTAAAATTGGCCCCGCCCCAGGGGTCACTTAATTTTACATAGACTTGTATAGGCAAAACTTTAAAAATCTTCTTGTCTGAAACCAGAAGCTGAGAGTACTTTTGTACTCAGGTGAGCGATATAGGGCCATCATGGCCCTCTTGTTTCAGTTTTTGATTGAGGTCTTTTAATTTTGAAATTTGCTCTGCTTGTTCAACATTTTTTGTTATTATTTGTTTATGCTTTTCTGCCATTTCACTGATCCTGGAGTTTAGTACTGTGATTTCCTCTTTCAGTTTTGGTTCTTTTGAGCCTACTGGTGTTTCGGTTAGTGTACCAGTTGTCCTGGTGTTTGGCTTTTTAGGTGAAGCTTGATTCACGGATGTCTGTGTAGCCAATGTACCACAATTAGAATTCCCTTGAAGAATTTCCATATTCTGGGAAACATTGCAGATTGGCTGATTGGTAGTGGTGGTAAGGTTATCGGGGTTGTGTTCTGTTGACAGGTGTGATTGTTCATGGTTAACAGTATGTCTCTTTAGATTTTCAAAATATGTCGGCTACCTTAGTGCTTGTATTGTTGGTGCTGCAGATGTCTTATTTTGCTTTTGTGTATTCACAACTTGAGGTGACTGTATGGTTGCTTGAAAGTCTGTCTGTCGGTGGTTTTTTATGGGGTAGGTTGGTGACATAACAGTTTTCAATTCTGTTTCTTCTGATTGTGAACTTACATCACTGTCGTAGCCCGCCTGGGTTGACTGGAGATTACATGGATGTGCAGAAGTTGATGTTTCAGGCTTTCCCTCTTCACCGCAAGTTTGGTTCCCAAAATAAGTTGATAGGATATCTTTGCTACTTATGGATGGTGTCTTGCCTTTCTTTTCTTTCTTTTGCGATTGTATAAGTTTTTTCCCTATTTTTGCAAGTTCGTTCATGTAATAGTCTTCTTTTTCCTTGGGTTGTACTTTAATTTTGGCTGTTAATGAGCTAAGGAAACTGGTTGACTTAGACTTTGGTTTCTGATTTATACTTTTGTGAACACTGTTTTTGATCACTATAGGAGATTCAGTTTTACTTTCAGTAGTTGAAAGCTTCTGTGTAAGAGATCTGAAAACCATTTCAGTCCAGTTTTTGTATCCCATTCCCTGAACAAGGATTTTCTGAGTCTAATGTAAGCTGATATAACCACCATATCCGCAGCAATCGTTTGTGTGGTAACCAAGGCTGTGTTTCCTTTGTTCCATTTGAAGTCATACATCGTCTGCAGAATGTCCATTATTTCATTGTAATTGTGTTGTTGCAAGAAGGTTATAGTTAAGCAATTGCTAGACATAGATTATAAGTATCATGCATGAGTGTGAGGTGAAGATGGAAAAATCTGTCACCGAGGGTTAACTGTTTTGCGGGAACGAGGCTCTGCCGAGTTCCCGCCAAAACAATTCACCCGAGGTGACAGATTTTTCTATCTTTACCGAATGTCTCATGCAAGATACTTTTTCTTGCATACCTTTAATTATTTATAACATTTCTGTGTAAGTATACAAACTTATTTATTTTCATTATGCGGAAATATTGACGTTAACGCAAACTTTTTTATAAATGACGTCACTAACTTTAATATATTACGTCAGATACTTGAAGACGTGACGTCACTCACGTGACTCATTCTACATGGGGGTGTAGGATCGAAATTTCCTACAAGGGTGAAACACCGGATGACTTGATCTGGTATGCAAGAATCTTTTATGTCATACAATAGGCTGTTGTTGAGATTAGCACTATCAGGGATTTCACTATCACTGAATCCTTCAAACTCTGCAGATGTATTGTCACAACGGAAATTTGTGACAAATATTTAGTTAATAATTTTCTTAGCACAATGATATTATTTCTTAAAAATGTTTACTTGTTTTGTACAAACATGTTGCACAGGTATTCTTTCTAATGATTTTTAGAATTATTTACAGTTTTTTATTATTCAATCAACAGTATCTGACATCTCTCTTTATTTCATGATTGTAATCTTTAAAGAAGGGTTGCTTATTGTTAAAATGTTTTAGAAGAATGACTTACTTTTGGATTATTAATCTTTTCTTTTTATAATTTTAATAAAGGTAATTATTATGTTGTTAATATAATAATTCCGAGTGTAAAAAGATGAAACTTCTTAAATTATGGTTTAGTAACCAACAGGGTCTCCTTAGTGACTGACACATGTATATAAAGAACATAAAAAGATTGATAGATGGACATTAGACATTATAATTTACTACGTGCATGCGGAATCTCGTGTGTGACAAATTCTGTCAAACTATTTTGTTAATTTTATAACTTGGACACTGTAACTTTTTAAACAAAAGGATAATACATTTTATACAAGAACAGGTTTTATTGTTAATTCCCCCACTTAACTTAAACTCAGTGTGACTCACATGCGATAGTGATGTGATGAAGATTTACCTTTGTCATAGTATCTGTATCCATTATCCTTTAATTTGTTGTCTGTTTTGCAAATAATCGTTGTGTTTGTTTTGCTATAATCCTTAATTCTCAATGCACTTAAGAAAATGTTTAATCCCTTTGGAATGTAGTTAATACCAGGTGTGATAACTAAATTTCCCCAAAAATTGTCTATTTTAGGAATTTAAATTCACTTTTTAACCAAAATTTTTAGCTTAAAACTTATTTTCACATTTATATTCACGTAGATCTCCTCACACAGAAAACTCTGATATAAATTATATTATATAATTCCTGGTATATCAAGAGTTAATTAATATTTTGTTCGGAGCACAAAATCCATGACCATCCACCTTGAAGTCCAAAAAAACATGTCATGTAGTTGTGCAATTATTATCCACTTCTAAGACATTAAGTATTTTTAATTGTGAATTATTATAAATAAAACAGCTTTAAATTCTTCTGAAAAATTCTTGAAATACATAAAGCAGGCTCAAATTTTGATATACGAGGGATGATCCAAAATAACGTAGACTTTTGTTATAGTTTTCATATTATTCAAAATACCACAAATAAAATTACACAAGCTTTAATCGGAATATGTCCAGCGTATTTTTACAAAATATCAGCAAAATACAACATCACATAAAAAAATTATGAACAATTAAAATCATACACTAACCGCTATCCGGCGCAGGTCAAATTAGATCTAATAACGTCAACGACGTTAATTCACGGGCGCAGCGTTAGCGAAGCGCCGTATGTTCTAAGTTTCTTTAAATAGACTCCGTCACCGGAATGCGATGCGGGGGAACCCATTGATCGAACATATTAGTGTATCATTGCTGGTCAAAGTCTCGCAAGTGGTTATGAGGCGATCAAAAAAGTGGTCCTCTTCTCGCTCGTACCGCCGAAGAAACGACCTGGAATGCAATACCCACAATATTGCGGTACTTTAGCAACGGGCGTGTAACTGTTAAAATAACTCATAAAAATCTGTATTTGTTGATATATAACGATCTTGGCATTGTGGACATACTCTGTGTAGCTGTTTACTCAAGTGTAATTAAAATTATAAATAACCTATTTATTCTTATTTGAATGTATGACTTCGTAATTATTTAAATACCAAACAAAAACATTTTTTGAAAAGCATATTTGTTAAATTAAATTATTAACACACCTTTAAAAAATGTCATTTGCTCGGCAATATCCTTTGCACGGTACCTCATCCAGTCTAGAATAGGTCGAAAAGCCCCACAATAGTTAGACTTTAGTCCACTTCAATTGCCTTCCGGCTTGACATCACTGCTGTAACGCCGATTTGTTTTCTATTTTCCTTACCCGAGGCCTATTTTGTGGCTCTTCTGGCCGTAAAAAAAACACTGGTACCATTTAAAAACTAGAGCTCGGCTTACGGAAGTTTTCATTTGCGTCTGCTAAATTTTTATAGCTTTTCATGAGGTGATTTTCAAAGACCATGACATAATTTTATAATAGCACATATTTTCGGGCGATCTGACGGCAACATTTCTGGCGTTTTAACGTCTTAAATATTGACTGTTTTTAAAACGCATAGTCAGAATGACGTAAAATTTTGGCATGACTTCATTTGTATACCGTGCTTTGACGTTGCGAAGTTTGGCTCTTTTTCCACTAGTAGTTTTGTTTTTATTGACATGTATATCCTTTATAAAGTACAATGGCAACGGCGTGCGCCGCCTACGTGTTACCATGGTTATTCAAATAAGCGACGCGCTTTTGAAATCGATTAAACTTATGATTATTTTAGCTCAGTTTGTTACGTTTGTGTTCTGATTGAATTGAGTATATAATTTATTGCGAACACGTTTCTAATTAAGATGAAGTGACAAAAGTCTACGTTATTTTGGATCATCCCTCGTATATTTGTGATTATGTTGTAATTATTCAAGGAATAAAAACTCAATTTACGGCATAGGTAGGTTTTCGAAGTGTACACACATTTGGGGTCAGAGAAAGATTAACCCCTTGTTTTGGGGTTAGGGGGCTTTCCATTGAAGCTTTAGACATTTGTCTAAGACATGAGAGACACCTATTTGTAAAGCAAGATTGTTAATTGCATTCTTAGTCACTAATATTTGTAATTCCATTGATGAATTGTAAGCAAGATTGTTAATTGCATTCTTAGTCACTAATATTTGTAATTCCATTGATGAATTGTACACATGGGTATTTTGTGCTTAATGGTAGCTACACTTCTGGAAATTTGTTGTTAGAAGATAATTATCCTGGGGATTTCCATCTGTGTTCAACTTTATTTAAGATTAAATTACCAAATGTTAAAGAGACGGCAGTGTTCATTACTCTTAATTATCAGGAGAACACTGGCACATTTTTAACTTCTGGAAAGTATCCCTACAAATTGAGTATGGTAATATACTGTAAATCATTAAGAAAACGTAACTTCCTGAATAATTCATGGTAAAAGTGTTAACTCCGAAGCTCCCTAAGCTGATTATAAGTGAAAATTTAAGGCAGCAGTGTGAAATTGATAGCAGAGCTGCGGTGGTTATAGTCAGTGGTTTTTTTTTTTAAGAGTGCATCCTAGTAGAGCAATTGGCGATATTCAGGTTAGGGAGAAACAATAAAGAGTTTTTGTCAGTTTAGTTGAAGTAAAAATAGACATTAGTCATTATAGCTGTTAGACATTGTTTTGGTGGCCATTGGCTGAACAGACTGTTACTGTGATTGATGAAATTTTAACCCTTTCCTCCATAAATATGCATTTTTATGCATGTGCAACCATCTGTGCCATCTGATCAGAATCTGCACTGGTCGCATTTTGGTCAGAAATAACTTAATGAATAAAAAAGCGAACAGTTTAGATCCTGATCAGACGGCACGAATCTAAACTGTTTGCCCACGCAATAAAGGTGTGTCTATTGATGAAAGGGTTAATTTAAAAAAGGCAAGTTTGCCTAACCCAGTTTACTCTAAGGGATATGGCTTTCATCCCATGCTCCACCAGTGTAGATCCAGATCAGCCTGTGCATCAGTGCAGTCTGGTTTGGATCTAGAATTCTTGAACTAATGTACGAGGGCTGTCCGGAAAGTTCATATACTACTTTATTTTTTACACTCAAGCAATACATACATAAAACAAATTTGGCCAGCAAATACATACATATCTAACAAACAAATTTACAAAAAACTGTCAGGCTGTGATGAACATTAACATAAAAACAGTCCTAACATCCAACATATATACATAATCACGGAGCACTTATAAACGTCATCAACATCAAATGAACGTCATGTAATCACTCCTTCTCAAAAAATATCGCCCACACGATTTTACTCATTTCTGATGCCGGCTGACCCATTGCTGGTACATGTATACCCCTTTGTACCATTCTCGATCAAAACCAGATATCGCTGATCTAACACCGACGTGAAGTTCTTCCAAATCTGCAAATCTTTTCCCGCGCAATTCCGACTGTTCTAACGCGTTCTACGTAATTCGGCTCTGCTTCTTTCGGTCATCCGCTTCGTTTCTTATCTAACACATTTTCATCCCAGCTTCTAAATCTGCTGTGCCACTTAAACACAAGTTGCCTTGAACATTTACCGGTCGTATCTGCTTTTGAAATAAACTTCCACATATCAGTTGGTGTCATATTAGCATGAACACAAAACTTGATAAAACTCCGTTGCTCCGACAGTGAAATTGACGTCATTTTTTCGAAACAAATGTTAAGCGCCCCCAATGCGTCTAACGGTCGTTTACAACTTGTTTATTAACGTATAACGTCATAATTTTCACCAAATGTCATGCAATGATATCAAATAACTTCGCGTAAGTAAAAACGCGTTAGGCATAAAACTTTAATTTTTATTCACTTTTATTTTGAGTCGCTACTGTCATGGAATCAAAGTGCTCCGTGAACCGTCGGTCATGTTACCATGGCGATGGGCGTTTCGCAAATATTATTGTTATCATGTTTATAAATTTAGAAATATGTAGCCAATACATACTTAAGCAAAATAACAAAACAGCTTATTGATATGACTGCTTATAATTATTCTGTAGCCTTGTCTTCGAACTTTCTGGACAGCCCTCGTACTTTAATTTTTTGTGTTGCCCTTTCCAATCAAAGGCTATTCATACAGACCTCTTCGTCAGTTGCTCAGTTTGTCTCAAAAACTTAGAATTGGATATAAATTTGCCATTTCTGAATATTTTTTCATCAAACTTTAAAATTTTATTGCTTAATATGACAACAAGGTTATGATGATGCTAAAATCTTGTTTGACGGAGTTATGCCCAATTTTGTACTTAGATTTTTTCTGACAAAATACCCTGACATGCTTATAGCCTAAAATAATAGTTGTTTAAGAATTTCTTCTTATTTTGGTGGTTTAAACTTTACTGATTGATTGGCCCTAATAGTCAATGAAAAATTGCACTCATTAATTTTGAAAATGACTTTCAGTATTTTATGATTATTTTAATTATATCTTCAGCTGTTAAAGAATGGCTAATGTTGCAGTGACTCCACAATCTCGCAAGCACGGTGTCAGGTTTGAGCAGCAGCATGTACAATACGTGTACAATGAAATCGCCACTAGTATGAACAATATTCAACATAAAGCATGGCCTAATGTCAAACGATTCTTGAAAAAGTTCCAGCTGGGCTCATTAATAGCTGATATAGGTAAGGCCCCCATTTTCTTGATGTGACATGTTTACATCAAATTACACGATTTTGACTGGTGTAAATTTAGATCAGCATGCTCATTGATTCAGCTTGATAAGGATCTACAACACCGTTTGCTAATCAGTTAACCCTTTACTCTATATATAAACATGTCTCGTGTATGTGTCCAGTGTTGATCAAGATCAGCTAGCAGTCGTGCGGACTGATATGGACCTACACTCGTCACATCTTAGTCAGAAATAACCTAATGAATCTAAAAGCAGTCAGTGTAGATCCTGATCAGTCAGCATGCACACACATTCCGATCTGGATGTACACTGTTTGACCATGCGATAAAGGTGTATCCATGGACTAAAGGGTAAATAAATTCAGAATATCTTTTATTTAAACATTCTTGCAAACACCCAAATGATCACTGAAAAGACTAGCTCAAATTGATATCTGGAGAAGAAACTGCATTACATCAAATCAGGGGATAAAACAGTAAACAGTTATCTGTGCTCAGCATCTTCCTTTCACTTACCAGTGACATCTTTTTGAATACGGAGCTTATTATCAAAGCTGTAGGGTGACATTGTATTACAATAAGCAATCACAATTCTAACGACCTATTTTCTGGACCAATTATAGTACTGATTTTACAACATTATGATTTTTAGGTAAGCTCTGTTTCCATGACAAGGTCACATCTGGCAAGCTTTGTCTGCAAGTTGATTCACAAGTATCATTCAAGCCTCTACTCCATAAATAGCATTTTATCACATGTGCTACCAGTGCCCAAGGTTATAAAGCTGAGCATGGAAACCAGTCTCAAATCTCAAGCATCTGATTGGCTGAAATGGCGACTGGTCGCCATTTCAGCCAATCAGATGCTTGAGATTTGAGACTGGTTTCCAATCTCAGTTTTATAACCTCTAACCCAGTGTAGCTCCTGATCAGCTGGCCTGGCACATCCATGCTGTCTGATAGGGTTTGCACTGTTTGGTTTTTTGGTCAGAAAAACCTAATTAATCAAAAAGCAAACATTGCAGATCCTAATCAGACAGCAGGGATGTGCCAGCTGATCAGGATCTACACTGTTTGCCTAAGATGTCATTAAGGTGTTAACAAAAGGTTAACAAAAAAATCTATTCCTATGTCAACTGATCAATGAATTTTACATTTTCTTGAGACAAAACAACTGTTTAATGGAAGAAAACTGTGCAAAATGAGTGCAGGTAAAATTCGAAACTACCACAGTTGTCTTTCATCACAGAACTGGAACCAGCAGCCACAGAATACCTGCCATGCAGGTGTTGAATGAAGACAAGGCTGCCTGGATTTCATATCTCTTTGTTTTATTTGCTTTTGACTGTAAATGTGAAGTAATTCTGTTCACTGCCCGGAGCTTTGTGTACAATGCAAGTTGAAGACCTTGTGACTGACAGTCCTTCTACCATAGAAGCCCTATTTAACCCTTTCCTCCATAGATACACCTTTATTGCTAGGGCGAACAGTTTAGATCCAGATCAGCCGGCACATCCGTGCCATTTGATCAGGATCTAAACTGTTCGCTTTTTGATTCATTAGGTTATTTCTGGCCAAAATGCGACCAGTGCAGACCCTGATCAGACAGCACGAATGTGCCGGCTGATCTGGATCTACACTGGTCGCACATGCGTAAAAATGCATATATATCAAGGAAAGGGTTAATACAGGAGTAGGGGTGGGGGGCATTACATCTTCCCTCAAAATTCATGTAATAGGTTTCTACATGTAACTCATGTCTAAGCATTTTTTTTTAACAAAAATCATTAAATTGTAAAAATGATTTGCTTGTTATCATTTGTTAACATTCAAAATTTGTGGTTGTGCATCTTTGAAATATCACAGGTTGCTGTTGTTGTGACACACTGTTTATATGCATTGTAGATTATCATTTATTGTCTTTGAAACCTGATAATTCTCTATAAATACTGCATTTATGTCCATTTTTCTTTATTGTTATTTGTTTGATTACCATTATCAATTGACGGCATTTTGTTGTTACTATTATAGGAAAACAGTAATGCAATAGGATGACTGTAATGAATGAAGCAGTAAATAAAAATAGAGCCATACAGATAGTGTAACTAGTGGCAGTTATTGTATGAAATGTTTGAAAAGATAGTGTCACTTGCAGCAGGCTATTTATGAAGTGACAGCCTGTGTATGAAACAGACCTGTAAAGTTTATGTTACTTATACTACAAATTTCAATTTTAATTAGATTTTGACCTGGCGAGCAAACACTGTAAACGCCTTCTGATCTGCAGCATTTCACAAGCCGTCGACCACATTTTTTGTCATGCGACAACTGTTAGAACTGCCGCTCCAATCTAAAGATGCTGTATTTTACTTCCAAATTAGGTTTTGCTGTCAATCAATTTTTGTTGCTGTTTGTTCATTCCCCTTTGCAGATGTTGAAACAGTAGCAAAAGGTGTGGCTTAAACTAAAGCAACCTGAAGGTGTGATTTTAACAATGAACAACATTCTGTCAATTATACTTTCCTGTGCAATGAAAATATCAGTAGCCACAAATTGTGTTTGATGTTTTTGGTTGCAAGCCAAAATAGAACTGAAATCGAAATTTGTATTAACAATGTACAAGTTTATGAAACAGGCCTACTGATAGCAAGTGATGTATGAAACGTGCCATCTAATCAGGATCAACACTTCAGTTTTTGATTCATGAGGTTATTTCTGACTAAGCAGTCAACAAACTGTCAGTGTAGATTCTGATCCGATGGGATGGATGGCCGGCTGATCTACACTTCAAATGTGATGAAAAAAGTCCATATACTGTATATGGAGTAAAGGGTTATATGCTTGTGTATATCAATGCTTTCTAAGCACTTTTCATTACCTCTCTACCACTGTTTGCTTATTGGTCTGAAATAATCTTATACATGTACATGATCATCTAAAGGTGAACAGTGTAGATCCTGATCAGAATGCATGGATGTGCAGGCTGATCTGGTTCTGCACTGGTTTCACATGGGATAACGTGTACTCCAGTGCCCATAACCTTCAGCCCAGGGAGTAAATGGTTGAACCTTGATTAACCCTTTACTCCATAGACAGGCTTTTATCACATGTGAGAACAGTGTAGATCCAGATAAGCTGGCACTGATGTGCCTCTGATCTGCGCTGTTGGCTTCTTTAGGTTATTTCTGACTAAGATGTGAACAGTGTAGACCCTGATCAGGCTGCATTGATCTGGGTCTACACTTGTTTGAATGACACTCAAGTGTCCAATACAAGTTCTAGATTTCGAAAAAAAAAAGTTGATGAGTTAAGCACGAACAACGACAGGCAAATTGATAAGGATTTAGTGTGCGCTGAGGTTTAATTGGAAATTTTTCAGCTCTGTTAGCTATGCTGTAATGAAAATGAGTAAATGAGAAAATGTAAAAGTGTTGTAATCATGCAACATGTGGAATTCAATGAGACTATAAGCTGATGTTTCATGTTTTGTGTAAATCATGACTGAGCATTAACATGCAATTGCCTGCAGAGGATTACTATGCTGTTTGGAGGAAGTGTTCTTTGAAACTGTAGATTGTTATCCTGTAAGGAATGAGAGTTATACATACTCTATTATATTGTGCACGTACTAGTTTCAGTGCAAGTAGCAGTCATTAAGGATAATAAATATAAGCTAAATTAAACCCTTCACTCCATATATATGCGTTTTTGTGCATGTTCAACCATTATAGATCCAGATCAGCCAACACATACATTCCATCTGATCTGGATCTGCCTTGTTCGTTATTTGAATTATTGTGCTATTTCAGACCCAAAATTGAACAATGCAGATACTGATATGATGTCATGGGTGTGTCTACACTGTTCGCCCACACATTATAGATTACTATTTAACCCTTTACTATGGAGTAAAGGGTTAAAATAAAAACTGTGTTAGTCTCTTAACCCATTTTTTGTTATGACCCTGAATTTCTTGGAATTAGGGCCATTACATTCCTAGTCCACAGTTGGGTTCTACTTAAAGAATCAAATTTATAGTTTATTGCATTCATCAGATCATGAAAAACATTTGGGTTGTTGAAAGAGAGGCTTCATGCTAATCTTAACTCTAAACAAAAATACTGGGAAGAATTTCAGATTTATAAGACTGCTTTTTCAGAATAGCATTTTTGATGACAGAGCAAAACAGGTATCCTCCACAACATGTCAGTAAACATCTGTACACGGATAGTTGAATGTGACTTTACTAGTGATGATAACATTTGTTTTCTTCAGGGTGTGGAAATGGGAGATATCTGAACATCAACAGCTCTACATACAAAGTGGGTGTCGATGTGTGTACCTCGCTTGTTGAAAATGCCAGAACCAAAGGTTGGAATATCCATAGTACCTTGTGAATCTGCAATCTGCGGTTTTACTTTTCAGCATTAAACTTGAAGAAAATCATTCACATTACTACGTCTCTATGTCTCCCCACCAGGGATGAGACATTTGTGTTTTCCCTATCCATCCATTACATATCATTTTCTACTCAATAACTGAAATTCAATGTAATCTAGAGTCTTCAACTAAAGAACAATTGGACTTACTGAGTACATGATACATATTTATTTTGGGGTCGCAAAGGTCAAGGTCACTTTCTTTAAAGGTCAAATAAATTTATATATAACTTTGCATTTTCATAGTGTTCTTCAAAACGTTAATTGTATTCTTCTCATAACAATAGGATCAAAAAGTATCTTAAAATTTTTTAGGTCACATTAGGCATAATTATGTCCCTGTTTATACTTTCTTTGTTATTCTGTTAAAGTATACAATGGCAATTCAAGTGTTCAACTGAACACCAATCTAGTTAATATTTGCCAGGATGAGAATGAACACATGCAGTAACATTTATAATGTAATGCTTTGCAGGATATGAAGTTGCTCATGGTGATAATCTACACCTTCCATTTCGGAGCGGACTTTTTGATGGACTGGTGTCTATCGGCGTGATTCATCACTTCTGTTCCTGTGAGCGACGTGTGGAAGCACTAAGTGAGCTGGCCCGGGTGCTCCGTGTTGGTGGCAAAATGATGATCTATGTCTGGGCTTACGAGCAGAAACATAGAAAGGTAAACCACATGGCAAATGATGACAGCAGATCTATAACAAGTCTTATTTGGTAATGAATAAGCACAATTGTAACCTAAGAGCAATAACGGTATACCTCTTCTTATTTCAGTTGTGCTTAAAGTGTTAATGCACTAAGGTGATGAAATTCACATACAACCATCAGTATAAAGAAAGAGTTCAAGTCAGCACAGTAGGTGTGTGAACATCTATAATTATTCTGAGTGAGCCTGGAGGGAACAATTTGTATTAAATTAAGGGTCAAGTTTGTGGTGGTCCTGTAGAAACAGCCTTGTCAGAAATTCCTTTGTTCATCCCACTTTCTCAAATGACAATACACCTAATATAATCTTCAAATCTCAGATGTGTCATTTTGATCTTCCAGTCACTGTTTTTAATCACATGGCTTATCTGGAATTTTCAGTCACTGGTTTAAGTCACATGGCATGTTTATCTTACATTCACTGGTTTTAATCACGTGGCTTATCTGGATCTTTCAGTCACTGGTTTGAGACATGTGGCTTATCTGTGGCTTTAGTCCTGTGACTTATCCAGATCTTCCTAGTTTAAGTCATGTGTCTTATTTGGATCTTCCAGTCACTGGTTTCTGTCATGTGTCTTATTTGGATCTTCCAGTCACTGGTTTCTGTCATGTGTCTTATTTGGATCTTCCAGTCACTGGTTTCTGTCATGTGTCTTATTTGGATCTTCCAGTCACTGGTTTCTGTCATGTGTCTTATTTGGATCTTCCAGTCACTGGTTTCTGTCATGTGTCTTATTTGGATCTTCCAGTCACTGGTTTCTGTCATTTGTCTTATTTGGATCTTCCAGTCACTCTTTCTGTCATGTGTCTTATTTGGATCTTCTAGTCACTGGTTTCTGTCATGTGCCTGATTTGGATCTTCCAGTCCCTGGTTTCTGTCATGTGCTTGATTTGGATTTTCCAGTCACTGGTTGCTGCCATCTGTCTTATTTGGATCTTCCAGTCACTGGTTTCTGTCATGTGTCTTATTTGGATCTTCTATTCACTGGTTTCTGTCTTGTGTCTTATTTTGATCTTCTAGTCACTGGTTTCTGTCATGTGCCTGATTTGGATCTTCCAGTCCCTGGTTTCTGTCATGTGCTTGATTTGGATTTTCCAGTCACTGGTTTCTGCCATCTGTCTTATTTGGATCTTCCAGTCACTGGTTTCTGTCATGTGTCTTATTTGGATCTTCCAGTCACTGGTTTCTGTCATGTGGCTTATTTGGATCTTCCAGTCACTGGTTTCTGTCATGTGCTTGATTTGGATCTTCCAGTCCCTGGTTTCTGTCATGTGCTTGATTTGGATCTTCCAGTCACTGGTTTCTGCCATGTGTCTTATTTGGATCTTCCAGTCACTGGTTTCTGTCATGTGTCTTATTTGGATCTTCCAGTCCCTGGTTTCTGTCATGTGCTTGATTTGGATTTTCCAGTAACTGGTTTCTGTCATGTGCTTGATTTGGATCTTCCAGTCCCTGGTTTCTGTCATGTGCTTGATTTGGATCTTGCAGTCACTGGTTTCTGCCATGTGTCTTATTTGGATCTTCTAGTCACTGGTTTCTGTCATGTGTCTTATTTGGATCTTCCAGTCCCTGGTTTCTGTCATGTGCTTGATTATACCCCCACAAACGAAGTTTGAGGGGGTATATAGGAGTGAGCTTGTCGGTCGGTTGGTCGGTCTGTCGGTCGGTCTGTCGGTCGGTCGGTCGGTCGGATTCTTCGTTTCCAGATGATAACTCATGAAAGGGTTGACAGAATTAAATAATTTTTGGTACACAGGTATATCATCATAAGATACAGGTCAAGTTCGATTTTGGGGCTGGTGGGATCAGTGTCAAGGTCACTGTTACTAAAAATAGAAAAATGGTTTCCGGATGATAACTCATGAAACACTTCACAGATTTAATCCTTGTTTGGTAAATAGATGTAACATCACAAGATACAGGTCAAGTTCGACTTTGGGGCTGGTGGGGTCAATGTCAAGGTCAGTATTACTAAAAATAGAAAAAGGGTTTCCAGATAATAACTCATGAAAAACTTCACAGATTAAATCCATTTTTGGTACATATATGTAATATCAGAAGATACAGGTCGAGTTCGACTTTGGGGCCTGAGGGGTCAGTGTCAAGGTCACTGTAACTTAAAAAAGAAAAATTGTTTCTGGACTATAACTCATGAAATACTTCATAGATTTAATTATTTTTTGGGACACAGATGTAACATAACAAGATAAAGATTAGGTTTGACTTTGGGGCCTGTGGGTTCAAGGTCAAGGTCACTGTTATTTAAACTTCAAAACTTCGTTTCCACTCAGTAACTATAGCTTGGAATGAGATTCTTAAATGAAATTTGGTGTATTGATGGTTTTTGTGAAGATGACTTTTGGGATTCAAGGCCTGTGGGGTCAAGGTCACTGTTACTAAAAATAGAAAATAAACTGTATGCTCAATAACTTTGGTTCAGAATGAGATATTGTGATGAAAATTGCTATATAGGTAGTGTCTGTGAAGACGAAACTTGGTATTGAAATTGGGCCTGATGGGGTCAAGGTCACTGTTAATTAAAAATGGTTTCTGGATGATTTCTCATAAACAATGTTTGGCACACAGTTCTTAGATAAAAGTTAGATAAAGGCCACTGTTACTAACATATTTAAACCATTTCTGCTCAATAAATTTAGAAGGAATGAGATATTGTGAAGAAACTTGCTGAATATGTGGCTACTGTGAAGACGACACATTGGATTGAAAGTGGGGCACATTATGCCATTGATTCGAAGCATTCCCAGTTCAATTATCAAGCATACATGTGGGGGTATTTAATCACTTTCAGTGATAATTCTAGTTTGGATTTTCCAGTAACTGGTTTCTGCCATGTGTCTTATTTGGATCTTCTAGTCACTGGTTTCTGTCATTTGTCTTATTTGGATCTTCTAGTCACTGGTTTCTGTCATTTGTCTTATTTGGATCTTCTAGTCACTGGTTTCTGTCATGTGCTTGATTTGGATCTTCCAGTCACTGGTTTCTGTCATGTGTCTTATTTGGATCTTCCAGTCACTGGTTTCTGTCATGTGGCTTATTTGGATCTTTCAATCACTCTTTCTGTCATGTGTCTTATTTGGATCTTCTAGTCACTGGTTTCTGTCATGTGCTTGATTTGGATCTTTCAGTCACTGGTTTCTGTCATCTGCTTGATTCTGACCTTCCAGTCACTGGTTTCTGTCATGTGCTTGATTTGGATCTTCCATTCACTGGTTACTGTCATGTGCCTGATTTGGATCTTTCAGTCACAGGTTTCTGTCATGTGGCTTATTTGGATCTTTCAGTCACTGGTTTCTGTCATGTGCCTGATTTAGATCTTCCAGTCACTGGTTTCAATCATGTGGGTTATTTGGATCTCCAGTCACTGGTTTCTGTCATGTGGCTTATTTGGATCTTCCAGTTGCTGGTTTCTGTCATGTGGCTTATTTTGATCTTCCCGTCACTGGTTTCTGTCATGTGGCTTATTTGGATCTTCCAGTCCCTAGTTTCAGTCCTTTTTCATATTTGGATGTTCTAGCCAATGTGTTACATTTTGACCTTTAGTCACTGAATTTAGTCAGGTAGTATAACTTGGATTCATTTGTTTATATATTAACTAAACTAAATTGCGCAATAAATAATTCTTAGTTGATTGAATGCTAGTTTTGTTCAATAAATAATGATTTCATATTCTCAGAACAGAAAGTTATAAAGATTAAACAATTTATTGATGGAAAAGTGTTCCCAGCAGCTATTTCAAGAATTCTATTTTCAGAAGATTTGTGTTAATAGCCATTTATAGAATATTTCAATTACGTGTCTGTAGGTTTTGTGGTTCAGCAGGAAGCTTATATCAGTCTTCATATTATACATAACTAAGAATCAATAAAAAGTTCCAGCTCAAGGACAAAATTCCACTAAATCTGCTTTTTGAGCAAACAAGGAATTGTTGTTTGTCATACAGGCCATGTCAGCCATTATATTGTCAAAGTCAGGTCAGAGACCATATATCTGTGCAGTAAGCTCAATGTGTAGTTTGGCATACAGACAGGTCAGTGTGTATATCTGTGCTTTTAGGCATGCAACAAACTAATTACAATAAAACACCCATTGAAAACTAATGGTGAATCAACAAATCACCCTTTATTTTCTATTTTAAGTTAAAATTCCAAATCAAGATAAGCATGATGGTTAGAATGCTGATGAATTCTATAGATGTCTCTCAGAGTTAAATCTTCTGCATAAGTCTGTTAGAAAATGGTCTATTTCAGCGACAAGTTAGCTGGAAGCAATGTCTAAAGTCTGTGCCTAAGGTTATAAAACTGAGCTAGAAACCAGTCTCAAATCTCAAGCATCTGATTGGCTGAAATGGCGACCAGTCACAATTTCAGCCAATCAGATGCTTGAGATTTGAGACTGGTTTCCAAACTCAGTTTTATAACCTTCAGCCCTGACTATTGTGAGCCATTATAATAGGAATAATTCCTATTGTTATCTTGAGCATATTTCTGATTTCTTGTAGACATTGTTTACAATATCAGGAACAACTCTGTTTGTAGACCATTAATATGTAAGTGGAAAGTTACTAGATCAATTTTGCTTTGTTTTACCGATTTCCTTTTAATGCATGGTCAAACACTGTCTTCCATCATTTCCACCAGGACAGTGCAGTCAAATCAGTCACTACACAAAATATGTTAGATTCTTTAGATTATTTCAGACCATACAGATGTGCAGTCTGATCTGGATCTAAACTGGTCACATAAATGATAGTAGCCGTATCCATGGAATAAAGTCTTCAGTCAAAAACCTTAATACTGAAAATTGATTAATTCAGTGGTAGCAAATCATTTAACCCATTACTTCATACATACATGTTTTATTGCTTGTCTGAACATTGTAGATCCAGGTCAGCCAGAATATATAAGACATCTATGACGTCTGGATTTACAATGTTTGTGTCTTTGAATGAAATAACCTAACAAATGAAAAAGCAAACAATGTAAATCCTAATCAGATGGCACAGATGTGCAAACTGATCTGGATCAACACTGTTTGCCCATCTATGACTACCATATCCCATGGTGTAAAGGGTTAAAAATTGCCAAACAATCTAGAAGTTTCTGAAACAAAAACAAACATGATCAAATCTAGTCTAGTCTTGCAGACAATGTTTCTATATTGCTATGTCTGTGATACTGAGACATAATTGACAATTTGAATATCTGTAGGAAGATGATTGGTTTAATAAAAGACCTCTTGCTGGCAGCGGTGGGCAATTAAACCTAACTATTCTGTTATTCTACACATTTCCGACAGAAATACTAGAGTAACAAATGTATTTGCAGTGTCAGGAGACATTTTCTGTTGACTTGTTCTCACGTATCAGTATCTTTTCATAAATCTTGCATTTGACCCTGACTTCATGCACGTTGTTACCTGAATCTCTCAAAATTTTCATAGTAATTTTGTAAGAACAACTGAGAATATTTAGCATTTGGATTGATTATGTTGATTTCACACACTCAAAACAACCCACATGTTTTTAATCCCTTTATGAACACAGAAAATTCTATTCAACCTTTAATAGTAACCAGGAAGAATACATTACATATTATTCATCTTACCAGTTGTTTTTTTGTAAATATCATATAATGCAAGTTACCAGAAATTACCATATCTTTAAAAATAAAGGGAAAACATATCAAATAGCTGGCACCATAGGATTTGTATAATATAAGAAACTGTCATGATGCATAGGAGGGGTTCGGGAAGTTCATAGAATTTTATTATAAAACAAAAAGTATTTATGTTAGCAAACTTAAAACAGACATACGTACATTTTAGTATAGTTTCTTTATTCTCTGGAAGATTCAGCAAGATTAACACGGAGACACTTACACTATGCAAATTACAAATTTGTGTGGATCACATTCCCGGGGCACGTCAACGTCAAGATGACGTCACTTAGATCTCAGGTGAAACTATTTAAATTTTTATCATATTGTGGGTGCGCCTAGACACGTTCACTAGGTTGCTAAGGTTACCACTTTGTCCAATCATAATTATAACTCATTCCCCTTGTTAAGGGACTACATTATGGACAAATGCAGGTATGCATGTTCACAATTGTAAAGAAAAAAGATGAAAGACAAGGGAGATATACACAAATTCTATGAACTTTCCAAACACCCCTTGTTTTTGCGAAATGTCTGTGAATTTTCAGTTAAAATACAAGAGTTTCAGGTTGTTTTAAAGATGTGAACTAAATGTGATATTCTTTCAGGGTTCCTGATGTGAACTCGAGAGTGTAAATTAGCTTCAGTCAATGACTCAACTAGTGTTTGATCTGTAAACGAAACTATGACCTATAAAGCTACTTTCGATAAATTTCCAGAGATTTTAGCATCTGAATAAGAAAGTTTTAAACATGCAGGGCACAAGTACTTTAAAACCCTCTACACTATGGCTTAAACTATGGTTGACCTGGTCCCAAGGTTATAAAGCTGAGATTGGAAACCAGCCTCAAATCTCAAGCATCTGATTGGCTGAAATGGCGACCAGTCGCCATTTCAGCCAATCAGATGCTTGAGATTTGAGACTGGTTTCCATGCTCAGTTTTATAACCTTGGGCACAGTGTAGATGAGGATTACCCTTCACATCTGTGTAGTCTCATAAGGATCTACACTGTTAACTTCTTGGTCAGAAACAAGCAAACCAAATCAAAAAGTGACTGGTGTAGATCCAGATCAGCATCTGTACATTCTGCTCTGGATCTGCACTACTTGCACTGGCTATGAGCCCTGTACCATGGAGTAAAAGGTAAAGGTGGTCAATCAGTGCGTACAAAACTTCAAAAACTGGTTTAAACTCTCTATTTCAGTTTGAAAGTCAAGATGTTCTAATTCCATGGCATGAAAGTAGAAAAGGGAGACAAACTCGCACAGGTATAAATTATAAATTCTTACAAGTTCATTACCTTGCATATAGATTCATGGTTTTTGCAAAATATATATAAACTTTAAGGATGAAATGCATCATTTGTCATTTGTTAACAGTGTGAGCCCACAACAGCCTGCATAATATATATCTGCACAGTCGGATCTGGTTCTACACTTCTACAGTGTAGACAGACAGCCGAGATGATCTACATTGTTTGATTTGGATACATAAGATTATTTCTGACCAAAATGTGACCAGTGCAGATCCAGATAAGATGGCACTGATGTGCTGGCTGATCTAGATCAACACTGGTCACATATGCCGTAAAATACCAAAATATGGAGTAAAGGGTTAATTAACTGGCTATAATCAAAGTTACCTACCATGTCCAAGGTTAAAAAACTGAGCATGGAAACCAGTCTCAAATCTCAAGCATCTGATTGGCTGAAATGGCGACACATTTATTGCTTGGGCCAATTGTATAGATCCAGATCAGTCGGCACATCTGATCAGGATCTGCACTGTTCGCTTTTGATTCTTTAGGTTGTTTCTGACCAAAATACGACCAGTGCAGATCCTGATCAGAAGGTATGGATGTGCTGGCTGATCTGGATCTACACTGGTCGCATATGTGTACAAATGTACTTTTATGGAGGAAAGGGTCAAGTTATTGTCCTATATAGCCTTGTTTTGGGTTAATTCCTGTTAATCTGCTAAACTGTTTATTGGAAAGGTGTAAACAGTCACATTTTCAAACACGTGCTCATTTATACATGTCATCAGCATTATTGTGTATTTAATTGTTGATGGTAATAATTTTTCATGAACTTCAAAGGAACGATTCCTTTGATGGTGTGACATCTTTTATTTTAAATGAAATATGAGAAATTCTTTGTTAAGTTGATTAAGTTTTGTTTTGCAAAATATTGATGTTACAGAACACTGCAAATTAAATTCATTTCTATTGATGTTTTACTTATTATTCTGGATATCAAAGTAAAATTCCACTTTATACAGAATCCTATCAAATATGATGACATTTCAGAACCCACAAAAACACTGTTTTCTTCGAAACTGTAATAATTTCTGTCCGTCAATAATAATCATGTGATATCACATGAAAGTACCAGAACATGTTTTTTTTTCTCCCATGATGGAAATTAACCTTTAATGTTACATATACTAAAAAATGGCTATCCTGTGTTTTTATGTAATAGGAAAGCAATTATAACATTAGAAAATTCCAAACTGTGTGGGTTTTTTTTAATTTTAAAGAGAAGTGTTCAAATCAATAAAACAACATTTCTGTACTAAAATAACCCTTTCCTGTACAGAAACACCTTTATTGCTAGGGCGAACAGTTTAGATCCAGATCAGCCGGCACATCCATGCCGTCTGATCAGGATCTAAACTGTTCGCTTTTTAATTCATTAGGTTATTTCTGACCAAAATGCGACCAGTGCAGATCCTGATCAGACGGCACGGATGTGCCGGCTGATCTGGATCTACACTTGTCGCACATGCGTAAAAATGCATATCTATCCAGGGATAATAGGGATAATAGGTAAGCAGGAATAAGCATCAAGTGTATAAGATTCCAAGTTTTCAGTACAACACTTACATCTATAGATAAACTACTAGATTGCATGGACGAACAGTGTACATCCAGATCAAACTGGCTCATCCATTCTGTCTGATCAGGATCAACACTGTTCATTTTTAGCTCGACTATTCGAAGAATATGTCGAGCTATTGTACTCACTTGGGCGTCAGCGTCTGCGTCTGCGTCGGCGTCCCGCTTTGGTTAAAGTTTGCGTGCAACCTACTGATATCTTAAAAACTACTATAGCTACAGCTTTAAAACTTGGCACACTTGTTCATCATTATGTCCCGAGTATGTATGCCAAGAACCATAACTCTAACTTTCATTTTGATCAAATTAAGGCCCTTTTTCGACTTAGAATTTCAGGTTAAAGTTTGCGTGCAAGCTAATGTACAGACACATAACTTCAATACAACTTATACTACAGCTTTGAAACTTGGCACACTTGTTCATCATCATGTCCCGAGTGTGAATGCCAAGAACCATAACTCTAACTTTCATTTTGATCAAATTATGGCCCTTTTTTGACTTAGAATTTCAGGTTAAAGTTTGCGTGCAAGCTACTGTACAAACACATAACTTCAATACTACTTATACTACAGCTTTGAAACTTGGCACACTTGTTCATCATCATGTCCCGAGTGTGTATGCCAAGAACCATAACTCTAACTTTCATTTTCATCAAATTATGGCCCTTTTTTCGACTTAGAATTTCAGGTTAAAGTTTGCATGCAAGCTACTGTACAAACACATAACTTCAATACTGCTTACACTACAACTTTGAAACTTGGCACACTTGTTCATCATCATCTCATAAGTGTGTATGCCAAGAACCAAAACTCTAACTTTCATTTTATTAAAATTATAGCCCTTTTTCGACTTAGAATTTCAGGTTAAAGTTTGCGTGCAAGCTAGTGTACAAACCCGTAACTTCCATACTACTTATACTACAGCTTTGAAACTTTCAGCACTTGTTCATTATCATATCCCGAGTGGGTATGCCAAGAAGCATAACTCTAACTTCCATTTTGTTCAAATTATGGCCCTTTTTCAACTTAGAATTTCAGGTTAAAGTTTGCATGCAAGCTAGTTACTTTCATACTTCTTGTACTATAGCTTTGAAACTTTCAACACTTGTTTACCATCATGACCCTGACTATGTATGCCAAGAACCATAACTCTTTTTTTAATTTTTAATCAAATTATGGCCCTTTTTCAACTTAGAATTTCAGGTTAAAGTTTGCTTGCAAGCTAGTTACTTTCATACTTCTTGTACTATAGCTTTGAAACTTGTTCACTATCATGACCCTGACTATGTATGCCAAGAACCATAACTCTTTCTTTGATTTATATCAAATTATTGCCCTTTTTAGACTTAGAAATTAAGGTTAAAGTTTGTGTGCAAGGTGGTGAAACCTCATATCTTTCATTCTATTAAAACGACAACTTTAAAACTTTGTATACCTTTATTTTATCATACATCAGGTTGATTTTCAAAGGCCCATAACTCATCCTTGCTTTTTTTATTTAATTTTTGCCCTTTTTCGCTTAGAAATTAGAATTAAGACTTAGAAATTATGGTTAAAGTTTCAATGTTAGTGTTTTATACTTATACTAATACTAATACTAATTATAATACTAATACTAATACTATACTATACTATACTATACTATACTATACTATACTATACTATACTATACTATACTATACGCAATACTATACGCAATACTATACGCAATACTATACGCAATACTATACTATACTATACTATACTATACTATACTAGACTAGACTAGACTAGACTATACTATACTATACGCAATACTATACGCAATACTATACTATACTATACTATACTATACGCAATACTTTACTATACTATACTATACTATACTATACTATACTATACGCAATACTATACTATACTATACTATACTATACTATACTATACTATACTATACTATACTATACGCAATACTATACTATACTATACTATACTATACTATACTATACTATACTATACTATACTATACTATACTATACTATACTATACTATACTATACTATACTATACTATACTATACTATACTATACTATACTATACTATACTATACTATACTATACTATACTATACTATACTATACTATACTATACTATACTATACTATACTATACTATACTATACTATACTATACTATACTATACTATACTATACTATACTATACTATACTATACTATACTATACTATACTATACTATACTATACTATACTATACTATACTATACTATACTATACTATACTATACTATACTATACTATACTATACTATACTATACTATACTATACTATACTATACTATACTATACTATACTATACTATACTATACTATACTATACTATACTATACTATACTATACTATACTATACTATACTATACTATACTATACTATACTATACTATACTATACTATACTATACTATACTATACTATACTATACTATACTATACTATACTATACTATACTATACTATACTATACTATACTATACTATACTATACTATACTATACTATACTATACTATACTATACTATACTATACTATACTATACTATACTATACTATACTATACTATACTATACTATACTATACTATACTATACTATACTATACTATACTATACTATACTATACTATACTATACTATACTATACTATACTATACTATACTATACTATACTATACTATACTATACTATACTATACTATACTATACTATACTATACTATACTATACTATACTATACTATACTATACTATACTATACTATACTATACTATACTATACTATACTATACTATACTATACTATACTATACTATACTATACTATACTATACTATACTATACTATACTATACTATACTATACTATACTATACTATACTATACTATACTATACTATACTATACTATACTATACTATACTATACTATACTATACTATACTATACTATACTATACTATACTATACTATACTATACTATACTATACTATACTATACTATACTATACTATACTATACTATACTATACTATACTATACTATACTATACTATACTATACTATACTATACTATACTATACTATACTATACTATACTATACTATACTATACTATACTATACTATACTATACTATACTATACTATACTATACTATACTATACTATACTATACTATACTATACTATACTATACTATACTATACTATACTATACTATACTATACTATACTATACTATACTATACTATACTATACTATACTATACTATACTATACTATACTATACTATACTATACTATACTATACTATACTATACTATACTATACTATACTATACTATACTATACTATACTATACTATACTATACTATACTATACTATACTATACTATACTATACTATACTATACTATACTATACTATACTATACTATACTATACTATACTATACTATACTATACTATACTATACTATACTATACTATACTATACTATACTATACTATACTATACTATACTATACTATACTATACTATACTATACTATACTATACTATACTATACTATACTATACTATACTATACTATACTATACTATACTATACTATACTATACTATACTATACTATACTATACTATACTATACGCCTTTCCAATAATTCGGTGAATTTTTCGGTTACCTCCCCTATTCAGTCACGTGACTACTATACAGGAAAAATTATTGCTCTCTGTATTAATTTAATAGGGAACATGTACCTACAACTTTCGTTTTTCATCATGAAATTTCTTTTTTAAAATATATTTTCTCGTTTATCGTTGAATTAGTAATAATACATCAGCGTAATGATATTTTTTTATAAAGAATAGTTTATAAAACAACAAATCTAATTTGACTAAAAGTGTAAAGTCATTATTCCTCGCGCCAATGTTTACTTTAAACGACTTAAACTAACAGCCTGTGTTCTATCCACGGATAAATTGAGTGTCGTTTCCGGCTTAGGGTGTCTTATCAACTACTGACATGCCGGCTGCGATTGATTTTGAAAGCGGCATGTCATAAAAATGACAAATTGTCGCGCACAAGGGGTCCCCGGTCAATTACTAAGAAGAAGATATCACTGACCAATAGAGATCGGTTTATTTTTTGATGTACCTCCACCTCCCAATTAATAAGTATATCAAAATCCTTAATTACTAAATCGGGTAGCAAAAGTATTTGATATAGCAGTTATATGAATTATTAATCCTTAATACGACAAGTAGAACCATAAGACATCAATTAGAAACTCATCTTAACAGAACATTTTATAAATATTCAATCAAGCGATTGAGCGTTTACGCCAAAATGACAGAATTTCAAACCTTAGCAGTATCAATGTTAATATAAATGTTCCCATCATTATTTGAAGCCGGCATCTCCATCTTTATTAGAAGCCAGCATCAGAATCCTTGAATTTTATTCTATGAATGATACTCTTACGTAAACGAACAATCAGATAGCCTTATTGATCCTTCTTAATTTCAAGACAGAATCAATCGTACCGTAATTTTGCTTGTGAAGTATATGTGACGTTTTCAAAAATTCTAAATTATTTGTTCGTTGAACATTAACGGTACGATGAATTCAAGTAATAGATGAGTTCAAGTATAACGTACAGATACTGTAATCGAATGTTGACATGTCACGATTTACGGAGTATAGTGCAAAATACCAGTATTAGCAATTTGCGAATTTCATACCAGTTAAATATAATTTTAAGTATAAAATACATAAAGATGAAAATGCTGTATAGAAATTCGTAAAATTAATACAGTAACTCACGTTTGTCCGAATCGCGTTTCATACTGCCTACTATCAACAAGAATGGTACATGTTCTTACAATATTAAAAATGCAAATATCTAACAAATAGTGAAAATAAAAATGTCTGACTAGAATAACAGACTAGTAACTTATTTTCGACCGGCGGCGACGATTGCACACATGAAATTTAATGGATTATGTTAGGCCTTATGTGCTAAAGCCATAGTCCGATAGTTCAGCTTTCCTGTGAAGCCTCGTTTTGGGTTGATATCTGGTCACGGGAAGTAACTCGTACAGGACTGCGAAACTGTTTATTGGAAAGGCGTATACTATACTATACTATACTATACTATACCATACCATACCATACCATACCATACCATACCATACCATACCATACCATACCATACCATACCATACCACACCAACACCAACACCACACACCCACACCACACCACACACCACCACCACACCACCACCACCACCACCACCACCACCACCACACCACCACCACACCACCACCACACCACACCACACCACCACCCACCCACCCACCACCACCAACCCCACACCCACCCACCCCACCCCCACCTCCCACCACCACCTTCCACCACCACCACCCACCCCACACCCACCCACCCACCACCCCCACCACCCACCCACCACACCACACCACAACCCACCACCACCACCCACCCACACCCACCCATAACAACAACTACACCACCAACAACAACATCAACAGCAACAATAGCATCAACAACCAACAGCAACAACACTGACAACAACACCAACAACAACAACAACACCAACAACACAACCAACAAAAGCCCTAATAACAACAACAACACCAACAACACCACCAACAACAACACCACCAACAACACCGTCAACAACACCACCAACAACAATACCATACCTTACTATACTACACCACACTATAGGTGGGCAGGGGTGTATGGACTGGATTGTGTAAACCCTCTAAAAAAACTACAATAATAAATTAAGTGTAATTTATTGATTTCCTAACTTGGATTAAGAAACTTTTGTTCATGTGTGAGTGTTGGGTGTCATAAACTCCTGAATCACTCCCCAGTTTAAATGAAGCCCAGTTTTAAATGTGCTTAAATATGTCTGACTTCGAATAGTCGAGCGTGCTGTCGTTTCCGACTGGCTCTTGTTGTATTCATTATATTATTTATGACCAAAAAGCAAACAGTGTAGATCTAGAGAAGATGGCATGGATGTGTCTGCTGATCTAGATCATTCTTCACTGTTTGAATGTGGATAAAACCTGTATTCATGGAGTAAAGGGATATAATTCAATGTATTTGAATTAAATCTTTCCTCCATAACATAATGAATAAAAAAGGGAACAGTGTAGATCCTGATCAGATGACACAGCTGGATTTACACTGTTTGCCTATGTAATAAAGGCATATCTTTAGACTAAAGGGTTACGCTCCAAGGAACTGTATTAATTCAAAACAATATATATTTGTTACAGGGTCAGCATCTTCAGTGCAGTCATTTGTGTCCAGTACAAGTTCTGTAAGTGAAGACGAGTTTGTGGACCAGTCTACTGAAAACAGCAATGTTGGCAATATCAGTACCAGTCTAGATCCTGCACAGCCTTTACATCGTAGAACTTCACTTAGTGCTGACGACGTTCCCTCATTAGTGGATTTAAGCAACTTCAAAGCAAATTACTACTCCTTAGATTTCAGCACCAGTCCACAGCATAAGAGAAGAGAAAGTGATAATGATGATTCTTACGTCTGGAATGAGAAGGATTCAAAAACTGCCCTTTGTAAGACAAAAACTAACCAACTGATTAAAGAATGTCGTAAACTGGAGTCTTCACTGCGGGCCTTGTCAGCAGGAAGTTTAGATGTTCTAGATAGTTCGGAGAGTAAGAGTGATTTCCCTTTGATGCTAAAACATCCGAAACTAAATGAGATAATCTCAGAAGAATGTTTACATCATTCCCTTAGTAACAGTGAAGACAGCTTTGAGGTATTCAATGAAGTTGATGAAAGGGAGCTTAATGTTGCACTGGACTGGACAATTGGTGATTTAGAGACAGATGATTTTGAAGCTGAAATTCCAAGCATGACGGAAAACCACTTGGAAGACACAGTTGTTTTAAACAATTCCCAAGAAAGCCCTGGGCTAGTGAGTGCATCTAGTTCACACCAAACAAACATGGGTAGTGTTAAACCAACTTTGAGACATCCAATTCTGAATCCATTCCTGAAGGAGAACTCTCTGGATACATATACATTTAACAGTGTGAATAACGGTAATGTTAGTGATGATACCGACAGTATTGAAGTGATCAGTGACAATATGGACGGCGGGGAAGAAGTTTCTGTTGAGTTTAAACCAGTCAAAACAAGCAAGAGCAAAATCAAAACTGAAAAAAACATTTTTGGTGCAGTAAAATCAAAGATTTTGGAACTTTTTCAAGATAAATCTTTTAAAAAAACACATATAAGTCAAAAACCTGAAAATGATAAGTCTGATACTGAAAGTGGTGTAAAATTAGGAAATTCATATATGAAAGGGAGATCGGATTTAACTTTAGAGCAGATTGACCTCGCTACAAGGTTAAACTTCAAGGTCAGAGAATTTCCACTCAGTAGTTGTCCTGATGTGGTATGTGATGATCAAAGTTCAAGGTCACGCTACCTTTCAAACGTATTTGAGGAGATAGAGAACCAAAGGGTCGGGGCATTTTCTATAGGACCCAGTGATCTCACAAAGGGAACCATGATAAATCAACCATCCCTTATCAAAAATACACACAACGAATTTGAACTGGTGAATAATACAAACCAATTACAGAATGGGAGAGTAAATGGTATTTATGATGGATATATAAAAATAGACATCGACGGCAACTGTCCTCGTAAAGGTATGGAAAAGAATGGTAGAAGATCAAGTAGTGCCTTAGACAGATCTGTAGATCATACGCCAAAACTGCAGATGGAATGTGACAGTATTCAAATATTTCCAAAAGATGACACGTTATTTTTAAAATCCGAGCAATGTTTGGAGATGAAATCCATTGCACAAAATATAGTGATAGAGAATAACAATGCAAGTTCAAATGGTGCTCAATTTTGTAATGCTAGTCATGGTGCTTTATTTAACAGGAACAATATTGGAAGTCAAAATGGTGCTTTTACAGTTGTACAGAGGAGTCATACTTCTGAAAATCATTGTAATGGTAGCCATAATTTATCTACAAATGCACCAGTTAAAGAGGATTCTGTATTTGATGAACAGTTTTCTTCAAAACTGTGCCGATACTACCATGTCTTTCGGGAGGGTGAAATAGAGGCTTTAATCTCTAATCATGTGACTAATTTGCATATTGTGCAAACTTTTTATGATCACGGTAATTGGTGTATTATAGCAGAAAAGATTTAGGTTTGAAACAAATGTTTTAGATACATGCATATAATATATTCTTATGAATTACCAGAAAATCTTAAGAGATAAATTGCTATATGTATATTTTTTTAGTATCCTGTCTTTTTAAATTTTAGAACTATTTATATTTGTTGGGGACTAATTTTAATAGGTTTTATAGGCAATTCAGTTCATAAATATGCCAGCATATGTGGCTAGTGAAAAACAAGTTTAGCTTGTATCCTTGTCTAAGCTGTTGTTAATTTGATTAAATAAAGTTCTTTCAAAACCTCTGCATATTAAAAAAGGAACATCTGAAATTAAAATGCTCTGGTTTTGAGTTTGTGCAACCTAGGTACTGCCACGCCTTCCCCCATACTAAGATTTTCCCAATAGAATGCTTTTTCTGTATCAAGTTTATATCAATTTTTAATGTTTAGTCTATTTTAACAGTACATTTAGTAACAAAATTCCAGATATACTCAACAAATTTTATCATTTTACTTCTTGGGGGACACAAATGAGCATTTTCTTATATTGAAATTTTCCATATCAAAGAATCTCGGTCATTCTTTGTCATTATATTTCTGGGAAGAAAAAAGTTAATTATCTCATTATTATTACCAAGCAGTTACTATAGAAATATAATTTGTCTTGTTAGAGCAAAAACAGCTCAAGTGCCATTGAAAGAAGAAAGTCTTATACTGTTTTTACACCACGGAGACAGTATGCCATATATAACCCACCTGATTTCTGAGTTGCAAAAAGATTGAGGTTTTTTCACATGTTTGACAAAAGGCTGAAAATAATCATTGTCACGAGGTTTCTCTATTGATTTGGTTAGTTAATCACGATCATATCACTGTAATTTATACTTTTTTTGAACCACAATCATATGACTGTGATTTGTGATTTATACTGTTTTTGAACTTAACTTGTCATCAAGGCCTGAAGAAGAAAATATTGTACTTATTATAAAAACTTAAGCATATTGCAATATGTGTTCACCGTTTACGCTATGAGAGATGGCATGTATCCCAGGAGCAACTAGTGTAGATCCATATCAACCTGCATGCAGGGTTGGCAAAATGCCGGAAAATATGAGTATTGTCCATGCCGGCGGTATTTACCGGCAAATACTGGCAATTACTGGCAAATACTGGTCGATTGAATTGACCAGTCTGGAATTTATACAATATTACCTATCGTCAGCATTCATATAGATAATTTCAAGTTTACCCATCAATTGCAATTATATTTATACTTAAGTTTAACACTTTTATAACTTTATCCATAATAAATAAAAATTTAAGTACTGAATTGACCACCCATGGAATTTATACAATACAATGTATCCCTTATAGTCAGCATGTGAACAAATTCAAAATTCAATTATTAACAAATAATGGATTCAGCATTTTAGAGGGTTAACTTATAAACAAGTAATGTACACAACTTACAATAAATATACATGAATACAATAACAGATAAGGTTAGATACAAAGAAGCCTATGTCGACCAGTCAATCTCCTCTTTCCTCCTAAGATATCTGTAAGATATCTGTAACAGAACACCAGTTTGGAAGCTTTCTGCAGTCATACCAATACACAAGCACTTATTTGCACCTAGACAAATTGTTTAGGTTATTTATGACACTTTACTGTTGCCTGTGTTGCCCCTGGCTATTACAGCCTCCTTTATGAAACATGTTGTTTTAATAGTCTAGACCTTATGGCATTGCTTGTGTCAATGGCCAGGTGGATCAGCATTAATGTCTTACCTGCTGTATTTTTAGGTTCTAAGTAAAAAAAAAAAGACAGTTCTTTAAGATATATTTTTACTTGAAGTGCTTAAAGTGATCACCTGATAGAAATTTAATTAGAATTTCTGAGTAATTTAATTATTATTATGATTATACATTAATAATATTCAACTAAGTTAAGATTTCTGCAGTATTTTAAGGCAAAAAACTCATCTGAGTAGTATTTGCCAGTATTTTCAAGTATTTGCCAATTTGGGGAGTATTTTCCAGGGCGGTAAATACCGGTTAATACTACTCACAATATATACAATATAGTGAATGGAATTGTTTTATTAAATCATAGCCATGAATTTCACTTTCACAAATAAGTCAGACATTGTAAACATTGAATTTTAATTTAGCACAAAAATTATTTCAAATTGGGTTACAACAACAGTTAACCCTTTCCTCCATAGACACATCTTCATTGCGTGGGCGAACAGTATAGATCCTGATCAGCCAGCACATCCGTGCTGTATGATCAGGATCTCAACTGTTCGCTTTTTGATTTGTAATTTCTGACCAAAATGTGACCAGTCCAGATCCTGATCAGACAGCATGGATGTGCCAGCTGATCTGGATCTACACTGGTCGCACATCCGTAAAAATGCGTATATATGGAGGAAAGGGATAAGAAAATAATAATGCTGGGTGTTTAGGCTTTCAGAGTGATGGGTGCATAGAAGTAAAAACATTTGTATAAGAATTAAGAAAATATGTTTTTGTTTATATTTTCATGTATTTTTTTTGTTCACAAAATTCCTTGGGTTTTTTTTATTAAATGATTAACTAATAATATTCTTGACATTTTACCATTTATGTTCCCCATATACAGTTTTTAGATCACATCAATATATATTGTTGGTTTTTTTTTACCAAAGTGGTTGCTGACTTTTTATCCGCAGTATACATAATGGTATTCCCAATACAAAAGCTGGGAAACTATACTGATAATAGTAGATTGCCTCAAATCCTTTCTAATAAAGTAATGTACATGGTAAATAGGCTTTTAGAAACTCAGCTGTTTTATTCCTATATTCTGATGTCTGCACAAATATTGGAGTAACGTCACCTGATGGTTTGGATAATTGCCTGTTTCAGAGGGAACAGAAATACTGAGACATAATTACTTGCTATATCTATCAATTAACATGCCCAGTACTTTATCCATTTTATTACTCCCTGTTGGAAAAAAAAACTGCTTCATTTTCTTGCTTTTGTAACTTTATATTTTATTTATTTATATTTTGTTCCAACAAGTTTGCAAACAAAAATATTTCAGAAATTTGTCATTTATTTATTGTGTTGCCTTTTTGAAGAAAAGGCGACACATAGGGACAGCTTTGTCTATCTGTCTGCCTTCTATCACAGAAACGTAACATAGGCTATAACTTTACCACTTCTTAATATTTCTTCATCAAACTTTCAAATTATATCACTTATGACAACAGCCTAATGATGATGCCAAAACCTTTAGGTCAAAGGTTACATTTGATGGAGTTATGCCTCTTTTTTGTACTTGGAATTTGTCATGAAAACTAAACGCTGTCTCTAACTTAGCCATTTCTTAATATTTCTTCATCAAACTTTCAAGTTATATTGCTTATGACAACATGCTTGAAATGATGCCAGATTCTTAAGGTCAAGGTCACATTTCATTGAGTTATGTCCCTTTTTGTACTTGGATTTTCACATGAAAACGTTGGCTTTAACTTTGCCATTTCTTCATATTTCTTCATGAAACATTCAAGTTATATTGCTTATGACAACACAGTTGTGATGATGTACAATTCTTTAGGTCAAGGTCACATTTGATGGAGTTATGCCCCTTTTTGTACTTGCATTTTTATCCTACATAGCACCTTAGGGCGACACAAGTGTTCAACTAAGCACCCATCTAGTTATTCTAACAAAGTACCTGGGGGCGACACAACTGTCAACTGAACGCCCATCTAGTCTTCTGATTTGAAGTGATAGCAGTTTTAGAGTTGAACAGTTTGGTTTTAATTCTATATTGTGATGAGATTAGATTGTGATATTGTTCAGGTTGTGTTGTTTTTACAGTAAAGTTGTATATATTTTTTTATTTATTTTTTACACCGTTCACAACTTATCCTTCAGTATTTATTTTGAATGCATTCTTATTCCTGTGCATTGAATTTCATTGTTAATGGTATAACAGCTTATCCATAGGTTCTTGAATATGTAGTTTTCAGATTTTTGTGCTTATTTACAGTTTTATATGGGTGTTTAAAATTTTAGGATCACAACTATGAAATCCATGAAAAGTTATTCCCTATTTATATAAATGAAGAGAAATTGTTTTAAAAGGCTTTATATTTCATTTATTAAAGCAGGTTTTTGAAAAGAACTGATGACGGCTGGTATGATTATGGCAGCATTTTGTGTTTTGACTTTTTTTAATGCATAAAACAGATCACTAACATTGAAACATTCAATATGAATAGGAATTTTTAAACACATACTGATCAACCCCTTATAGTATGGATATCCCATGTGAAAATGGTATATAGACCACATGTATATACATCTGTGCAGTTTGGTCAGGATCTACGTGCACTTCAATTCATTGGGGTATTTCTGAGCAAGAAGTGAAGAGTGTAGATCCAGATCAGTCTGCACAGATATGCTGGCTGATCTGGATCTTTACTGGTTGTACATGAGACTTGAGCCATATCCCATGGAATAAAGTACTAATCAAAATGCCTTAACCCTTTCCTCCATATATACACATTTTTACACATCCGTGCCATCTGATCAGGATCTGCACTGGTTGCATTTTGGTCAGAGATAACCTTACAAATCAAAATGTGAACAGTTTAGATCCTGATCAGATGGCGTGGATGTGCCTGCTGATCTGGATCTACACTGTTTGCCCATGCAATAAAGGTGTGTCTATGGAGGAAAGGTTTAAGCAGTGTCCCACTGAATACCAGTACTACTGAGATTTTGTTTTTACTCCTTGTAAATAATGATTAATATGATTTCATGTTGTTTAAGTGATATATTGAAAAAGATGGTTTCAGTAAAAATAGAGTTCAGGTTTTCATTATTATTATTATTATTATTATTATTATTATTATTATTATTACGATGATGATGATATTTAGTTTGTGAACTGTTTGCGGCTATTGTTATGATTTATATGTTGCCCTTGCAAAGAAAGGGGATACATAGTTGTGTTTGCTTATCTGTCCTTCCAACACAAAAACTTAACATCGACTATAACTTTGCCATTTCTTAATACTTATTCATCAAACTTTCAATTTATTTTGCTTATGATGATTGAGTTGTGACAGTAAGGTAAAATTAAGCCGCTTTATGTACATTTACTACATCTTTGCCAGTTTTTAACATTTCTTCATCAAGCTATCAGGGTTTTTCTGACACAATACCCTTGGGTGACAAAGGTGTTCAACTAAACACTTATCAAGTTTGCTAAAAGTGTGTATAAACCACTTCACACGTGTGTTACTTTTGTCTCATGAGCCTAAAACATTTTCATTTTGTATTGTTTTTCTGCTTTTGAATCTCAAAATTGTTTCATTATATGTTATTTTTCTCAGTAACCATTCAAGATAGACCTGTGAAACTTAACATAGTTATCTAACATCACAATAGCAATTATCAGAACAAGTTTCATAACTCTTGACTGTATTTTGTCACAGTTATGCCTCTTTTTCACTTAAAATTTAAGAAGTAAACCTGTTATATGCCAGTTAAAAAAACATAACATAGGAACACTTGTGATGGGAACAAAGTTCCCTGCTCCCTAATTCAATAATCCCTAATTCTTATTCAATATACATCAAACATGGTCAAAACTTAATGGCTATAAAATCTTGGTCAAGTTTAATATCCATCCAGTTTGCTGCAGTCACTCTGAATTTTTAGCAATTTAATTGCTGATACTTGAAAAAATTACCAGTCTACTCTCTGACTCGAGTACTTCTAATCCACTCTTAACCAAATTTAGTCATATTGCCTATAGCCATAAAATCTCAGCACAGATTGTCCAGTCACTCTGGACTGATTGCCTTTGCATTGTTGATATTTCACTAGATCAGCACTGTCTGCTGTCTAATTTAACCCTTTCCTCCATTAATACCCATTTTTACACATGTGCGACCAGTGTAGATCCAGATCAGCTGGCACATCAGGCCGTCTGATCAGGATCTGCTCTGGTCGCATTTGGTCAGAAATAACCTAATGAATCAAAAAGTAAACAGTGCAGATCCTGATCAGACAGCAAGGATTTGCTGTCTGATCTGTATCAAGACTGTTCGCCCTCGCAATAAAGATGTGTAAATGAAGGAAAGGGTTATTAGGTCTATCCAATCTTCACCAAACTTGGTTGCAATACTTGGTCACAATGCTAAAGGGAAGAATATGAACTCCACAAAGTATCATAGCCAGCCAAATTGATCTGGTGACTCTGCAGTTATGGCCCTTTAAATTCTTGGTTGTTTTTGTTTGCAAAGCAAATCAAACATTTGCGACTGCAATAAAGGGGTAACAATAGAATAGTGGTGACAAGTATATGTTCTAGCTTGTTACTTGCCAAAACAAGATGATGTAGCTTATGACTAGCCAACACTAGATGATATAGATTTTAACTAGCCAATACTAAATGATACTGGTATGGCTTATGACTAGCCAACACTAGATGATATAGGTTTTGACTAGCCAATACAAAATGATGGCTTGTGACTAGCCAAAACTAGATTGATAATATAGCCTATGATTACCCATAGCTTGATGGCAAAGCATGAATATTTATGAAAGAGTGATAGACTTAACAATGTAGTAGACTGTAAATATTGTTGGCTGTTTTTCTCTACTACCCAAGATAGCCCTTGTTTAGATGTGACAGGGCCATTATGCCACAACAATAATACAGACCCTGAAGTTATCAAAGACTTCTTAAGTATAGAGATTTGCCATTAGACATAAGTTGTTTGTTTTACATGTTTTTAATTTGTGGCTCAATGTAGTTGTTTGGAGATTTAATGGAGGTATATTTAGATGAAAACTTTGATACACAGATAAATTTATATTAATTGAAAGCTGGAAGGAGTCATCGGCATTTGAACAAAAAAGGCTGATGGCCTGTTCTGGGGTTCAATGACAATATATCTCGTAGAGTTTGTGGAATGTTTTACAAATGCTAGTCGGCATCAGTTTTTTGATGTGTTTTATCACGTAGGTGCTTTTTATATTCCATTATTTTTTTAATGAAGCCATATTTTTACATTTTTAGATTTTCTAGGGAAAAGTGTTCACTTGTTGATAGCTAAATAATTTAATTTTGAATCACACAACAGAAAAATTGTTAGGAAGATTTGTCACACTATGTAGACTTGCTTTTTTTTTTAATCTGTTTTTCTAACAAAAAAAATTGAACAGTACAAGGCACATCAGGGGAAAAGCGATCTTCAGTGATATGTTTGATATTTAGAAGTGACTGTATTTTGGAAAGAACCTACACAATTGGCTATTATCTTCTTATAACTAATATGTGATTTTGTCACACACTGTTACTGTTTAGTGTTATATTTAATGTGAAAAGATTAATAAGCAATGTCATCTGCTCAACTTTATAACAAGGATTGACATCAGCTTTCCCAAGACACTTTTTCCCCATAATGTGTCCAATATCGTTTCAAACTTTCTAGGATTGTACAATTATCAAAATTGTTTTAATTGCAAATACAATTTCTACTCATAATTTACTCTCTTCCATCTGATGTTTTACATTTTCATTAAATTTGTTTATCACCAGGCATTTTATTATTGATTTCCCCATAACATTACAGGACTAATTCTTTGCATTCTGTACCTATCAAGTCCTAGAGGCAGAAACCCATTATATTCGAGTTAATCCAATGCTAGAGTAATAATTCCACTTTTGTTATAGGCAGGGTCTATCAGTTTCAATTAATAGACCCTTTTATAGGGCTTTCCCACTGTGATATTTCAATTTAGTCTCATATTTAGGCATTATATTTAGATTTTTCCTTTGCTTTCAGTTTTTAGTTGAAAAACTGTGAATGCAGTTTTTAAAACTGTAGTGATTATTTATTTTAATTCGAAGTTAGGTTTGTTTTAAAATGTTTATATTAGATTTTAAAAGAACTATTCCTTTAAGAAGATTTCAAATTAAATACATATCCAAGAACTATGACCTGGGTTGAAGGTTATAAAGCTGAGATTGGAAACCAGTCTCAAATCTCAAGCATCTGATTGGCTGAAATGGCGACCAGTCGCCATTTCAGCCAATCAGATGCTTGAGATTTGAGACTGGTTTCCATGCTCAGTTTTATAACCTTGGGCACTGGTTCCAAGATTATAAAACTGAGAATGGAGACCAATCTCAGATCTGCAGTCTCCATTTCAGCCAATCAGATGCTTGAGATTTAAGACTGATCTCCAATCTCAGTTAAATAATCTTTAGATATTTTGTCTGCTTTCAGTGAAAATCTGAAAGTGTTATTTTCATCTTTGTTGCTGGAACTTTCTTTCCTTTTACTTACCTATTTACACACCTGCTGTGTAGGTGTATTGAAAACTAGCAGCTGAGTCACTGTGATTTCTATGAAAATCTTAAAATAAAATTAATATATGTTCGTTTCAGTAAAATGTTTCTTTAATTTGCATTTGAGAATATTTCAGTTACAGTGTTCATAAAATATTTTTACTGAAAAAAAAACAACAGTCTAAAACTCGTTTTTATTGAACAAAAGTAGTGAGAATTCTCAGGATTGTTGTGCTGTTAAGTTTAGTTTTGTCATTTGTTTAACTTATGATATAACATTGTAAAATAATTGATTGTTTTGTTGTTATTTCTTCCAAAGAGTCTGCAGTCTGATGTGCATTTATGAACATGTCAGACATTAACAAGGACCATATTACCGGTACTTTTCTCCTGTAATCTACAAAAATTCTATTTGTGCAGTGTGGCAGCTCATGCAGATTAGGTATACATGTTATCGGTATTAACTGGTTACTCCTTGAATACACCTTTTTTACACATTGGCAAAAAGTGTCGATCCAGATCAGCTTACATATGTTGTCTGATAGGATCTACACTTTTTGCTTCTTTATCAGAAATAACCTAATGAATGTAAAAGTAAGCACTATAAATCCTGATCAGATGGCATGGATGTGCTAGCTGATCAGATGGCATGGATGTGCTAGCTGATCAGATGGCATGGATGTGCTAGCTGATCAGATGGCATGGATGTGCTAGCTGATCAGATGGCATGGATGTGCTAGCTGATCAGATGGCATGGATGTGCTAGCTAGTCTGTATCCGCACCTGCCACCCATATGATAATAGTTATATGTCATGGAGTAAAGGGTTCATCAGTCACCAGGTCACACTATGAGGGTTCATCAGTCACCAGGTCACACTATGAGGGTTCATCAGTCACCAGGTCACACTATGAGGGTTCATCAGTCACCAGGTCACACTATGAGGGTTCATCAGTCACCAGGTCACACTATGAGGGTTCATCCAGGTCACACTATGAGGGTTCATCAGTCACCAGGTCACACTATGAGGGTTCATCAGTCACCAGGTCACACTATGAGGGTTCATCAGTCACCAGGTCACACTATGAGGGTTCATCAGTCACCAGGTCACACTATGAGGGTTCATCAGTCACCAGGTCACACTATGAGGGTTCATCAGTCACCAGGTCACACTATGAGGGTTCATCAGTCACCAGGTCACACTATGAGGGTTCATCAGTCACCAGGTCACACTTTGAGGGTTCATCAGTCACCAGGTCACACTATGAGGGTTCATCAGTCACCAGGTCACACTATGAGGGTTCATCAGTCACCAGGTCACACTATGAGGGTTCATCAGTCACCAGGTCACACTATGAGGGTTCATCAGTCACCAGGTCACACTTTGAGGGTTCATCAGTCACCAGGTCACACTATGAGGGTTCATCAGTCACCAGGTCACACTATGAGGGTTCATCAGTCACCAGGTCACACTATGAGGGTTCATCAGTCACCAGGTCACACTATGAGGGTTCATCAGTCACCAGGTCACACTATGATCACGTTTATCCTTGTTACCAATGTGACAGTGAGGCAGTATGTTTCTGTCCAGTATATGTGACTAGGCGTTGTGGTCATTGCAGTGCTGACTTGTTTCCCTGTTCAGGAGCTGATCCAGAGGAGGTTTAGTGGGATAGCTCGAACTCCCTTACTGGGTAGCAATATTTAATTTTTGTCGAGTCTGCTTGCCGATGGTTGTCACATTAGTGGTTTGGTGTATGTGCATGCATAAGCCATTAGTGCATTTGTTAGGGCGTCTGTCCAGATTTGCCCAGCCCATAACTTTAACATGCATTAAGCAATCTTGTTTATATTTGTCATGACTGAAATGTTCCCACCTCAAAGGTCAAGGTCACAGTAAGGGGTCAAAGGTCATATGAAAGCTTGTCAGGCACATAACATTAACATGCATTGAGCAATCATTATTTGGCACGAATGTTAACCTAAATGAGGGGTGTGTCATGCACGAACTCCAGATTCCCATCTTAAAGGTCAAGGTAACAATTAGGGGTCAAAGGTCATGTGAAAGCGGGCCCGTATGTTGCCAACATGCATCTTGTCGTTGGGATGTTTGCCAGGAAGGTGGAAATTATCATGTTATTACTGTAATACTGTCCCAAACAAACCCTCAGTCTGGATATCTAGCATCCGACCTTGTTGTTGTATTACTTACAAAACCAAAGACAACAGCAACTGTGATTTATACATGTCTTGCAAGAGAATCGAAGAGAAGGAAGAATTAAGATGACCGTATAATTATAATGAAAAATAATTAGGTATTTATACAGCTCAAGTGACCAGTTATACTTATGTCCACTCATCACTTACTGTTAGTACTTGTCAAGTTTCAGTGACATACATTCCTTTGGTTCGGACGTAACTGACCGATCTTTACACACATACAAATGACCTGTAAGTATCTCTATTTATGTCATAACTGAATTGCGCCTGACTAACGCAGTACAAGACATGGAAGGTCAGCGAGAGCACAGAGAGCAGCATATAAATACTAACATGATTATTTCCTAGAGACTGTGTGACAATCCGAAAGCATATTAGCATTTGTTGTTGTTTGTTTTGTTTTACCCCAGATTTACGCCCCTCCCGCCTTTAACAAGGACATTATGTTGTGGGCGAGTCATATTAACATAATTGTATTACTTTATATTTTAAACACAAGGTTTAAACAAATGTTACAAATCATCCCGATCTAACTTGATTGGTCAGTTTCGAGCTAGAGTTCAACCAATCAGATGCTTGAGATATCCAAAAAACTGGTATTCAGTCTTAACTGAAATATTGTATCTTTTTGTCCAATCCATATTTCCCTTTATAATGATGCTAAGTCACGACAACATGACGTGTTTCTTACTCGTAATTTCTGATACTGAGTTCATTCTAGATTAATCTGAAATAAAGACAGAGATGTTGTTGTCATAAACAATTATTAAATCTTTTGAACTAAAAGCGTTATATTCGCGTCACTACATGTATTTATATACTAGGTTTATACTAAGCTATTATGTACTTACATAATTCAGTTTTACATTCTAAAATTGAACAAGGTGTACTTAAAATAACTTTTCACAGTATAAATATCACCCCTTCCAAATCCTCGCTTGGCGGTGATAATTAAATAATGTAAGTAAATACTCTGATCTTTCGCACCAAATCTTCACTTGGCAGTGATAAGTTGATAAGTTTATACTCGGATCCGCCAAATCCTCTGTTAACAGTGATAATTTAATAATGTTAGTTAAAACTCGGATCCGCCGAGCCAAATCGTCTCTCAACAGTGTTAATTTAATAATGTTAGTTAATACTCGGATCCGCCGATTCATATCCTCTCTTAACAGTGATAATTTAATAATGTTAGTTAAAACTCGGATCCGCCGAACCAAATCCTCTCTTTACCGTGATAATTTAATAATGTTAGTTAATACTCGGATCTGTCGAACCATATCCTCGCTGAACGGCGATAATTAAATAATGTTAATTTATACTCTGATCTGTCGAACCACATCCTCGCTTAATAGTGATAATTTAATAATGTTAGTTAATACTCGGATCCGCCGAACCAAATCCTCGCTTAACAGTGATAATTTAATAATGTTAGTTAATACTCGGATCTGTCGAACCATATCCTCGCTTAACAGTGATAATTTAATAATGTTAGTTAATACTCGGATCCGTCGAACCATATTCTCGCTTAACAGTTATAATTTAATAATGTTAGTTAATACTCTGATATGTCGAACCATATCCTCGCTGAACGGCGATAATTAAATTATGTTAATTCATACTCTGATCTGTCGAACCAAATCCTCGCTTGACGGTGATAATTCAATAATGTTAGTTAATACTCTGATCTGTCGAACCATATCCTCGCTGAACGGCGATGATTAAATAATGTTAATTCATACTCTGATCTGTCGAACCAAATCCTCGCTTAATGGTGATAATTTAATAATGTTTGTTAATACTCTTATCTGCTGAACCATATTTGTTCTTGTGCGTATGGTTTTAAACAGTTTGGATGCTGGAGAAATAACTTGTATCAATTTCTGTTGCAAGGGGATCGTTTTAACGGAAGTCCAAAAGTAACAGACATATCCCGTAGCTTCTCACATACCCTGGGATGAACATATAGAACAATAATAGCATGGCTATGCAATAACGGAAATGTCATGTAACAGTATGCTAATATTATACCACTCAAATTTTGTTATAGCTCGGTTATTACCTGATGTGAATTAGTTGTAGAAAGCGATAAGAAGATAAACCAGTTGAGATTTAAATTTCTGATCCAACAAAAGTACTTCGTGAAAAGAAAAGACATTAAAGTTTATTGTTTAATACATCCCGGGATGAACAATGAAGTCCCAAAGATGCATTTCATAAAATCGTCGTAACTTGTGAGAAAGTTAGTTAATAGGTGTGCGGTAACAATTGCTTCAAGTTAACCATTTACGCTGTATATATTATGCCTTTTATCAAGCACTCACAATTGCGACCGATGTATATCAAGATCAGCTGGAACATCCGTGCTGTCTGATCAGGTTCTACACTGTTCGCTTCTTGGTCAGAAACAACGTAATAAATCTAATAGTGAACAGTGTAGATCCTGATCAGACGTCATAGATGTCCCAGTGGATCATGATCTACACTGGTCGCCAATGTGATAAAAAGTATATAAATGGAGTAAATGGTAAAAACACAAAAACATAAGTTCACAACACTTTTGAACATAAAGTGAAATTTATGTCCCAACTTTTCATTGTCTCTCCCTCTTAAACTAAGCGATATGATCATCTTAAATTCATATACACAATATGCGCAGTATAATTAAAAACTCGCTATTTGTCACCAACCATTACATCATCCATAGAAAAAATGAGCAAAGTAGCTGAACATTAATTTTGTAACTTGATGAGAGTTTCGTGACATTCATCGGTAAAATAAGAAATATATTGTTTTTGTATACCAGGCAAAACATAATCAAAATAAGTAATAATTCTCTACAGGACTCTAGATTGCATTATTTTGCAAATGTAATTTTATAGCTCATATTTTCTCTCCTTGAGCAAAAAACCCTATCATGCATGGAACACTATAAACTTTCAGCCACATCTTGTACGAGTTTTATATCGGAAACAAAACCGAAGCTGCGAGCTGGCTTAGTGGTGACGCAGGTGGCCCTGAAATGCGGTGGTCGAGGATTTGAACCTTTTTTTAAATGCTTCCACACAAGTACCGGTTTCATGTATCAGGCACGTTAAAATACCAGTTCCTAATATCATGTGTATCGGGCACATTTAAATAAGTTCCCAATATCACGTGAATCGGGCACGTATTAATACCAGTTCCCAATATCACCCTTTCAGGCACGTTTAAATGCCAGTTCCCAATATCACGTGTATCGGGCACGTATAAATACCAGTTCTCAATATCACCCTTTCATGCACGTTTAAATACCATTTCCCAAGATCACGTGTATCGGGCACGTTTAAATACCAGTTCCCACTTTAACGTGTATCGGGCACGTTTAAGTAAGTTCCCAATATCTCGTGTATCGGGCACGTTTAAATGCCAGTTCCCAATTTCACGTGTATCGGGCACGTTTAAATACCAGTTCCCAATTTAACGTTTATCGATCACGTTTAAATAAGTTCCCAATATCTCGTGTATCGGGCACGTTTAAATGCCAGTTCCCAATATCACGTGAATCGGGCACGTTTAAATACCAGTTCCCAAAATCACGTGAATCGGGCACGTTTATATACCATTTCCCAATATCACGTGTGTCGGGCACGTTTTAAAACCATTTCCCAATATCACGTGTGTCGGGCACGTTTTAAAACCATTTCCCAATATCACGTGTGTCGGGCACGTTTTAAAACCATTTCCCAAAATCACGTGTGTCGGGCACGTTTCAATACCACTTCCCAACCCAATATCACGTGTATCGGGCACGTTTAAATACCAGTTCCCAAAATCACGTGTGTCGGGCACGTTTCAATACCACTTCCCAACCCAATATCACGTGTGTCTGGCACGTTTAAATACCAGTTTCCAATATCACGCGTAGTGGGCACGTTTAAATACTAGCTTCCAACCCAATATCACGTGTGTCGGGCACTCTTAAATACCAGTTTCTAATATCACGCGTATTAGGAACGTTAAAATACCAGTCCCCAATATCGGACAAGTTTAAGTACCACTCCCTAGTATAATAAACAATTTTATTCTCAATCTTAATTTTTAACTCAACATAACTGTATTTATTAAAATTTTCAATAAATGTTGTTGTTTTTTTCTTCGAATAATTTACAAAAATTAAATAAAATTCTCCAGTTTTCATGAAAATATGTCAAATACATGAAACAATATGATCTGTTGAGATATTCTAGAATAAATGTTCGAGTTCAAGCTCAGAATTTTTGTTTTGGCTAAAACAGTTTTTTTCATATTTTTTTATCAGAATACAGTACAGATAGAAATTTTAGGGTATCTTCAGATGTTTTAAATCATTACTTTAAAGTCAATCTCAATAATATTCGCGTGATATTGGGGACTGTGCTGAAGATTATATAACTGAGATTGGAAACCAGTCTCAAATAACAAGCATCTGATTTGCTGAAATGACGACTAGTCTCGGGGCCTGTGCCCAAGGTTATAAAATTGAGCATGGAAACCAGTCTCAAATCTCAAGCATCTGATTGGCTGAAATGGCGACCAGTCGCCATTTCAGCCAATCAGATCCGTGAGATTTGAGACTGGTTTCCAAACTCAGCTTTATAACCTTCAGCCCAGGTTGTCTTACAAAAATGCCTAATGTATCTCATCTGGAGTCCCTATATCAAAAATCGTTCACAGGTATCGGTAAATGCTTCTCGCAGGAGGCGGGCAGGTCGTTTAACCGTCATATCGTGTTGTCCGTGGCTTCTTGACAAGTGTGGTTAATTTTCAAGAAAAATTTATTTGCATATTTATTCTATACTGTATTATAGCCTTCATATAACACAGTGGCAAGTTTGACAAACATGGTGTCATTTTGCTAAAACCACATGAGGTGTTCGGAACAAAAGATTTTAGTACAAAATGGGCCATGACTCTAAAACAATAGTCTCAGGAAAAATCCTTTCATTACGAATATCAAAGGGTCATAACTCTAGAAAAACCATACCAAAGCAAACATCCTTTCTTTACAACTATCCAGATGACAAACATGATCATCTGTGTAAATTCGTAAGAAATTCTGCTACAAGTAATGAGGAATGCATTCCATAATGTTTTTTTTACAGTGAATAATTAAAATGGTGACAGGGGAAAAATGTGGGTTTCTTTGTACGACCATCTACACATCTTGGCTGATCATCTGTGCAGCTTTAATAGAAATGTTCCAGACAATAAATGATCCGTTCATGCCGCACAATTTTATTAACGAAATAAACAAAGGGTCGTAACTCTTGTTAAATTGTGGCAGGAAAAATGGTTTCTTAACGACCATCTACACAACCTTCCTAGCTATCTCTGCAAGTTTGAAGGAAATCTGCTGAAAAGTAAATGAAGAGTTTTTTCTTCAATATTTGGAGGACGTATACCTTCGGATGTAAGGACTCTAACTCCGTAAAGGTACAGAAAAATCAACGAACAAAGGTAAAATTCTCAGTTTTATTTGCCCTCTTTATGACAATAAAGCCTTTGGCATCCGCGTATAATTCTCAAATTGAGTATTTAGGCAGTAAAATATGTTTAAATAACAAAATAAATGTAAAATATATTAGCTTAAAACTAATCAACAGATGGTAATACGTAGTTTAACAGCATACTGAATTAACGTTCTATAATTTATCGAAGCAATAAGCTTATTATTAGAAAATTTTGTTTGGCTTTGGTTCAGTATCAGATCAAATAAAAGCATCTGAGTATCTTATGTGTGACCAAGCACAACCATGTAATATACCAGTGATAATAGGCCGGGTTCAATCCAGTTCTCTGCAAGACCTGGTCCCAATGTTATAAAACTGAGCATGGAAACCAGTCTCAAATCTTAAGCTTCTGATTGGCTGAAATGGCGACCAGTCGCTATTTCAGCCAATCAGAAGCTTGAGATTTAAGAATATTTTATAACCTTGGGCACTGGTTAGTGAGTTAACAATACCGACTGAATATATAAATATGACAGGAAACATAACACAGATTACCACTTCGCAGATACTGTACAATTACTGCATTTAAAGTGATTACATACTGAACAAAACTTCTAACAAAAGATTGTTCTTCTATTTCTACAGTAGCGAACAGTTAACTCGCGAATTTTCGAAAGTTTTCGAATGATATTTATCTATTTGAGAAGATAATAAATGCAGAAATGGAATATGTTCAGGAATTCTATCTAAATTGTCCGTCATATTCTTACTGGGAAAAGCACCGACAAGCGTCAGCTGCATTTGCGAATTCGCCTGGTAAGATTTGAAAACAAATTCAATTAAGCATCTTGGATCATTATTTTCTGACAAAATTACAGAAACACGTGGTTTAATAAATTATAGTGAAGTCAAAATATGCAACGTATTATTAACATAAGCATTTCCCTCCAGGCAATTGAAAAAATATGATAGTGGGGGGCGTAAGGAAATTAAAAAAAATAGTTTGTAAAATGTTTATGAAGGATTAGCAGTATTTTAAACTTGGGATCGAGGTTTAAATATCGCTATTCTTGGAGAGATATCCATTTTCAAAGAACATGTTAAGAAGTATACCATAAGAACGACATGTGAAAAGTAAATCATGGGTTACAGCAATATTTTATATTGACTAGAAGGGTGTTGAACGTTCGTGCCCCCTCTTATACTTTGTCAGAAAAAGAGACATATTTCTGTACAAAAATCTAAAATCAAGATGGCAATGAGTATTTTGCCCAAAATTCATTTTTGAAGTTTGAGCCAGTTTTCGCCGTTTGCAATGTTAATGCATCCTTATATAGCTTAAGTATCACAGCTGAAATGTCTTAAAGAGCACGACATGTAACATGTCACAAACTGTTTAAGTTGTTGCAAGTGGTTACAAAACAGCTATAACAAAGAAGTGTTCATATAGATGACTTGATAGTTATCTTTTTATACTGTTGCCTAGACTGTAATCACAATAATAGCAGTTTAAATAGGGTCAAAACTGTTCAGCGTAAATAAATTCTTGCTAAAAGGCCAAACTATGCAAACTATTGCTGAAATGCTCCGATAAGTCTATTCCATTAATTCTGAGTATGAATGACACATTTTAAAGATCTGAAAGAGATGTTTCGCTGACATTTATTGACTTAACAAAGAACAGTATAAACTCTGGTTAGACTTCATAGATGCCAGTAGGCTGTAAGTTTATAAAGCCGAGCATGGAAACCAGTCTCTCAGGGTAGATACAGCGGATGTCCCTGCTGATCAGGTTCTGAACTATTCCATTTTTGATGCTTTATGTTATTTCTGACAAAAAGCTAACAGTGCAGATTCTACTCAGACAGCACAAATGTGCCGGCTAATCTGGATCTACACTATTCGCCCATGCAATAAAGATGTAAAGTTGTAAAGGTTTAAAAGCACTGTCTAAATCATATATACATTCTTGAAAATGTGTTTAGTAAAATGTTCCGACTCTATTGAGATTCTGGATCCATGACATAATTATAATAAATATTAGTAAAACTCCACATATGTAATCTCATAAAAATAAAAACAAATATCATTATAAAAACAATAAACTATTTAAACACTGTGCAACATACTGAACATACACACTTGTTGGGTTAAATATGTCGGTTTGATATCATTTTACATGATAATAATGCTTTAGGTTTATGATTATTGCACTATACTAATCCCAAATGATATGAAAACGTCTCAATACGTTATTATTTAATAAAGTATTTTATTAAGTTAACCTGGATTTCAGGCAAATAAGACGACTAAAATCCAATAAGAAAAACTTTTTATCAGGATCTGGAGTATGTAGATAATCCAAATATCTTTTCTTGTAAATTAATTTAAGAAGATTAACTTTGTTTTGGGTTATTTGTAAAATGAACAAACAAAAAATTAAAACAACACAGTACCTAATAGTAACTAATTGGCATATGTTACCTGGGTCTATGATCATAAAAATGAAACTAGAGACCAGTCTCAAAGCTCAAGCATCTGATTAGCTGAAATGGAGACCCAACTCCATTTCATCCAATCAGATGCTTGGGATTTGAGACTGATCTCCAAGTTTTAGTTTTATGATATTGGCCCTGTTTTATGACTAGATTGAGCGCCATTTTACATCATTTCTCTCAAAGTATTAGTTTATATTGCTATGGAGATCAAATTGAATTTATTATACGGAAAAGACAGATAGTGAGAACCTAGTATTACTAAAGAAATCAAGGTTGATAGAAGTTGGATGCTAAATATAAAATTTGGAGGATTTTAGCTTTGATGAAATGTATAGATAAATTTAAATCCATACTAAAGCGACAGCAGTGCGTAGCCAACCAAGCAATACTTAAGGTTAGTACGGGGAGACCTTTTACAGCCGCCACACAGCACTTAAAACCTGGTATATATTTTCCAAGTGCTGTAATTCTAGGATGTATTCTATTATTAAATGGCACTATAATTCTGCGATATCTTATTAACTGCCACTAGAAATTTCTATCTTCAACACTTGCGTATTTGACACAGCGCATTCTTGTAAAACGCTAGACACAGGCTTAATTTTTTCTGAATTCTTGATATCAATGACTTTCTATTCAGGGGAAATTTATATCCAGTGCTTGTTGCTATATCGATTTCCATTTCTTCGTATATTTAGCCACTTTAACCAGCTTCCTGTTACATTGGGACATTTTAACTGGTATATTGGGTCATTTTAACCCTTATCCCGTTATATCAGGGCCTTTCATTCGTATTTCATGACGTCTTCAGTTGTGAGAACTGCCAATAACCCCACTATATATCCAATGTTCATAATGATCCGAGTCTATACTATCGACAAAAGTATTCCGAATTTAACGTTGTAAGTCTTACATTCTGTCTTATATCCGGCTCTTGTTTTCCACAAAAAGCCCATATTTGTGAATGTTTATCAATTAAAGGCAATCTCTTCTGTTTTTACTATGCCTCTCTTCGGCAGGTTTTGACAGCACAGTTGTAGAGAAAACTATCACAGCTATTATTTTCGTCATTTCCTGTATAGGTTAATATTTCATGAATTTAATCTTAATTAATTGGGCCTGTCTAAATATATCCGAATGAATATACTTCGTATATACGTCATAAAACAGGCTCAGTAATACCGATAAGGAACTATTTTCACTATGGCGTCAACGAGTTGTTATACTTTACCCAAGCGTCATCTATTAACCTTCGTACCATCGGAAGTTCCGACTGCATCATTAATTCACAATCACTAATTGTCACAACAAAACTATTGCCCCATTTTGTCTTTGCGACAGACAAATTAATGCTAGAATCATTTTGCTCTAGATCTATATTAGTACAAAACATGCTAACATCTTCTTGAATTGATGTAAAACTTTTAACTTCCTCTTGTAAATCATCGCCTTGAGCAATAATTTTAGAATTAAAAACTTCATAAAAATGACTATACAATCTGAAATCTGCGCTGTTCCAGTGTCGCAGGTTTTGAATGTCATATTCATCTAAATGAAAGTCCGGCTTATTCCTCATTGCGTTTAAAGGGACAAATAATATATCTTTAGTATCCCAACACAGAATTCTTCTCATTAATACTAACGACTCTTGAAATCGTTCCATGATCATAATCAACTGGTAGTCCTGATCAAGATCTTTGATATATTGTTCTACAAACGTGTCGTCATGGAATTTTGATTTTGGTATTCCAAAGTCGAAAGACATGCGGTTATAGACAAAATATGTTGGGACTCTTACTGCTCGGGGATTTTTCAAAAATGTACTTATAACCATGTTAGGCTCCGCCTTGTTGACCAAAATTTGCCTCAAATGCTTGTAAAATCCGTAATACGACGCAGCAGACGTGAAATGACTTACTGGTTCCCGGATTATACCAAGATACATTGTATCCGGTGGCATAATAGACCGGAAAGCTTCTTTGTTATAAACTACGTGATTACATAATATATTATAGGTTTGATTTGCCGGAAGAGGAACTATTTTTTCAGCAGAGACTGTTTCGCCATAACCTAGATAATTAAAACCAAAACCATCCGATTTCTGGGGTAGAACTAAATTCAAATTATGGTTGATAGCAAAGCGTGAGAAAATGTTCATCAGCGTCGTGCTTCCTGCTTTGTGAACTTTTAGAAAACTAACATCCAAATGTTTAGAACATAAATAACCTTTTAAATTAGGAACTAATTTTGGTGTTTCATTTTGAATTTTTCTTGACTCCACATTTTGGTTATTGCGATCCACAACTAAGATTGGTCTGGAAACTACATTTTGTTGGATATATTTGGAAGGATTGTCGGTTATCTGTAAAACATCTCGGTACAATCCTTTTGAGGATGTCGTCTGCTTTTTGGCACGGACATCGTTCACAGGAATATCGGCAATGAACACACTGACTTCAGCAGACGGCGTCACATAGTGTAAACACAGAAAACCGCTCAGCACCAAAATCATAAATAATCTGAAAATATATTTATAGAAATGTTGAATGTATAGGATAGATCGACAATTCAATATTCACGTCTCTCTGCTGTCAATGTAAAATAATATGAATAATCTTTGCACTCTAGGTATAAGATTTTATGTAGGAACTTCGTATATTTAGTTTTTTTCATATGTTAGTTTCTCTTTGGAGACTAACAAAACACCAGTTAAATTTTTGTGACCATTTTAACTCTTCCATAGATTGGAATGAGTTTTTTCCGTATGTAACCGGTGTAGATCCAGATCAGCTTGTTATTTTAGCAGTCTGATCAGGATCTACAATGTTCGGTTTAGTTTCGTTCAAATTATTTCTGACAAGAAGCGAACAGTGTAGATCAGGGTAGATTAAGATCAGTGCCCAAGGTTATAAAACTGAGCATGGAAACCAGTCTCAAATCTCAAGCATCTGATTGGCTGAAATGGCGACCAGTCGCCATTTCAGCCAATCAGATGCTTGAGATTTGAGACTGGTTTCCAAACTCAGTTTTATAACCTTCAACCCAGACTGAATGGATATGCAGGCTGATCTTGTTCTACTTTAGTCGTCCAAGGTCCATAACGATGTCCAGTGTAGTGGTGCTATTCACCGGACACTAAACAAGAAATATCTTTAAAAAAGATAAACGGCGTTGATGGAAAAGATTTTTGTATTTAAGAAAGAAAGAAATATAGAGCGCCGAATCAGTCACCGTTTAGTAATGTTATTTTACTAGTTACAGCTGTTGATGAACCATCCCTGCCTTCTTAGTATGACCATTTCAGCGTTGCTATTAATTTTAATCTCATTTTAAGATTTCATTTAATTTCCCCTATTAGCTAAAGAGTATATTCTCTAACTTTATTCTCTAAGTGCAGAGTTAAGTTGCTTAACGAATGCACGTCTTTTTGCAGTTCTTATCGAGATTTGAGCAGTAACGATGGCCGCGGTGTGTCATAATTGCGAAATAGCCGGTACATGTGTCCGGTACATCAGTGTAGAATAAAAGTAAAGAAAATCGAGATTAAAAAATGAGGATGATTGTTATATCCAGGAAGCTAATCGGACTGACTGTATTGCATGCAAATTGTAAACGTTTGGAGGGTAAAATTATGAGAGTCGCTATATCATGGTAGATAAAGCATTGCGTATCGTCTCATTGCCCTTCATAGTTAAAGTTTTATCCTTGTTCGTATAAGTAGGCTTTCGCGCAAACGTTTACGTTAACAAATCACGAGGGGAGATAATTCGGTTGACGTGCTGCGGACTTCTCTCACTGTTCAGGTTTACAATAACGTTCTATTATTATTCCAAAAACTGTTTAAAATACTTATTCCGGACAATAAGTTTTTACAAAAGGTTGAATATAATTCTTGTAAAACTTCAACAACTGAAACCTGGGTTGAAGGTTATAAAGCTGAGATTAGAAACCAGTCTCAAATCTCAAGGATCTGATTGGCTGAAATAGCGACTAGTCGCCATTTCAGCCAATCAGATCCTTGAGATTTGAGACCGGTTTCCATGCTCAGTTTTATAACCTTGGGCACTAAAGTATACGTACAAGAAAGGCCTGCTCCGTGCAACATGTGTGACCTGCACCCATACTGCCTCGCCCATCCTCCGGAGCCGACGGCTATACCTCTTCAGGTTAGATAATAAGCATCCCTGAAATGTTAGAGATTACTTTCTTCTAAATGACTTAATGACTAAATTTAGAACCCGTACACTCGTTATTCAAACTGCAATGTTGTTCTAGACAGTCACGTCTCAGACAAGTTAATTTGTCACAGAATGTTAACCATGGTAATATTTTTTTAATATCCGTTTTCTGTAAAACTTATAAGAAAAGTAAAAATAATCTCGTTTGAAGCCCTGACTGATTACAGTTAATAAATGAAATGTCCTGGTTTTCCTTGTAATTTGCTTATTATTTATTAACACGGCTAACAAGGACTGTTGCACGTCTAAATTGATGAAACAACTATGTAGTAAGCATTTTATGTTCAAAGCTAGCTATAGCTTTGGTATGTTAATGTGTATGTCCCCAAGAAGTAATTGCCCTCCCTGTCTGTATGTCTTCTTTACGTTACGTTACGATTGCCTCACACTCACCAAACATTGAAGGTTGACTGATCTTGGAGAGTCGATGATTCCTAAAGTTTTAGGGTCGAAATGTCAAAGGTCACGGTTTCATTTAAAACTGGTTTCCCATCATTAACTGAAGAAAGGTCTTACTTATAGTCACCAAACTTGGTTATATAGATTGCTTTTGTCAGTTTATGACCCAATTGTTTAAAGGTCAATGTTACTGTGACCTTTGATTTAGACTCAAGAGTTGTTTTTCAAACAGTCACCAAACTTGGTATGTTGATTTCTCGTGGTAAGTAGATGACCCCTTTTGATATTAAGGACAAAAAGTCAAATGTCAAGGTCACAGTTACCTTTAACTGAAATTGTTTTTGATCAATAACTGCAGAACAGTTTAATCAGTAATAAAGACATGTTTTCACCTGTTATTGTGTCAATCTTACTGCTCTAATCAATCAAGTTTTGTGCCACAGCTTGCTTCGGGGGCATATGTCACTAACAGTGACAGTTCTTGTCCGATATTATTAGGTCATTTTAACGGGTTGCCTAGGAAAACATATCGACCTACACGTATAATTATGTTATTGTCGGATACAGCATGACCAGTTCTGTCACCCGATATTGTAAGAGAGTGCAGAAAAATATAATTGATGTTTATGCTAAATAAAAAAAAATTGTATGAATCGCATCGTTATCCGAGCGATACTTACGGTGTGAATATTCAAATTTAATATCATTAAAAATATATTTCCGTAAGGCACCTTAAACAGTGTTTTGTTAAAAGGTCAGCAGGCGACTCGATGCATAATTTTCAAACTTGAAAGGAAAGGGTAAAACACGCCATCATTTAAATGTCTCGAGTTACCACACGTGCTGATTGTATTAAATAGTACCGATGAAGGATAGACTTAAGATTTGAGTAGAGTTAATCTTTAACTAGGCAGTACCTATAAAAGTATTGCTCTGTATTGAATTAAAACATTTGTTAATCTTCAAACCATTATGACTAGTAACTCTGTTCTTTTGATTATGCTGTTCTTAGCCTCTTGTCGGAAAGTGAACTATAAACTCTCTATTCCGTGGAATATGGTTATTATCCCATGGGCGAACAGTGGGGATCAAGATCAGCTGGCACATCTGGCCGTCTGATCTGAATATACACTGTTTGCGTCCTACTCAGATATAACCTAATATGTCTAAAAGCAAACAGTGTATATTCAGATCAGACGGCACGGAAGTCGCAGATGAAATAAAACCCGTATATTGAAGTAAATGTTAAGATCTATAATGTGAGGCTCAATATCTTGTCACTGGGTTTCTTAATCTAACACTTCACTTGGGAGGGGGGCTTAGTAAAAGTTCTTTTTCTAGAAGACAGTGACTGACAATGGCCCAAGATCATAAAACTGAGATTGGAGACCAGTCTCAAATCTCAAGCATCTGATTGGCAGAAGTGAAGACAAGTCTGGTCGCCATTTCAGCCAATCAGATGCTTGATAATTGAGACTGGTCTCCAGTTTAAGTTTATGATCTTGGGTCCAAGTTTTCCACATTCTTGCGGCTGATTGATAATTTGATGGTTGTAGAAACCACCGCCACAGTAAGTGACATATTGCACCTACCGATATTCCAGGTTGCAAACCATGGTGCATTCTAAAACACGTGCATGTTATTTGATACTGCCATAATACGTTACAAAAATAAACTACCTTTCTTAATGCGAACCACGGATATTATTTTACATGCTACCGGTATTTTGTAAGAGCCAAATACAAACAGCAAATATGCTGGACTATCGACACTTCTTACTTTCGTACTGTTGACATTAAATAAAGTCATGACTGTGGCCGAATTTAACAAACAATTCAATGTTAATTAACCGATCCTTACACTTAATTAGTAGAAGGGTGCGAAGCTTGTGTGACATTTTATAGGAGTGATCTGATGCAACCAGACATTCGGATACATTTAATGAAATATTCTGAGATTTCTTACAACATCGGGGAGTAAAAAAACGCGCTCTTTGACCTCGCTCAAAAAAGAAATAAAAAAATTACTTGTCTCAAATATTCACTTATTTGAACTTAAAATAATGGAAATCTCGAGATCATAAAACGTAATTTCAATCGTAGAACCAAGATAAATCAGGCCTGTAACCCGGAACTGTGAGCAGTCCTCGCTTCCTTATGACAAGTATCTAATCAATAAAGTCAAGTTGATGTATCAAATGATTCTGTGGGAAAGGGGGTTCGTAATGGACCTTGATTTATTTTATTCGGTATACGTGTAACGGAAAACGCATTACGCCGCCTCTTTGTTATAGCATATAACAAAGAAGCTTAAAATAAATCAAGGTCCATATGGAAAACCAATTGTGTCTTATAAACTTTATGGGGATGGAGAGTATAAAAACAATAGTTACTTGCCCAATGTTATAAAACTGAGCATGGAAACCAGTCTCAAATCTCAAGCATCTGATTGGCTGAAATGGCGACTTATCGCCATTTCAGCCAATCAGATACTTGAGATTTGAGACTGGTTTCCAATCTCAGCTTTATAACCTTGGGACACTGTTTTTTTTTGTTTGGTTATGTCAGTGATTACCATTCCCACCGAACAAAAGTGTCATATTTAGCTACCATATTTAAGTACTAGACTATAATAAGCAACATCTTAAACACAATAAAAACCTCTTAGCGATTAATTCTAGCATGACATATAATGATATACAATCAAATACGACAAAACGCATTCATGACATTATTTAAGCATTCTGATATGATACATGCTACATACCGGAACTAGACCTTCTATCCATTAATCCTGCACCACTGGGATGAAAAACATCATTCAATGACCAGTTCGTTGCTTGTAATTGTGTGCGCAGAGGCGTAACGGAAACAACTCTATGATAGCGGTTACGGCGTTACGTGTATTTTACCTAAGCGCATACAAAAATGTGCCCAAGGTTATAAAACTGAGATTGGAAACCAGTCTCAAATCTCAAGTATCTGATTGGCTGAAATGGCGAACAGATGCTTGAGATTTGAGACTGGTTTCCAATCTCAGTTTTATAACCTTCCGATAGCATTAAACGCTAGGAATACCGTGACGTGTAATTTGATATAGTGGAAGAAATGTTTATTTTTAAAGTTATACAATTTTCTCTTTTATAATTAAAAATGGTTATGTTTTCGTCAAATATTTACGGATGGGATCAAACAATCCCAGATGTCTCACTAGCAATAGAAATACAAGTATACTTAATAAAAAGGGTCACGGGTAAGTATTTAAGAACTTAATTGTAAAGTAATAACATGGAATTTTTCATTTTAAGCTATTGAGAAGTTTGTTGCAATGAAATAAAAGTAATTCCCCATTTCCTTAAGAATTTACATGGTAATTAAAACTACAGCACTGACTTTGTTTGAGCAACAACCATTCTAAACGACAGCGTCCATATTTTTTTCCTAGAATCCCCAGCCTGATTTTATTTATCCAACCTCATCGTCCGTAGAAATAACAAAAATTACAGAGTATTTTACGTGTACAAAATGTACAATTTATCTGTAAGTTTATATGCTAAGCAGTTAAATTACCTACACTGTAATTATTTTTTAAGAATTAATGTTTTAACATATACTGACTGACAGCATTAATATAACGAAGTGCTGGGACGTCGCATAATTTTTAATAAAGTGTTATAATAATGTAACTTGAATGTTTGAAATCGATACAGACGGATTACTAAATAAACTTAAAAGACAAATAGAAATAATTAATGCTGCGACTTCCGGAATCGCTTACCTCCCTTTACCAGTTACACTAATTTTACTAGAGCCTCTATTATTGAATAAAGGCGGCATATATACGGGTTATATCGCATGTGCAACAAGTGTAGATTCAGATCAGCCAGCACATCCATGCCATCTGATCTGGATCTGAACTGATCGCTTCTTGTTCAGAAATAACCTGCGAATCCAAAGTCGAACAGAGTAGATCCTGATCATAAGGCACGGATGTGGGATCTACACTGCTCGTCCGGGATAACAGCATTAATCCAGGTTAAACAACAGACATTTACAAGAAACGAATTGTCGGGGGTTAGAATGGGCGGATGAACATTTGAACGAACATGCGTGGATAAGGCTAAAACCAACATACCTCTGTCTAATCCGGGAACTAATATTGTTTTATTCACCAATTGATTTTAAAATCACAATTAACATTATACTCGCTAGTTAGTGAATGACAGAGCTGCTTCAATCGACACCAAAAAATGCAGAGAACAAGAAGTTACATCAAGCAGTTGTCAAAATTTCGCCCAAGGCGACATATGGTTCAAATAATGCTAATGTAGCTATAAAAACGAAAACACAGAGGAAACGGCAGTATCAAATAATGTTTAAGTCCTTTACTCCATACATTAGAGTTTAATCGCATAAGCGAACAGTGTAGATCCGGATCAGCTGGCTCATCCGTGCTATCTGATCTGGATATCCAAAGTTCGTTACTCTGTCGCAAATAAGATAATGAATCTAAACTGAGCGGACTGTGTAGATCCGTATCAGACGGCACGGATGTGTCAGCTGGTCTTGATACACACTGTTCGCCCATGAATTAAAATTCGTATCTCAGGGGTAAAGGGTCTGTGCGTTAAACCTTAATGAAATTTATTTTGTGTACAGTAATTAATATCGACCGTATGATGTTAATTTTAAAATGTCCAGCGCGTGACACCCTATAGTTAATTTTAGTTTCTAGTTAATTTTGTAAATGCTTGATTCAAAGAAGAAATACGAATTCAATTAAACACAATGCTTGATCTTAGCATAGAATATCTAGATGCTCTATTAGGAACCACTTAAACGTCCATCAACTTATAAAAAAAATGTACTTTTCGATTTTGTTTCGAGGGTCTGACAAATCGAAGTTGCACCTCCTTAGTGCGCCCCCTCTAGCATGAGATCCTAAAACCAGCCACTTGAGTCGATGGCATTTGGTAGACAAAATTATCTAATAGTTTGCCTTATGTAACATATGTGACGTAAAACATCCATGCGAAACTTTGTTAAATGGTCAATGGAATGTGTTGGGGGTGGGCATGTGAAAACTAAGATGAGTAACTGTAAAACGGTTGAGGCCCGACTGCAAAAGTTGTAAGTATAATAGATTACGAGGCTACAAATGAATTTAAACTTAAAACAAAGAAAACCCATAGTCACATTTATCAAGAAACATTTTAACAATGGAAATAATAACTTATGGTTAATTGATAAATTGTGAAAAGTGAAAGTAAAAATTTTTTTTTTACTGCGTTCACACAGGCATGCGGTTTTACAATAAGATGATCTTCAAAATATGCCCGATGTGATATTATAAGTACAGTTGCACATGGAAGGCATTGAAAGTGTGTATAATCTATACAGCTTTAAACTCTGTTATTTATATTAATCTGAACTATATTTTAGAAATATGATCGCACTGAACGTAGTACGATGACTAACTCCTTCCTGTAGTTAGTTTTACATACATTAATACACAGTTTATGAATTAATCTACATTCAACATATAAAAACACTAACCTTATGTTGTATTCTCTGCAATATCTTGTACAACACGTAACTGACATGTAAACACACTCACTGTTCAAATTCGTTCTATGCAACGCATACGCTACTAACAAAGAAATCTACTCCAGCGAGAATTTCCAGAGATGCTAACATTTTCGGGAGAGCAGCCGATACTCGACCGCATATCGATTTATCTAAAGCTGATAGTTTTGAGATGCGCACAAAGTCTTCTTTTCGTTGTCATGGTCTCTTTGACACCCATTATTGATGACAATAATCAGTTATGATTACGGCGGAGAACCATAACAAATCGTATACCGACTTTTTCTGTATATAGCTCTTTTTCATAAAATGCTTTATAAAATTTGACGACATATTTATTGTAAAATATTTCAGGAATCGGCCAGGGTAAAGCCTGATTCTCAACCTTGTGACTTCTCAGGCGCTACTTATGGCACCGGACAGGATCCGGATCCAGGTATGGGATTCCTGTGCAGTTTCTTCAATTTATAGTCTGCGCCAGTACTGCCGGGTCACGTTTAATCACAGCAAGCAGTCATCGAGGGTGATAAGGTATAAGTTGAAACACCTTGTTACATAATCGACGTACAATATAAGTTATATTAACATGGAGCAAGTATACCTTCTTCACATCAGACTTGTGTACTGCTTTTTCAACTCGGTACTTGCGACCTCAGTCTTAATGTACTGCTTTTTCAACTCGGTACATGCGACCTAAGACTGGTGCACTGCCTTTTCAACTCGGTACATGAGACCTCAGACTGTTGTACTGCCTTTTCAAAACAGTGACATGCGACTTCAGACTGATATACTGCTTTGTCAACTCGTTACATGTGACGTCAGACTGGTGTACTGCCTTTTCAACTCGATACACGTGACCTCAGACTGGTGTACTGCCTTTTCAACTCGATACACGTGACCTCAGACTGGTGTACTGCCTTTTCAACTCGGAACATGAGACCTCAGACTGGTTTACTGCCTTTTCACCTCGGAACATGAGACCTCAGACTGGTGTACAGCCTTTTCAACCCCATACACGTGACCTCAGACTGGTGTACTGCCTTTCCAACTCGGAACATGAGACCTCAGACTGGTGTACTGCCTTTTCAACCCCATACACGTGACATCAGACTGGTGTACTGCCTTTCAACTCAGAATATGTGACCTCACTGTTGTACTGCCTTTTCACCGTTGAACATGAGACCTCAAACTGGTGTACTGCCTTTTCAACAAGTTACATGTGACTTCAGATAGGTGTACTGCTTATTCAACTCGGTGCAACTGACCTCAAACTCGTGTACTGCCTTTTCAATTCGGCACATATTACATCGTACAAGTGTACCGCTTGTTGTTGTTCTTTTTCTGGACGAATTATGGGTCATGTATTTTATTTATTATTTAACTATTAATAGATGATGTTTAATACGTACATCTAGTTTGACCCAAGAGTGATAAGAGGGTTACTAAAAAAGTTCAGAAAAGATGTTGTTTTGGTAAATACGTGATTTTTGTTACTTATGCATTCAAAATTATTGTTTTAGAAATAAAATGTATTGTTATGAACGTTTTTGTGGGTAGAAACCTTAGTTTTCGAAGTGAAATTGTTAAGTGATTTTGACGGGGTAGAATAACTTTTTGAACATCCCTTTCAATAAGTTATGTTTGATTGCTCTCCCTTTGCATGTAAATATTGTATAGGAAGGATTCACAGGTAGCCAATATGCTAAAAATAGATTTACTGATAGGAATTGACCTTAGCAACCTTGTTAGCGGTACAAATTTTGTATGACTTGCAGTTTACTATAAATTAGCTTGTGTTGAGGCATGGATCTGAAACCAAAATCTTTAAAAAAAAAAGTTTAGTAAGACACAACAATGTTGCTATGGTGTTTGTAAAGGTGACTCGAGGTATACAGACAAAGATGGCATCTTTATACCCTTTCCAAAACCAAAAACAAATGAACATAAGTTCAAAAAGAAGATAAGTGCCTGTGGTCGGCTGTATTTTATTATTGACAAAGCAAAAAATTTTAAAAAGCGGACATGCAAATTCAATTGATATTTTGTTGGAGGAAAAGGACCTACAGAAGGAAATCCGGACCATATTCGAGCCTTTTACATTCCGCTTTAGGTATAGAAAATTAAGTCAATATTTTAGCTGTAGACATTTTTTTTGCATGGCAGAATAGTAATTTTGCGGCACCTATAAAGATTTTCTCTTGTGAATTATGGTACTATATTGGAACCATTTGCCCTAATCAATTAATAATAATGTCCTTCTCGTCCCCAGCTTCAATACCTGCCTTGCATCTAAAAATCAATTACAACAACAACAAAAACAAAATACATTTAATTTCTACATTTGATAAAATATACTTAATGACAATGAACAACAGGAAACAGATTGAACCACTTCATTGTCACATTTAGCAAAAAGTGTTTTTTTTTATTTTCGGGGTACAGTTTTTATTACGCAATAACTTTTTTATTATTAATAAATTTTCATAATTTTGGTATCTAAATTACTGCAATGCATTCGGTATTATGAAACTGTGAAAAATGTTGATAATATGTATATTTTCCTTGTCAAAATGCAATTATCCCACCGTCCGTTTTTAATGTACTTAAGTAAATTAACATAATTACTGGTAAGAATACCTACATACACAATTAGCCATATTAATTGTATAATATCTTTAACATAAATATACAGACAAGATTAGTCATGATACATCATAAAGATACTGAAACTGCACCTGTTTCTGACCACCTCCAGCTCAAGATTATATAATGCATGCTTTAACTGCTTGATATGAAAATACTATGAGAATTTCTATGAATCTTTTCAATTAATGCTTGCCTTTTCCCTGACAAATATAAACCTTGACACTGTTATCAAAGTTTTAGTTAAACATTTCAATGCTCAGGTTATGTCAGATGAGCAAAACTTAACTCAAGGTTCAGCATTTTCTGTTAAATTTACAGCAAATATCTTATCACAAGGAACCATTGTTTACACTGTATTGTACCACCTTCCTAGAAATGTGTATCATGTGGTACTGATAACACAAATTGATGAAGTAGCTGTGAATCCTTCCTATTGAAAGGTTCTTGTTAACCTTTAACAATTTCATTGTGATCAAAGATTTCTTACCACTAATGTGGACTGCATAAAACACCTTTTTTCTTTGTATCATTTAATTGCAACATCTATTTATGGTAGAAGTTCTCATGTCTATGTTTTGTGATATCTAGTATAATTAAACGTTTTTACTACATTGCTTAACTTATGTGGACAATCAGGGTCTATTTAATTAGTAATTAATTGATTAAATAGACCCTGGGACAATATCCACTTCCCTCTAGCCAGGGATCTTTCATCAATGCTAATATTCTTCAAGATATCATAATCACATCATTGCCAGTCATATGTGATATTCAATAAAATTTACCACTTATATAACTACTTATACTTGATCTCTATTTCATATCATAGGTCAAACAACTATTCACTTCATATCTACAATCAGATGGATCCAACCACAACTTGGCTCAAGGACATTACATCATTAGCATGAATGTCGTCCACATATAACACGTGTGTGTTATACTTTTCTTGTAAGTTTTCAAAGGAAATGCGATTGGAATTTAATGTTACTGTATCTGTTCCAGCTATGTAACATACACTTGTCAAAAGTTCTAAGTGCATGCTTCTTCATTTAGAATATATCCATTAAAAATCCGGATTTAAAGAAGTGTAATATTTTGGTAAAGAAAATCAAACAATAAAATTCCTCTGATAATTGTGCATGTTTTTACAAATCATTGCAACCACAACGTGTATACGTTATACGCTATTTCTGCGATTCCTTCTTGCGTCATTCGAAAATGGCAACTAGAGCTAAATTATCTGCTTTATTTTCAAATACATGTCAGGTTTTCGACATCAGACTTTCCAAAACAACTCATTAACACTGTCATTGTTAGTCGCGGGGAGGAATAGGCGACTATATTTGTGAAGTTGTAGTGTTATCCCACTGCTTATGACAGTTAATTTATTAAATTTCTTGCAAAAATGTTTCAAACCTAAGAAATACATGAATCATATTGCAGCGACTTAAAATGCCTTTCGTAATTTTAATGTAGAAGAAAAGATTGGTCATAAAAAATCTACAACCAGTAAAATTGGCGAATACATTTTTATAAGTATTAAAACAAGTTTAGCTTTCCAAAAAGCTAGTCGGTCATCAGCAGAATTTCTAAACAGGAAAAAAAGGATTTAAACTTAAAGACGTTTTCCTTTAAAAGTTTTTAAAGACGATATTACGTCTTTGGTAACGATTAATGTTACTTAGTTCTGGGAATAAATCAAGATATCTGATTAAAATAAGAAAGACAGAGATTTATAGCTTGAATTAAGGTACACAAAACTGTCACATGTGCCATCACAAGACTGGCGCTTATTCTGCGATTTCTTCGTGCGGCATTCGAAAATGAAATTCATATTATCAGTTTCGTTTTCAAATGTGTTTTTGTCGACGTCAGTCTTTCTAAAAACAACAACACGATAACACTCTATTATTGGTCGCTGCCAGGAGGATGTGACTATACGAGCGGAGATGTACAGGTAATGTCAACCATTGCTAAAGACAGTTCATAAAAATGAGTTCTAACTGTTTTCCTAAACATCAGATAATGAAATAGTAAAACATATTGTAAGGATTAAAATAATCCGCCGTATCGTATTAAAACAAGTTCAAGCTTTCCAAAAAGCTAGTCGGTCATTAGCAGAACTAGAATATATAGTGATTAATTTGAAATTTTAAGTCATTTCCATTTTTATGTTTTTAATACGGTATTAAGTCTTCGGTGTTACTTAGTATTTGGAAAAAATAATATATTCCTTTTGCCATCATATGACTGTACTGTGATCCTCCGGTCAGAACAAAAATCCGAAATGGTAGTTGTTTGATTACATTAAAAAATATTTTAGAGTTTATGCTTTTGTTAGCAACGGTTCACACTTTTACTGTCATTTTCATATTACATATTGGACTATACACAATTTTGGGACTTGTGACACTTTTTTTCTATGTTCACACGGAAATTCGTGTCCTAACAGGTACAGATCTAGAAAGGCATTGGCAGTGGGACTGAAACTGATGAAGATGATATATTGGTTGAGTATTTTATTTAAGGAACCAATCAACCAATTAAATCGCCAGTTTGATAATGATGTAAGTTTGTATCCTTTATAACTTTCAAACTAAAAATGAAAAAAGAGATAAATAAGTTTACCAAATAATATAAAATATAGCAATCAAAACTAAACATTTTTATGTGTTTTTTTCAGTTTGTTGTATTGAACTGATTACTTTTGGTATAAGAACAGCTTTCATTAATAAGATTTGCTGGCCTATAAGTTAAGCTGAAGTTAACAGTAGTTTTGTTAATTTTCTTGCAATACCTTTTGATGTCTCGATATCAGTTAGTTTGTAGAAGCTTGAAAACAGACTTTATTTTCACAATTTGAGGAAAAAAGTGTTATTTTTTCGCAAAAAGCAAGACACAGACCCCTATAAAATATTTAGAGAAAAACACTTCCCATTGGGTTTACTGATGCGTTGGCATTCAATTATAATACACAAAAAATTATTTCTTGCATACCAAATCGGGTTTACCGTCTTTTCGCATGTGCTGGACAAAGTTATTTTGCACCCGACCCATTTCCGTGTAAGGAATATATGAACGATTATGAATGATTAAAAGGTCCTGCGCTATTATGATTTCGGATTAATCACAAAATATGATTAATTGAATATATAATATGGAAGAAAAAGTACACCACATGTATCGCGTAAGTTCGGCATGTGTGTGTGTGGGGGGGGGGGGGGGGGGGGGTATCGGCTCGGTGAAACTGTTTTAGGTGGAAACGCGGCAGAACCTCGAACGTTACCGCCCTAAAACAGTTCCCACGGGCCGAATTTCTCCAACTGAACCTCTCAAACATAAAATTTACTTATATTCAGGTGTGCATCAATTTACAGGTAACCCCTCTTCTAGGCGACTCTAAAATTAAGACCACTCCTGTAATAAGACCACTATTCTGATGTCCCTTTAAACCCAGAAATAAAGACCACCAACTATTATGACCAAGTGCATGTACTTGTGATAAATTTTTACTGTTATTTTTTTTACTGAGTGTTGATGGATATTTATGTTGTTTTGGTCCCGAATATGTAAATTGGGCAGTCAACAACAAAGAAAATCAAGAACGATAAACACTGTAAACTGCAATGCACTTCATCGCAACAATTTTTCAATATTTTTGGAAATTAAAGCGACAAGAAAACGAAGCCTGCGACTCATGTGAAGAAAATGATAGCTTTCGAGACATTTTGAAGTTATCTCGCGAATGCTGTACGTTAGACTGGCTCCCTATGTTCTGTTCTTATTCTCAGGTCGCTAATAATATTCATCAATACCTCCAAGAAAAGCAACTCCTGCAGCAGATACCTTATTGATACGCATTTTACTTCCCTTATCTCCCAGAACATATATTGTTCAGCATATCAGAAAAAAAGAAAATAAATGAAGTAAAATAAAAAAAGGGATAATAGATATTTCCATGTTTTTAATAAACCATCTAGCTGGTGCCAGGTTAGCTGTTTGTGTGTCGCTTACATTCGAAGCCTAGTGTGGCAGGGGTTTAAGAACGTGAAATCTCGAGCGAGTTTTTTCGCTAAAGCATGGTTTGCAAAACGTAAAGTTTTGTCTCAAATACTGACAAGCCATGTGTCGCAGCTCAGTCGCTTTTAGGTTATGTCAATCAACTCGAGGTAAAGGAACGCAGAAACACATATCGTAAAAACTAATTAATGCATAAAAGTGAAAGAGAACTAATTAACTTTGTTGATTACATTTACATTTTTGCAACCATCTGCTCCTTTCAGAATCGTTCCTCCGTTCTGTTCTTAGAAATAACCACAATAAAAAATGTGCTGGTATAATATTTTTTGTGTTTGTTGGTGGCAGGTGGCCACATTATGCCATAGTTGCAATTCAGGATAAATGGGGCACGTCACGGGAAAAGGTATCTTCGGACAGTTGACGTCAATCTTGAAATGACGTCATAAATTTGAGCAGACGACATTATTTTTATGCATTTCGCGGTAAAAATACCATTTTATTGTCAAAATGTGTAACACAATCACATTTTAGTTATTAGAAATTGATTTATAGTTGTTAGTTCTTTCTGAATTTAGTATAAACCAACATTTTACTAAAATGACCGAAGGTACCTTTTCCCGTGACGTGCCCCAAATATTAACAAAAAAAAAAAAAAAGACTCAAGCAGCTTTGGTCTTTTTACGCAAATTTTCCTACCCTTATGGTGACTAAATTCGTACCGTATCACATGGTAACAAGCGTATGGCCATAACAACATTGCATGTTTGTCATTGTTATTTCGTTCTGCCATGATAAAAAAAAGAAAATTACACCCCATTAACGGCAAAATGCAGTTCATTAGAACTTTGCATACTTATTGCTATTATAAATGAAACTTTATTTTACATACGTTTAGAAAAGTTAGAACATTAAAGAAAAAATAGATAGACCTAAAAAAACCCTTAATTGTATCTACATCCAAACACAAAAACTAAGCAACAAAACATTAATTTCAGCCATTTTTCTCATTTATCTAGCATTTTGTCGTTAGAGCGTTAAAATACGTATTGGTCTATTTAACCGACTGAAATAGAAATGATGTTTAAACTTTAAAGCTATGCAACTTTTCAAACTGCTAGACCACTATACAATGACAAGATTAATGGATGAATTAGAGAGGAGTGTATGGGCTCTTCATAATCGGCAGCCTACACTTCTAAATCGCCTATCGTGTACCAGCGAGATAAAAAAAAAGCGTTTTAATTTTATGCTGATATGCTTTTGTTCTTATTTTCACTAAATCACTCAAACTGACAAAAAAATTTAAATGACTAAAAATATCAACAACACTGAAGTGTGCACTTAAAACTTCAGAGTAATGTATTCAGCAAACGGTCACAGCCCTCGACCCACTGGCCCAACCTAGCACCACAGCCCTAGACACAGTGGCACAACCTAGCACGAAAGCCCTCGACCCAGTGGCACAACCTAGCACCACAGCAATCCACCCAGTGGCACAACCTAGCACCACAGCCCTCGACCCAGTGGCACAACCTAGCACCACAGCAATCCACCCAGTGGCACAACCTAGCACCACAGCCCTCGACCCAGTGGCACAACCTAGTACCACAGCCCTCGGCCCAGTGACACAACGTTGCGTAGTACCATCTAGCGCCGCAGTCAGCGACCCAGTGGTAAGACGTAACGCCACAGCCCGCGACCCAGTGGTACAACCTTTCTCCACCGTCTGCGATCAGTGGTACACCAAGCGCCACAGTCCGCGAACCAGTGGTACAACCTACCACCACAGTACGCGACCTATTAATAAAACCTAGCGCCACAGTCCACGACCCTGTGATACAACCTAGCGCCACAGTCCACGACACTGTGATTCAACCAAGCGTCACAATCCACGAACCAGAGGTACAACCAAGCGCCACAATCCCCGACCCAGTGGTACAAGCGAGCGCAAGTTCGCGATCCAGTGGTACAACATAGCGCCACAGTCCACGACCCAGTGGTGCAACCTAGAGCCACAGTCCGCGACCCAGTGGTACAACCTAGCGCCACAGTCCGCGAACCAGTGGTACAACCGAGCGCCACAGTCCGCGACCCAGTGGTACAACCTGGAGCCACAGTCCGCGACCCAGTGGTTCAACCGAGCGCCACAGTCCACGACCCAGTGGTACAACCGAGCGCCACAGTCCACGACCCAGTGGTATAACCTGTAACCATTACCCGGGGAAGGCAAACAATAGGATCATCGGACCAGCTGAGGGCGGTCAGCCTCGCTGATGGGTTGTTACTATAATAACATGTTACGACAATTCTCTTTAAGTAATCTTTATGTTCTTTGCTTATAAATAACTACATTAAAAGTCATTTATCATCAAAAGAAGTAATATCGCCGGAATTTACTCAGAATAATGAAAAAAAAACGAACTAAAACTTACCATTTTCACAAGATTTTCTCCTTTTAGCCAAGTCCATGTTCACTCAAAATATATTCAGAATGTACTAAACACAATTTCTTAAGGTTCACCCTCCGTCTCTTCTTTATTCAAAGAGTGAATTCAAGCAGCAAATTTACGACAAATGCAGCTGAAATCAATATTCATGATTTGCATAATCAAAATTACAAACCTGACTGTTGGGCATTTCACAAAGCGACATAGGCGGTTAACAAATTTCTCCAAGCGACGCTGATCACGTGTTCGATTCTCGGTAAAACTGCTGTGCTGGCACCTCCGTGACAGTGTTCACGCCGCTGAACACACATAGGCAAATGCCTTCCTACTATGCGTGCGCTACGGTTTCTATTGACGATGATTAAATCTGCTATACGAGGGACGTCCGAGAAGTAATTGCGATTTTCAAAATTGCAATAGAAATTCTATCTTTGTATTTAATAGTATACCTAGTTGCACCAAATCTAGCAATCTTGTTAATACTCTAAAAATAAATTAAGCCATTTTAGTTTACACGAGAATGACTTCGACTGGTCCTTTCTACAATATTCATAGGTCACTGCGAACTTTCCGGAAAAAAATAAAAAAAAACAATTTCGCTTTTCAACTTTTCCTATTCCTTAATTATTGCTTGTAGAAATCGTGATTTCATAGTACATTAAAAGTATATAGAGCTATAGTACTTTCTAATATTACAACAACAGTATTATAATATAAGTAACGATGTCCTAGCAATTCCTAAAGAGAAACAAGTTTTCAATTGAGAGTTAAGACAAATATCATTCGAATGAATCTAACAGTTTATACATCGATATACTTTGAACTTAACGTCCCTGATATGACTGTGTTGTCCGAAGCCAGACAAGCAGATCAAAATTAATTTACTATCAAACAGACAAGTATGAATATCCTAACAGGCCCCGGGTTTGATTTGCTTATGGCACGATTTTATTGTCGGTCATTCAAACTGTTTGGTGTTGGCCAGTTGTTGATTACCGATGGTTAACACTGCTTCCGGCTGGACCTATTTGCTGTAAGTAGGTAAGTAGGCCACGGTTCATTAACTTCCCGCCGGCGATATCAAGGCCGCTTTTGGTAGTCCTTGTGTTCGCCTGTAACTGCCTGCTGGAAATTGGTTCGTGTATCCTATGGTGCTTTTCGTAAGCCACGGTTATTCAGACTGTGAAAACAGGGAGTTTGAAAAGAGTTTCAGAAAAGGGTTTGATTTCCGGTTACTCACACTGTACTTCGTAGACCACATTGTGTAGGTCATGTGTTTAATTTTCGGTGATCTCCTTCGCAGAGTTGTCTTTCTTTGAACACAATTTAACCTCTCAATCGCCTTAGCAGACTTGTCGTTCCTTACACACAATTTCCCCTTCCAATCGCCTAAACAGAGTTGTCGTTCCGTACACATAATTTCACCTTCCAAATGCCTTAGCAGAGTTGTCGTTCCTTACACACAATTTCACCTTCCAAATGCCTTAGCAGAGTTGTCGTTCCTTACACACAATTTCACCTTCCAATCACCTTAGCAGAGTTGTAGTTCCTTACACACGATTTCCCTTCCAATCGCCTAAGCAGAGTTGTCGTTCCTTACAAACAATTTCACCATTCTATCGCCTTCGCAGAGTTGTCTCTCCGTACACCCGATTTCACCATCCTATCGCATTCGCAGAGTTGTCGTTTCTTACACACAATTTTACCATCCTATCGCCTTCGCAGAGTTGTCGTTCCTTACACACAATTTCACCATATCTATCGCCTTCGCAGAGATGTCGTTCCCTACTCACAATTTCACCATCCTATCTCCTTCGCAGAGTTGTCATTCCTTACACACAATTTCACCATACTATCGCCTTCGCAGAGTTGTCGTTCCCTACTCAAAATTTCGCCATCCTATCGCCTTCGCAGTGTTGTTGTTCCTTACACACAATTTCACCATCCTATCGCCTTCGCAGAGTTGTCATTCCTTACAATATCACTGCCAATCTCTCATGCAGAGATGTTGTTTCCTACACACATTTTTATATTCGCAGAGTAGTCATGGGTTACACAAACTTGCATTTCCGAATCTCTTCCGCTGAGTTGTCATCCCATACACTAAGAATTCTAAATGTCAAATCCTGATTTAATAATGAAATTTTAATCTGCCAACAAAAATGTTCGAACTTTAGTTTTCAACTGAAAATCGAACAGTTTATTACATGAACACGATGAACTATACTGACCGTCTATAGAAAGTTACCGCTCTTATCTTAGCTTTTACATTGAAAAAAGTGAAATCATTCGGTATGGCAAAGTAGTACAAGTATATATTTACTTACAATGCGGGTAACATGCAGTCAGGCTTTTTCAAACAATTAAATCAACCGGACAAAATAACACAACACCCAATGAAAAAAAATCATGCAAAAGGCTCTTACCGTTTCTTCGCGTCACGGAAAATGAAATTTAATAAGAAACTGAGAGTTTCCAATGTTTTCTTTTACGACATGCTCTACTGTTTAGTTGGTCAAAGTTGTAAAATATTTTAGCCGACGACAGTCGGGAAATTAGCAGAAAACCGGACATTGGCTAAAGGATAACTACACCATTTGCGTGATCCAGACTTTGAACATAGTGATTGTTTCAAATCACGCCATAAGTAAAACTTTAAAATTATATAAGCCAATTAATCGAACAGTTACAGCTGGTTATTATTCTTAAGTGGTAACTTTCTATTGACGGGGAGTATATTTTGGGGGTATTTCGCATAGTGGGATTTATACGCATAAGTTTAAACGAACCAAGTCGATATGGCTAAACTAACACAAATCTTATCTACTGCTTTGGATTTTCGTTTCTTTTCTTGGATGTTATATTTTATTGCTGATGCAGCTTCTAAATAAATTCGTGCCTAGTTTTTAACCACATGAAAGACGCAAGAGCAAAATGAAATGGTTATCGCTACCGCACCTCTACATGTGGCGGAACAGGATTGTCATTGGGGGTTGGAGGGGAGGGCAAACCGAACACGTGACTGCAGTTAACATGAATCCTTCATGGCAGACACGATTGTGATGTTTGACGTCTTGTACACTAAATGTTATATAAATGCTGCTGATATTTACGGCATAAATATTCAAACATAAGAAAAACGAAAAGACAGTTCACATTAAATAGATCTGATAACAAGAATTTCAAATTGCAGATGGCATTGATCCTGGAATCTTGAATGTGTCATTTCCAGATAAATGACATTTCATGCACAGCGGCATATCGTCTTCAGATGAAAAATGGATATTGTGGAATCATTGAGTTTCGCGGGTACCAAATTTCGAATGACATTTCCGCACTTGCATGAATTGCACTGTATTTTTTTTTTCAAAAGATTACTAGATATTCAATGGTTTGGGTACGCTAGGGTATGATATTGCGAACATTCTCAGTGCGAAATACGCGAAAATAAAATTGGCGCGAAATATAATGATACCATACTATGTAATGAAAGAGACAACGTGTGGTAGAAATAAACTAGATCGGAGAATATAAAGCAGTTACGAAAGGCAAAATTGTAAGTAAGCTGGATGTACATCATCAGGGTGACAGAACAACGCCGAAACCTTCAATTGCTGTGAGCATGTCAATCGTCGAAGTATTGAAATTAAAATGTTTGAAAGAATTACAAAACACAAGACATACATGTAAGTTGTGAATTGTGGTCTACGGAGTGACCTGTCAGAACATTTAATATAACTGTTAGATAGTCCTAAACATAGTTTTTGCAATGTTAACGAATTTTGCAAGACAGGTAGAAGTATTGTACTGCAAAAGGTACCCTTCATCTATTCTATAAGTTACCCATACATATTTCAACAATTACGGTCATCCCTCAAATGAGATTATCATTTAAATCACGATGTTTACGATTTTAATTATGTATATCATGCGCTGGTTTCTATGACCAATTTCTAGGCAGTCTGTACATACTTCTACACACTGATGCCATATTTACATGGCTTGTAAAAGCTAAAGAAAATTACTGAGAAAAATACAACAGCAAATCGGGAGTAAAGATTTATTAATTTAAAAAAATGAAACTTACAAGCACGAACACAAAGATGCTTACATATATGGTACAACGATTCCAAACCTTCCATATTTATTCTATTTTTTCTTTAACCAACCAACTAGATAATGTTACAAAATGCCGTAAATCCAATCAGGTATCACAACCTTTGTCCGAAACCAAAGTCCATATTGATAGGTGAAACAGTCACTGTGTTGTATCCACTGTAATCATTGTTGAAGGTCTGATTCCATTCTGATGGTGATACGGAGAGTCTTGGTAACAACGCTTGATTGTGAGGCTCTCCAATCTTGGATTGTGCGCAGTCACTTGTTATATCTTCTGATGACATAAAGCGGCACTGTCCGGTACTGAATGTCGTCATTCCTGGAACGTCAATTTGCGCCTGGTTCTTGGCGTTGTAACCGGGAGTCATGAAAGACGTATTATTGTTAATAGCACTTTGTAATCCGTGGACTAAACTGGTGTCGTCCTCGGCTGTTTTATCGGAATCAGACAGACTGTCATCCGAATTCTTTCTCGAGTCCCTTCTTTCTTTTGCTCTCCGATTTTGAAACCAGATTTTGATCTGAAATAAAGATTTAAAGTTTATTTAACTACGCTGCAACGCACTTTGGTAATGAAATAGTTTTCAGACATAAAAACCCTTTGTTTGTTTGTGTTAAACATGAATGTTGAATAGACACCATTTGGAGTTCTTACAGTACTCGTTCAAAATAGTTACAAAAAAGAACAAGTAAAATAGTTGCCATCTTACTATAAACATCTAGCAAGTTACTTACTTGTCTGTCTGACAGATTGAGTTCTTTTGTTAGTTCTAACTTTCGTTGCATGGTGATGAACTTGTTTGTCTTGTATTCCGCTTCCAGACCCTTCCGTTGTTTGTCCGTGTAAACAACCCTATACTTGTCTTTGGTTCTGGTCATACCCTCAGCTGGTTCCTTGCGCAGCCTGCAGTAGAACGGATGAATTCGCTGTTTTCCTATTGCTGAAGAAGAACAAGGACGACTCGTTCTCGGCGTAGAATCGGAGTAACACAACTGTTGAAGCGTTGACAACGGAGCGGTCGTAGGGGCCACGTTGGTTGTGCCATACGCCAAAGCATCCTGTTGCATTAGTGCTTGCATTAGCATAACACCGGTACAAGATAACATTTCTGTCTCAGGTACACTGGTGTAAGGGAGGAACTGTGATGAATGCAAGCCATAGTTATCCGGCGGAAGCGTGTAAGAGGCTATTCTCGACCGCGCTGCGAAGGAATCATGCAATCCACCACCGTACGCTGTGGCAGAATAAGGATGAAACCGACCAAATCTTGACCCAGCCGCTGTTCTTTTCTCCGGACCGATCCATCCATCTGCTAGATATGCATGTCCTAAACTCTTTCCATTGAATCCATCCATGATAAAGCAAATTTGAAGTTGGTTTTATAATACAATTACACTATAAGTTATTTTTTTCCTGAAGTATCTTGCATTACAAATATACATGAAGTATATTGCTTTAACCAGGCTCTGGACTTGGTTTTATACTTGGCATCGAGACATGATTTTACGTTTAGATTACTTCGAACCAATTTACCACCGTTTTAAATGTGTTAATGATGTGCACAATTAATTTATTTAGAAATCGTTTAAGGAATCATTGACGTCGATTAAAAATGAATAGCAGGTCGATGATCATCGGAGAACCGAACGGACACGATTGCATCGTTCTGATCAATTGCGTTTAAACATATTTTACAGACAAACAATTGCAATTACCCCGGCTGAACTGGTTACAGAAATTGTGTATTCAAACTAATATTTTAATTAAAAAACACCTTTATCATTATTGAAGTTTTCTTTCGCTCTGGATAGAGAACTTTTAAATTTGATTTTTATGATGGAAAATAACATAATGTTATGAAAAGAAAAAATATATTAATATATTTTATTATAGAAAATAAACTTAACCGCCTTCAATGTTGTTAGAGAAACACCCGAATGAACCATTCAATTCATCGAGCAACAGTCATATTATGACGTAAGAAGAAACAACTGTGAGAAAACTTACAAAAAAAGACAACTTTAATATGTTCTGTTAATATTTTAATGTTGTCTTGCAATTCTGAAACAGAATGAATGCATCCATAGTTTAGTGTTTCTTTTACAATTGGAATCAATTAAATTTACAATGTAACATAACCGAATATGCTTTTGCTCAAAAAATCTTATTACAGAATATGAATACCTGGGCTTTGGTTGTTTTAAAATCATGAACTATGAGTCTGTTGAGTATTTCAGAGTTTAACAGGAAAAAGCGTTTCAAATATTAACAAACGGGTCGTGAGTTTTCAACTGAGTAAATAAATATTATCTTTTTTTCAAGTAAACATTTTCGATACGCTTTATAAATGTGCTTTATTTGATAATACGACACTTGGATAATATGTACAGATCTTGATTTAGAGAATCAAGTCTTTTACAATGCAGATTATCTGTAAAATGCATGAAATGTCAGTAGTAAGATGTGTTTCCCCGACCATCATCTATAACTTACACGGCGTTTAAAAGGGCAAAAATCTAATTGTATACATAAATTAGCAATATCTATAATGATCTGGGTTAAAGGTTGTTTAAACAATTGCGTATTTTTGTTTAAACTTATTTATTGTTCACTATTACATAAAAAGATGCCAGAAAGTATTCATTCTCTGACAAAAAAATGAAACTACGGATGGGCTCATACTTTAAATATATTGCTATCAACACACCAATCTACAATCAGCTTATTGCTTATTGCTTCGGTGATTTTCACTATACTTATAATTCCGGGCTGAAGGTTATAAAACTGAGCATGAAAACCAGTCTCAGATTTGAGACTGGTTATCACACTCAGTTTTATAACATTGGGCACAGAAGTACAAGTAATTTTTGAAAACCGCTAGTAGACAATGTATTTAACGATTGATCGAAAAAAAAACTGGAGTTATTTTGAATATTTTTGTATTGCTAAAAATTAAATTGTTATAGTTTCGATTTTACTTCGATGTTTTGCCTTCATTTCTAAATTTTATATCCAAAACAACAGAAAACAAATAGAAATACAATTGAAACATATTATGCATTATAAAAATTAAATTAAGAAAAGGGGAGTTTAAAGTGAAGTTTGAATACATAATTTCGAAAAACGGCCCAGTCGTGATAATTGCAATTATTGTTCAGTACAATAGCGTAAAAGAAATTTATCAGAACGAGCCTACGATGTCCGGTCGGTTCTCCGATGTTCATCATATATTTTAAATCGATATCTATGATTTCTTAAACGATTTCTAAATTAATTATTTCAATACATCATTAAAACGTTTAACACGGTGGTAAATTGGTTCGAAGTAATCAAACCGTAAAATCATGTCTCGATGCCAAGTATAAAACCAAGCCCATTGCCTGGTTAAAACAACACATTTACTGTGATTTTGTAAGAAACTTCAAGAAATAATATACCTTCTAGTGTTATTTTATCATAAAACCGATTTGATTTCTAATTAATATTTTATCATCATCATGGAAAGATTTCATGAAAACAGTTTAGGACATGCATATCTAGAAGATGGATGGATCGGTCCGGATAAAAGAACAACAACTGGATCAAGATTCGATCGATTTCATCCGTATTCTTGCACAATTTACAACGACGGTTCTCAAGAATCCCTTGCAGCGCGGTCGAGAATAGCCCCTTACACGCTTCCGCCGGCTAACTATGGTTTGCATTCATCACAGTTCCTCCCTTACACCAGTGTACCTGAGACAGAAATGTTTTCTAGTACCGGTGCTCTGCTAATGCAAGCACTAATGCAATGTTCAAGATGCTTTGGCGTATGACACAACCAACGAGGCTTCTATGACCGGTCCGTTGTCAACGCTTCAACAGTTGTGTTACTCCAATTCTACGCCGAGAACAAGCCGCCAGTGTTCTTCAGCACTGGAAAAACAGCAAAGTCATCCGTTCTACCGGAGGCAGCGCAAGGAACCGGCTGAGGGTATGACGAGAACCAGAGATAAATATAGGGTTATTTACACGGACAAACAACGGAAGGGCCTGGAAGCGGAATACAGAACAAACAAATTCATCACCATGCAACGAAAATTAGAACTAACAAAGGAACTCAATCTGTCAGACAGACAAGTAAGTAACTTGCAATTCATCTGAAATAAGATTACAGCTTTAATATGGTAATTGTTCTTTTTGTAAAAACTTGTAAATGAGCACCTTTAAAGCTGGAACGCATAATGTTGCCGATTCGTGTAAAATGACAGCAAGCGAAGGCTCGTTTGGGTGACATAAAAGTGCATTGCAGCGCAGCTAAATAAAAATCTAAATCTTTACTTCAGATCAAAATCTGGTTTCAAAATCGCGGAGCAAAAGAAAGAAGGGATTCTAGAAAGGATTCGGATGACAGCCTGTCTGATTGTGACAAAACAGCCGAGAACTACACAGGTTTCGTCCACGTATTAGAAGGTGTTGCAAACAGCATGTATTCCATGACTCCAGGATATAAGACCGAGAACCAGGCTCGAATTAAAGAACCAGGAATGACGACATTTAGCACCGGACAGTGCTGCTTTGTTTCATCAGAAGATACAACAAGTGACTGCGCACAATCTAAGATTGAAGAGCCTCAGAAGCAAGGAATGTTACCGAGACTCTCCGTATCACCGTCAGAATGGAATCAGACCTTCAACAATGGATTCAGTGGATACAACTCCACAGTGAATGTTTCACCTATAAATATGGACTTTGGTTTCGGACCAAGGTTGTGATGAGATTAGCAGTATTTTCTTATACATGTATTATTTGGTTTAGTTTATATGTCCATATTGTATATGTATAGAAAATGATACCGGTAGAATTAATATGGAACTTTTGGAATCGCTGTACCATATAATCATGTGTTCCTGTTTGTTTGTTACGTTTTGATGAATAAATAAATCGTTACGATTGCTACATTTATGTTTATTATTTCTCATGATTTTTTTCTTTAGAATTTTGCAAGTTCTTCGAATGTGAACTTAGCGTTAAGAAGTATGAGCAGATACTGCGTATCTAACAACATAAAAAGCTATGGAAAATATATCATGTAAAATAAGTCTCCCTCCCTCACAATATATTATATGTAATCTGCAGAGCAACAGTAATATATTTTATAATCAACGAAATTTATTTGAAACTAATAAAAAGAAACCGTATTATTTGTCTGGCAGTGCAAATACCGTGTATTCTTTGAACAATTCGAATATATTTTCGATTTCAAAATTGATTTTATAATCCTATTCATGATAAGTTCTTTTGAGTAATTGCTTATTTATTTATGAACAATTGGAATATTGTTCGTGATCCATGGTTTACTTTGAAGACTCTTTTCAGTTATGAGCAATTTGTTAACAACTTTAATATAATTGGACACAACGTGACACTCATTCTGGAATAACTCTCTAAGACAATTTCACTGTAAGTTCCATCTGAGATTGTCTGTAAAATTTCCAGATACTTTCGATTAGCAAATCAAGTAAAGCAATAAAATAGTATTTTAAACTATTATGGGCTACATATTGAATTCAGCTATTTCGAAAAGTGTTAAATAGTCATAAATTTTGAGTCAAAATAGGGATGCTATTTTGCTCGAGGCAAATGTTCTTATATGTACTGGTACGTATTACGGAGCTTTATCATGGTTACGAGATGGTAAATATCGCACTATTTTTTTTAACTTTTATTCCTTGAATTAGATACAAAGTACTAGCTAAAAGTCATGCAACAATAGATATTTTGTCCTGTGCTAGCACTATACTTAAACACAATCTTATCGAACATTCTTATAAAACTGTTTGTTTTATCTGCCAAGGTTTCCGTAAATACGCACCTGATAACTTACTTCAAATTTATTTAAATTAAAATAAATCCTTATACATAGCTATAAACTGGAACCCAATTTTACAAGTCTGCACATAAGTGTGAACGGGATAAAACTTCAAGCCAATTATTTCATTTTGTCGCCAATTAATTAATTTCATTATAACTCTGCAGTTTACCGTACAACGTCGTTGATGAGGTGGAATGCGCCCTTTGAATAACTTTCGAAAAAAATAGATGTCTTCAAAGATGGCCACAACCGAACTTTTTGGATATTGTATCAAACAACCGCAACTGAACATGTTTTGCTAAAACTATTTCGAATTTTCCGTTTGATGGTATTGTTAAGAATTAAATTCTCATCGCACTGCTGTAAATTTCACAAGCTTTACTTGTGACAATGCCGAAAAGCGGCGTTTCGTCATAAATTTGTTTAGCTTTTTTTTCTAAAAACATCCGATGTAATTTTGAGTTTTATTTTCAAAATTTATTCGTCGATTTAATGTTGAAAAATTAAAAAATATTTGATAAATAAAAACTGGATCGGCGTCTTTGTTTTGCAGTCTGGATCGGCGTCTTAGTTTTGGAGTAAATACGTCACTGTGGAATCTATCAACATTGCATTCATTAAACTATTACCGATTTGATTTGCTTACTAGTATTTTATTGATATTTAAGTTTCCTTTATAAAATATGACACTAAAGGCAAATACAAGAGGAATAAATTCATTATGTTACACAGTAAGTAATAACTAACAAAAGACATGAATCTTTTCGACTGACTGGGTGTGTGTCATTTTAAGATATGCAAGTTCCTTGAATTCCAACTTTTTATAAAGCGAATTTAAAATAGAATCGGGTTATAGTACAATCAAACGGAAGTTACTTTGTATTTCGAAGTAATTTCAATTAAAAATTTAAAATGCTAAATAAGAATGCTTCTGCGACCAGACTATGGAGTAGTTTATAAACTTGGCATCGAGCCATGATTTTACGGTAAGATTACTTCGAACCAATTAACCATCGCGTTAAATGTGTTAATGATGCGCAGAAATAAACTTTGAGAAATCGTTATTGAAATAATTAACATCGATTAAAAATGAATAGCACGACCCGATCATCGGAGAACCGAACGGGCACAATTAAATTGTTGTGATAAATTACAATTAACATATTATACAGACAAATAATTGCAATTTCTTCGGCTGAATAGATTACAGAAATAGTGTATTCAAGCACGTTGTTCGTTTTCTTCCTTGACACATTTGGCATTTTCAAAGTTTTTATTACTGTAAATTGAGACTTTTTGATGTGACTGATTTATTAAAATAAATAATATATATTCTGACGTATACATTTCTTTTTGAGAAACACCAGAAATCAGCAATAATAGTCAAATTTAATGATTTATTAAGACTTGTAAAACAACAACAACAACAACAACAACGTTGCACAATAAAAAGCACTATTTTTTGTTTAAAATAATCAAATGCTGTTTTACCTGCTAACAGACAATAAATATCTTAGCTGTGTTCATGTATTTGGGTTTGTGCTCGAAAAGTATTATTATTAAAAGGTGAATTTTTATAACGAAGAACACAAACAAAAACAACAACGTTCTTTCAATATTACCCTATCAAACTTATATGTAAAATAATGAAAATAAATCGCATTTTTATAATTTTAAAATATTTTGAAATGCATGTGAGTTATATGATACATGGATTTTTTAAATTTAATCGTTATTTCATACACTGACAAAAAAGAAGCCGGCACAATATCATGCTGATGTTTTGTTGAGGTAAAACAAATAAACATCAAACCAAGAGTCGGCTCTCCCTTTGGATATGAAATAAGTTTATTGTAATCTTAGTTTGCTACTAGCTTAATACGGAGTTTCCAATAAGTTATACTGCTCTTGAAAACAGAGATCGATCTGACTTATGAAAACTGAAAGTATGCAATACATTAAAGTTTAACAACAAATAGCATGTTAAGATTAAAGAATATCTGTAACCACGAGCACGGGTATTTAAACACATAGTGACATATTTTTCTAACCTGTCTCAAAATTGTTTTTTTTTTCATTTATTATACAAGTTTTATAAATATATACTTTCCAAGAAGAATGGGTCTCCCAACTTCTAATATTTTTTCCAAAGACCATGTATGTTGTGGCAGAAGAAATGAATATATTATATACAATTCTCTATCTAGAACAATCGAAAACAAAGGAAAAAAACTTTAGCTTGTAAAATATTAAATCAAGAAAAACGTATAACGTTCCGATAAAATTTTTCTTAAAAAACGGTCCAGCCATGATAATTGCATTTATTTTAAATATGATAAATTATAAGAATAGGCAATTTATGGGAGTCCGGTGGGTTCTCGGATGAACATCTGGTTATTAAATTTTTTATCGATGTCAATGATTTCTTAAACGATTTCTAAATAAATTATTTTAATCGATGTCAATAATTTCTTTTACGATTTCTCAATAGTTTATTTGTGCACATCATTAACACGTTTAACACGGTGGTAAATTGGTTCGAAGTAATCTAACCGTAAAATCATGTCTCGATGCCAAGTATAAAACCAAGTCCAGAGCCTGGTCAAATCAACACAATAAATGTGTATTTGTAATGAATGTACCTCATGAAATAATATAACTCGTAGCTTAATACTCTTATGAGACAAATTTGATTTATAAATGATTTTATCAGCTATCATGGATGGATTTCATGGACACAGTTTAGGACACGCATATCTAGCAGATGGGTGGGTCGGTGCGGAGAAAAGAACAGTAACTGGATCAAGACTGGGTCGGTTTCATCCTTATTCTGGCACAATTTACAACGACGGTTCTCAAGAATCCATTGCTGGGCGGTCGAGAACAGCCACTTACACGTGTCCGCCAGCTAACTATGGTATGCCTACATCCCATTTCCTCCCTAACACCAGTATAACTGAGACAGAAATGTTACCTGGTACCGGTGCTATGCTTATGCAAGCACTAATGCAACATGATGCTTTGGCGTATGGCACAACCAACGTGGCTTCCACGACCGCTCCGTTGTCAACGCTTCAACAGTTGTGTTTTTCCGAATTAACGCCGAGAACCAATCGTCCGTGTTCTTCTTCAGCAATGGGAAAACAGCGAATTCATCCGTTTTACTGCCGACAGCGAAAGGAACCAGCTGAAGGTATGACGAGAACCAGAGACAAGTACAGGGTTGTTTACACTCACAAACAACGGAAGGGTCTGGAAGCGGAATACAAGACAAACAAATTCATCACCACGCAACGAAAGTTAGAACTAACGAAAGAACTCAATCTGACAGACAGACAAGTAAGTAACTTGCTCTATATTTGAAATTAGATAAAAAAAATTACTATTGTTAGTGTTCATTTTTGTAACAACGTTTAAATGTTGTTTTTTTTTTGTACGAATCGGTCCCATAATGAGTTCCAGCTGAAGAGCTTGAACTCATTATGGGACCGATTCGTACATAAAAAAACAAACAAGCGACGGCCTTTTTTTTGTTGCATATGACACGGAAGTGCATTGTAGCGCAGACTCGAAGACTCGAAATTTTTATTTCAGATCAAAATCTGGTTCCAAAATCGCAGAGCAAAAGAAAGAAGGGAATATAGAAAGAATTCGGATGACAGCCTGTCTGATTCCGATAAAACATCCGAGGACGACAATAGTTATGTCCACGGACTACAAAGTGCTGTAAACAACAATATGTCTTCAATTACTCACGGCTATGACGCAGAGAACCAGGCTCGAATTAAAGAACCAGGATCGACGACATTCAGTACCGGACAGTGCCGCTTTATGTCATCAGAAGATAATCATACAACAAGTGACTGCGCACAAATTACGTTCGGAGATCCTCAGAAGCAAACGTTGTTACCGAGACTCTCTGTATCACCATCAGAATGGAATCAGACCTCCAACAATGGATACAGTGGATACAGCTCCACAGTGAATGTTTCACCGATCAATATGGACTTTGGTTTCGGACATAGGTTGTGATACATGATTATTTTCACAGAGCTTTTAAGTAATTTAAAAGATAATTTCATATATGGTTAGATTTTATGTTAATACAGGTTAAAAAATTATATAAAAAAGGAGGAAGTTTTGGAATCGTTTTACCACACATGTAACCAATACTGTGTTCTTGCTTGTTTGTTATATTTTAATGAATTAATAAATCGTTAGATCTGTTTTTCTGTTTTATGCCTTCTCCGTAATTTTCTTGAGCATTTACAAGCAATGCAAACCTCACAAAAGTGTAGACGTATGGACAGAAACTGCGCAACCGACAACTAAAAATATAGAATGTAAAATCAGTTCTCTTCCTCTATCCCTCTCAATACATAAAAAACTGTAATGCAGTGGATTTGGCAGAGTTGACATTTTTTATTAGAACGTTTAATATCAACAACATCAATGTGAAATTAATAGACAGAAACCTCATTATGAAGTTGAAATAAGTTGTCTGGCTGTGCAGTTAATGTTGATCTGTGAACAATAAAGCGCATTCAAATACATTTACTATTTTAAAAATAAAAATTTATAATGAAATTCTATTAATAAGTTTGTTATAAGTTATAACTAAAGAGACTTTCGCTGAAAATTTTATCTGAAATGGTCTAATAGAAATGGTATGTATTAAGCACTACAGATATCGTAGCGGTACGTAGTGAAAAAGTTACGTAGTTAGTAAAAATGCGAGAATTTGCTTGATTTTCTTTTCTTTTACACTTAAGTAGTTTTGTAAAATGGAGTTCCGCTTTTAGAATTTTGAACAACTATTTTGAATTAACGTCATTTTAACTTGTCGGGGCAATGCAAACATTAACGCGATCTTGTACGCTGGGGTAATCAAGATGGTATCGCACGATCTCTTATCGTTGACTTTTGGCTTGCTCATTGTCTAGTGAGAACGGTACAGATTCCAAGACCGAAAATATAGATTCATAGGGCAACTTAAAGTTAGATGAAAATAACCCATGCGCATACAAATATATTTCTTTGCCATGTCGATTATTTTAACGAGTAACTACCGTTACTAGACAACTTAGTTGTCTAATAAATATGTAACACATTTCACATCTCATCACTTCTCCCAGAGTTATGGCCCACATTCAGCTTCTGTAAATGAAGAACTGTTCTTCAAAGAGTTTTCAATAAAATAAATTTAAATTTGCGCTTATCTGAAACATATTTATCAATAAACAATCATTATAATTTTCATCATTTTTATTGTGAATATATTTGAATGTAATTCTGTCCGAAGAATAGACACTATATGCACAACTTATTTCAATTTAATTACGCGGCTTCCGTCGATTAATTCCAAAAGTTGATGTTAATTTTAAACAATTAAATTAAAAAATATCATCTCTCTTTATTCCACTGCATCGCACCAAGGAGGGATTTTATTTTCGTTGGTTCACAGTCGTTGAATACGCAGTATACACCTAAACCGGATATGAACTTTTTGCAAAATGCACTCAAAAATTAGGCTACTGTCGAATGATAAAAAACCAAAACAGGTGTTATATACGATTTATTGATTCATAAATATATAACAAACAAGCACAAACACAACAATGCTTACATGTTCCCATACAAGTTTCCATATCTTTCATATTCTATTATTATCTATGCCATAAAATAAACCAAATAATATTATAAAAGTGCTAACAATCTAATCATGCATCACAATCTAGGTCCGAAGCCAAAGTCCATGTTGATAGGTGAAACATTCACAGTGGAGCTGTATCCGTTGTATCCATTGTTGGAGGTCTGATTCCATTCTGATGGTGATACAGAGAGTCTCGGTAACAATGGTTGCTTGTGCAGCTCGCAAAACTCAGATTGTGCGCAGTCACTAGTTGAATAATATTCGTCTGGTGACATAAAGCGGCACTGTCCAGTGCTGAATGTCGTCATTCTTGGTTCCTTAATTCGAGCCTGGTTCTCGGCCTCATAACTGGAAGTCGTGGAAGACATAATCTTGTTTACAGGACTTGTAAGTCCGTGGACTAAACTGGTGTCGCTCTCGGCTGTTTTATCGGAATCAGACAGACTGTCATCTGAATTCTTTCTAGAATCTCTTCTTTCTTTTGCTCTCCGATTTTGAAACCAGATTTTGATCTGAAATAAAGTTTTAGAGTTTATTTTTTACTGCGCTGTAACTTACTGTAGTTTTGAAATCGTTTACACACTTAAATAAGCATTCATTTGTTTGTGTTAAACATAAATGTTGAATAGATACCAAACTCGTTCCTACATTACTCATTGAACAGTTGTTAAAAAAGAACAAGTAAAATACTGAAGTTGCCATCTTATTTCAAATATTTAGCACGATACTTACCTGTCTATCTGACAGATTCAGTTCCTTAGTTAGTTCTAATTTTCGTTGCGTGGTGATGAATTTGTTTGTCTTGTATTCTGTTTCCAGACCCTTCCGTTGTTTGTCAGTGTAAACAACCCTATACTTGTCTCTGGTTCTCGTCATACCCTCAGCTGGTTCCTTGCGCTGCCTCCTGTAGAACGGATGAATTTGTTCTTCTCCGATTTTTGAAGACGGACGATTAAATCTTGGCGTTGATTTGGGATAACACAACTGTTGAAGCGTTGACAACGGAAAGGTCGTTGAAGCCACGTTTGTTGTGCCATACGCCAAAGCATCTTGTTGCATTAGTGCTTGCATTAGCATAGCCCCGGTACCAGAAAACATTTCTGTCTCAGGTACACTGGTGTAAGGGAGGAACTGTGATGTAGGCATACCATTCGGCGGAAGTGTGTAAGAGGATATTTCTGACCGTACTGCAATGGATTCTTGAGGACCGGCGTTGTAAATTGTGCCAGAATAAGGATGAAACCGACCAAATCTTGATCCTTTTGCTGTTCTCTTCTCCGGACCGATCCATCCATCTGCTAGATATGCAAGTCCTAAACTGTTTCCAAGATATCCATCCATGATTAGATAATGGATAACGAAGTTATATTATTTCTTGAAGTATCTTACTTTGAAATAATACACAGTTTAACTGTTGCTTTAACCAAGCGTTGGAATCAGTTTTATACTTGGTATCGGGACATGATTTTACGGCTAGATTACTTCGAACCAATTTACCATCGTGTTAAATGTGTTAATGATGTGCAGAAGTAATTTAATTAGAAATCGTCCAAGAAATCATTGACATCGATAAACAAAATATAAATGCCCGATGTTCATTGGAGAACACACCGGACATCGAAGCATCGATTTGATAAATTGCTTTTACGTTGATTATACTGAAAACAATTGCAATTATATTGACTGGGCCGTTTATAGAAATCAAATTAAATACTTCAAGTGTAAACCAGATTTAAATTTTACTTAATATTTGTAGGCTCAACAGTGCTAATGTTGTACTACCCTAAACAACAGAAACTAGAATAATGAATTACCTGTATGCTGTTACTGAACAAGTAGAACGATTTTGAGACAGAAAAATACAATAGACTTTTAAATATCCGACCTTTTAATGCTTTGCGTAATATAATATAATAAGAACGGTATCATTTATATGATAAACTGTCTTAAAGTTTGAAGTGATGTCTGTTATAAAGCTTCAAAAATTGCAGGTAATTTATTTAATTTGTCTCATGTAATATATGTAAATATGTGATGGAATAGACAATAAACTTTATTATTATATATCTAATAAATGTAACCAATCGACAATCTGCATTTGTACCATGTGACCGTCCAATATATTCCCGTATTGGATCCAAAAAATATATATTAATTTCGTATTGGACGGTTGGGTACATGTGCACTAAACAATCTGCATTTGTACCACGTGACCGTCCAATATATTCCCGTATTGGATCAAAAAAATGAAATTATTTCCGTTTCGAATAATACGAACTTGACGGTAATTGTCAGTGTGGAGGGAAAAGGTGCGTGTATCTCGTGCGATTAGGCTATTTAAGTGTTGGTTTTATCTGTGTACACCATTCGAGGCGTTTCTATTCAGCGGTAAACATGTCGGCAAGGAGAAGAACACATTTATGTAGCAGATTACTCGGAGAGTTGCCAACGCTTTTTTAAAACTTGATTCAGTGAACTGAAGGTTTGAAGTTTGAGACAGAATAGGCAGCACAGAGTGTCAGAATAAAGCCTTCTCGACGCATTAAAAGATGACGTGACAGTCAACAAGGACATGTGGCAACAGGGAGTTTTCTCCAATAGAAAGTCATTGGTTGCAAGTCAGATAAGTAGGGCACTTCGCCAGTGGTTGCGCCGCTGCTGATTTAACAGGAACCGAAGCGATGGGAGCCAGAAACTAAGAGATTTTTGTGATAAGTACCTTTTTGTTGCATCGGCTTTTGTTAAATTAGAAAACCGGGTATCTTATTTGGTTTGAAAATAGTGTGACTGTTGTTGACCACTTTGTAAAAGGAAAATTAAAATGCTGCTTGGCTTTTTGTACAGAAATCATTTAAGCCGAAAAAGAAGTTATAGACATCGGTTATTTCAGTTGGCGGTAAATGGAAATGGTGATTTGTCATGAGGGAAGCAAGACCAGTAATTCTAAAATAGCTGTTTTTCATATTGAATGAAGTGTTGTAATAGAGGCCCGAATGTAATTGTAATTATGAGTTAAGAAGTGAATGTACATTTTAACAAGAGAACTTAATGTAACATTTATTTTGAAACATGTAAACAGCGATGTTAAGCCGATAATTTGTTAACAGTGATAGTGAAAATACTATTTTTTTTGCATACAGTCATGCCGTTTAACAATCAGATGGTTTTCATAAAAACATGACTAGTAATGACGGATAGATGTACCGTTATTAAAACAGTTGCACATGGAAAGCGTGTACAATATACAGCATACTCCTTTCTCTTTAACGATATTATTAAGTTTGGTTATGCGTTTTCATTTGATTCTTGAAACATACGACTCTCGCATTAAATACAGTCAGTTGTAAGAAATGGTAAATTTGGAGAATATGCCATTTGATCTTTTTGTAATATTGAGACCATAATGTAAACGATGTGTATAATATTTACAGATAGTTCTTCCGGTAAGATCACGTAATGGTTGCATTTGTACGTATCTGTTACTCTTGCTTACATGGTTTTTATTTATATTAATATAGGACGTCTTTCATACTGATAGGAGGTTGCAAGTGTTTTTCCACGCCAGCTTTGAAGATCCTGATGCTGTTGTCTGAGGTCAAGGACGCTTTGTATTCTGGAAGGGAAGAATCTAAAGTTTGTAATTTTACTTTAACATTCATAAATTTTCAACAATGGTTAAAATTAAACCATTTATACAGTCTGTAATTTTCGCCGGTAAGGAGAGCCATGTAATTATCGAAGATTATTCAGAAAAAAGGTTAGTTAGTCAAAAATAAACCTGGTATTTTAATTGTGGAATCATATAGCAGACGTTTGTTAATCCGTGTAAGGATGATTGGTTGAAAATGTGTCTCTCTGGATGTATTCGTTAGAAAGCTAATACATTATTATTACATATTACTGAAATGGCTAAACCTTAATTTAAACTTCGCTTTGGAAGGAAGTTTCTTATGAGATTTCAGAGATGTGATTTGATCTATTTTAGCACTTGCTGTTTTCTTTAGAATACGTGAAGTACTGGGTATTCGCTTTGGAAAGCAGTTTCTTATGAGATTTCAGAGATGTGAATTAATCTATTTTAGCATTTGCTTTTTCTTTAGAATACGTGAAGTACTGGGTATCTAAGGGTCGGACATTAAGTTTTTCTGAAATTTTTTGGTGGACTTTTATATTTAACATTTCTAATTGAAAACAGATGTTTTAGACTATTAACAATATTTAAATAAAAATCGGAATTCATTTTTTAGATCTCTGTATTTTTGGTAAATATTGCAATGAAGGTTTTTTTTAGAGAATGTAATTAACAGCTTTCTTATTCAATCTTTGATGAATTTTCAAAGCAAAAACTGAGATTTTCAATGTATGATAAGAATAACTTTGGATTACATTTGTTTTCGGTCCGGAGAAGCTAAGGTGAGTGCAAATAATAAGACTAGTGAGAGACACTCAGTGGTAAATGCGAAAGACAGTTTGTACGCAGACTTTTAGTATCGCTGAGTTTGGATTTGTAATGTTGAAATATTGTCTTTTAATTTAAGCATTATTGAGAAAATGCTATCAATTTTAATATCATCGACTTAGAAAGTATTATGTTATTGAATAGAATATTATTGGAAGTTACATAGTTAAAAGTAACGATCGCTAAGTGTAAATGTTATTCTAGAGTTATTTTATTTCAATATAACACTTAGTGCTATTGTTGTTGGATACAGTGCCTATATGTGTTGTTTTTTGTTTGACACATGGCCCAAGGTGCCGCTGTTGTGTGGCCCCCGGTGCCCAGTTTTGTGTTGTATGTATGAGAACACGGTGCCGATGGTGTGTGGCCCCCGGTGCCAGCTGTGTTGTGTATGAGCTGTTGACGTTTATTTGCAATGTTATTAATGTAACCTGTGAATTATTCCTTGTTTTGTTGTGTTAATTTAAAGCCAGTTATTTTTGTCGTCTTGTATACGTTTGAAATAACAGTCCTTTGTATTATTGGTGTGTGGTTTTATGTTGAAATTGTGCATGGTGTTTACATACAGATGACGTTGGTTTGTGATTTCTGGTGTGTTTGATATGTCTCTTGTATTCATTGCTGTGTGATCCGTGTTTTCTGTGTTGTATGTGTGTTTGATGCTCCGTCCCTGATGCTGTTGTGTCAAATAAGCAGTTCAGGTGGTTTATGAATATTCAGTTGATATAAGATCCCCTTATTTTTGTAAATAATGCATCTATGGCTTTTGAGATGATGTAATTAACAGCATCGTATTCAATCTTTAATGGGTTTTTTTGAAGCCAAAACTGACAATTTCGGTGTAATGATAAGAATAACTTTGGATATAATTGTGGTCCGGAAAAGTTTACGATTAGTGCAAATGATGAAACTAGTGAGATACTCTCAGTGACATGGCAAATGTGAAAGACACTTTGCAGGCAGACTTTTAGTATCGTTGAGTCTGGATTTGAAATGTAGTAAATATTATCGTTTGAATTATGCATCGCTGAGAAAATGCTGCCAATTTTAATGTCAACGATTTAGAAATTATTATTTTAATGAATAGAATATTTTGGGAAGTTACATTGTTAAATAGTAAGGATTATTAAATATTAATGTTTTTCTAGAGATGCTTTATTTCAAGATCACACCGAGTGCTATTGGTGTGTGATACAGTGCTTATATGTGTTGTATTTTACACACGGCCCTCGGTGCCAAAGTTTATGTTGTATGTGTTTAAGAACACGGCCCCCGGTGCCGTTGTTGTGTGGCCCCCGGTGCCAAGTATTTTGTGTTTTATGTGTTTGAGAACACGGCCCCCGGTGCCGTTGTTGTGTGGCCCCCGGTGCCAAGTATTTTGTGTTTTATGTGTTTGAGAACACGGCCCCCGGTGCCGTTGTTGTGTGGCCCCCGGTGCCAAGTATTTTGTGTTTTATGTGTTTGAGAACACGGCCCCCGGTGCCGTTGTTGTGTGGCCCCCGGTGCCAAGTATTTTATGTTTTATGTGTTTGAGAACACGGCCCCCGGTGCCGTTGTTGTGTGGCCCCCGGTGCCAAGTATTTTGTGTTTTATGTGTTTGAGAACACGGCCCCCGGTGCCGTTGTTGTGTGGCCCCCGGTGCCAAGTATTTTGTGTTTTATGTGTTTGAGAATACGGCCCCCGGTGCCGTTGTTGTGTGGCCCCCGGTGCCAAGTATTTTGTGTTTTATGTGTGAGAACACGGCCCCCGGTGCCGTTGTTGTGTGGCCCCCGGTGCCAAGTATTTTGTGTTTTATGTGTTTGAGAACACGGCCCCCGGTGCCGTTGTTGTGTGGCCCCCGGTGCCAAGTATGTTGTATACGAACTGTTGCTGTTTGTTTGCAGTGTCAGTTATGTACGAACTGTTGCTGTTTGTTTGCAGTGTCAGTTATGTAGTCTGTGCAGTTTTCTTGCTTGTTGAGTAAAATTGTAGCCAGTTCTTGATGTCGTGTTGTATACTAACTGTTGCTGTTTGTTTGCAGTGTCAGTTATGTAGTCTGTGCAGTTTTCTTGTTTGTTGAGAAAAATTGTAGCCAGTTCTTGTTGTCGTCTTGTATACGAACTGTTGCTGTTTGTTTGCAGTGTCAGTTATGTAGCCTGGGCAGTTTTCTTGTTTGTTGAGTAAAATTTTAGCCAGTTCTTGTTGTCGTCTTGTATATGTTAACGTGTCTGGTTTTTACGCACACAGATGCCGTTGGTTTGTGATTAAGTCTTGTGTTAATTGTGTAATATGTGTTTGATATGTTCCCTGAACTCAATGTTGTGGTTTCTGTGTTTTATTTGTGTTTGATACACGTTCTCTGGTGCCGTTGTGTGTCAAATAAGTACATTTGTAGTTAATGTGGTTTTTGAATATTCAGTTTCTTTGAAGATTGATGACACGATCCTGAGACCTACTTTGTTGTAGACCAGTTGTTAACAAAACAAGTGCTTAACATTGTTTTTTGACAGTGGCTGAGGTGTCCGTGATGGTTCCAGATTATTTGGTGAAATTATAAATGAGTAAATTTGTTTTCATTTTGTTGATAGTATGAAGTACAATCTTTTCAAAGGTTGAAACGACGCATGCAAGTTACAAAAGGTGTGACAATTTAAGATTTTTATAAATGTAAATGCCTTTCAACTGCAGTTCTCATCAGTTGTCTCTCTTTGTTTGATTCGATATTACCGCTGAATACAACGACCTATTCCTAGTTTTTGTTTGTGTTTTTTACGTATTATGAGATAAGGAAATAATTAATTTACTCACGTTAAAGTGAGTAAATGAAATTATTTCCGTTTCGAATAATACGAACTTGACGGTAATTGTCAGTGTGGAGGGAAAAGGTGCGTGTATCTCGTGCGATTAGGCTATTTAAGTGTTGGTTTTATCTGTGTACACCATTCGAGGCGTTTCTATTCAGCGGTAAACATGTCGGCACCCGCCCACCCGCCCTATAGGTTGTTAATATTATTTTTGGATGGTTGTCGAGGTTTAACAGAACTTTCAGAGAATAAATTGAAAAATGGGTGTAAATAAAGTGTTTATTTTTGTTTCAGGTGTTTCGAGTTTTGCTGTTTTCTCTTAGTCATAAACAATATATTTATTTATCATGTAAGAAATATGGATATTTTAAGGCCATTCACTAGTTTCAGGTTCGAGTGGTACTATTAGACGAAGCTTTATCCAGATGTGTTGAAAGTTTTCCGTTCGTCTTCTGGACTGCTAAATAGCCAGAACTACGGATGTCAGCTTTTCATTCGGACGGTTCGCACACTACAGGCCCACTGATTTCTACCTCTTTGGACAGTTTTTGAGCAACTTGAACTTGGACTTTACAGACATTTGAAAATTTTAATGGATATTACCGCTGAATACAACGACCTATTCCTAGTTTTTGTTTGTGTTTTTTACGTATTATGAGATAAGGAAATAATTAATTTACTCACGTTAAAGTGAGTAATATATATTAACTTCATATTGGGCGGTTGGGTACATGTGCACTAAAGATATATAATAATAAGGTTATTATTCATTTAACTGTTCAATACGGAATATATTTGGACTCGTGCACAGCCTTTCGGCTCGTCCAATATGACTTTTCAAGCTGTATACTCGTCCAAATATATTCCCGTATTGTACAGTAAAATGTATAATAACCTATAAAAATTATACCGTTACTCGCAATTTTTATAAATTAGATGGATCTGTCTTACTTTAATAAGCCTATTGCATTTTAAGATTATAATACCGATTATAGTTGAATAAACTTATTTTATGGAAAAGAGAGAACCCAGATTAGGTTAAATTCATTTTTAAAAGTTTAACTCAATATGAGCGGTTTCTTTTTATGTCAGTTTATAAATGAAAAAATCAAACTAAAATTACGATATCATAAACAAAACAATAACTTAAAATAAAAAAAAACATTTTTTCCAGCCCACCTCTCCCTATGGAGTTACCTAAATTATTCCCCTTCAATGATACAGATGAGGGACCATTCCTCAATACTGTCATGCTGATAACATGTTAAATACATTGATCTATATACTGTGTAAAATATTTAAATCCAAGTATAATCAAATTTAAGGTATTTCAAAACAGTATAATAAAGCCTTTATGTAAGTTTGATGGGATTAAACTGGAAACAACAGTTTCTTTTTTTCTACTTGGTTTAAGAAACATACCCTTTTTATTAATATCTGTTAAGTATATTTTAAATGTTTTCTCCATTAGAACTCTGTAGTAGTAAACAAATTAATAAAGCTACTAGTATTTTATTGTTTTAAATTATTTTTATAAGAAAGCTCGGTGAATGTGTCTGCTAAATTGTAGTGTTTCTTTAAAATCATTAGAAACGTCAGTTAAAGTATTAATTTCTTTTCATAGAAACGCACAACGTGTCTTATGAGAGCAACAAAACTTTGATAATGTCAAACAATGTTACATAGTCAATTAAGAAACGAACAACTTGTTTGAATACACTATTTCTGTAATCGGTTCAGCCGAGATAATTGCAATTGTTTGTCTGTAAAAAATGTTTAAACGCAATTAATCAGAACGATTTAATCGCGTCCGTTCGGTTCTGCGATGATCATCGGACCTGCTTTTCGTTTTTAATCGATGTCAATGATTTCTCAACTGTTTTTGTGCACATCATTAACACGTTTAACACGATGATAAATTGGTTTAAAGTAATCTAACCTGAAAATCATGTCTCGATGCCAAGTTTATAACCAAGTCTTGTCGCAGCTGCAGACTTATTGTGTATTTTAATTGAAGATACATAAAAAATAAAATAGTTTTGTTATGTTTTTATCATATTATAACCCGGTTCGATTTCTAATTTCCTTGATCGTGGACGGAATTCATGAAAATGGAATATCTTTAAATGACACAATAGCCTGTCCTTACTTAGTTAGTTATAATGATAAAAAATTCTTCCTGTATTTTGTTTTAGTGAACGATTGTGTACTTATATAAATAAATACATAAACTTGCGGTGTTGGTGATTTCCGCTGTGGAAAATTGGTGTCCGGCAACCCCATAATTCCGAAGTGAGTTCGTTATCGTTGTCGCCGTCGCCGTGTCAAAAGCTCTGGAATGATTTTTACATCGGGTTGCTTACATAAATGCACAAATTACATAAATGCAACTTCGAACTTTTGTAAACCGGCGATCCGTATATAACAGAATCTAGTGGAAGGCTTAAACAATATAAAGATGAATTAATCAAATGCTGGTTTGCATGGCCGTTGTTTTTCTGACGGCAAAATTTCTCCGTCGGACGAATTGCCAAGTCTAAAAAAATTGTTAGAAACATTAATCCATGATTTTCAAATAAGAAAAAAATAAGCGTCAATAAGTAAGTTTATTTATATATGTCTGTTTTAAAGATAAAGCAACAACAGCAAACAATGAATAAATTAAAAACCAACATTTTGTTAGGTTTTATTCAGAAAATCTAGACGATAGTTTATATATCAGATGGCGTATCTTGTACGAAATAAAAATTCGCGATAACCAGATAGTTCACTGTGCGAAGTACTAAAGAGGTTTAAATTGCGAACTCCTTGCTTCCGTACATGCCGCTAAAATCGTGTAACCTCCGTGCCGCTACAATCATGTCTCTCCCCTGCTTAATTGCATGCCGTTACAACCGTGTCTCCCCCGTGCTTCCGTTCATGCCGCTTCAATCATTTCTCCCCCGTGCATACGTTCATGCCGCTACAATCATGTCTCCTCCGTGCTTAATTGCATGCCGCTTCAATCATGTCTCCTCCGTGCATCCGTACGTCCCGCTACATTCATGCCTCCCCTTTTGATGGCTTGCAGACGTTGGGCCCGCAGTATCTGTTACTAATTCTACACACTTTTACCACATTTGCATTACTTTCAAACTGCCCTTAAATAACTGTTAAAAGATAAAACAGCAAAACTAGTTTTAAGATTTATCAATTCATTAAAATATAACAAACAAGCATGAAAACAACAGTGCATAAATGTGTGGAATAGCGATTCTAAAACTTTCACATTTATTATATTATTAATTTATTATATATTACCCAACACTGTGTTGCCATTGAAGAAAACCAAGTAATATGAATTAAATTAAATTACAAAGGTTCTGTTCGCGTTTCACAATCTAGGTCTAAAGCCAAAGTCCATGTTGATAGGTGAAACATTCACTGTGGAGCTGTATCCGTTGTATCCATTGTTGGAGGTCTGATTCCATTCTGATGGTGATACAGAGAGTCTCGGTAACAATGGTTGCTTGTGAGACTCTCCGAACTTAAATTGTCGGCAGTCACTTGTTGTATAGTTGTCAGCAGATGACATAAAGCGGCACTGACCGGTGCTGAATGTCGTCATTCCTAATTCGTTAATTTGAACCTGGTTCTCGGTGTTATATCCTGGAGTCATGCAAGACATGTTGTTGTTTACAGCACCTTTTAGTCCGTGGATTAAACTGTTGTCGTTATCGGCAGTTTTATCGGAATCGGACAGACTGTCTTCAGCATTCTTTCTTGATTCCCTTCGTTCTTTTGCTCTGCGATTTTGAAACCAGAGTTTGATCTGAAATAAAGATTAAGAGATTTATTCAACTGCATACAGAAAAAGGCGACTTGAAGTTTTCCAGTCATGAAATGCACGCTATTGTTATGCAATGCAAAAATCATACCGCTTTCAATAAACTATAACTTTTCAACTAAAAACAAAGCAAAAAGAGAGATCATATTTAACATATCTAGCGAATAAGTAACTTACCTGTCTGTCTGACAGATTGAGTTCCTTTGTTAGTTCTAATTTTCGTTGCATGCTGATGAATTTGTTTGTCTTGTATTCCGCTTCCAGAGCCTTCCGTTGTTTGTCCGAGTAAACAACCCTATACTTGTCTTTGGTTCTCGTCATACCCTCAGCACGTTCCTTGCGCTGCCTGCAGTAAAACGGATGAGTTTGCTGTTTATCCATTGCCGAAGACGAAAACGGACTATTGGTTCTCATTGTTGAATCGGAGTAACACAACTGTTGAAGCGTTGACAACGGAGCGGTCGTAGAGGCCTCGTTGGTTGTGCCATACGCCAAAGCATCCTGTTGCATTAATGCTTGCATAAGCATAGCACCGGTACAAGATAACAGTTCTGTCTCAGGTACACTGGTGTAAGAGAGGAACTGTGATGAATGCAAACCATAGTTAGCTGGCGGAAGCGTGTAAGAGGCCATTCTCGACCGCGCTGCAAGGTATTGTTGAGAACCACTACCACAGGCAGTGCCAGAATAAGGATGAAACCGACTGAATCTTGATCCAGTTGCTGTTCTTTTTGCCGGGCCGATCCATCCATCCGCTAGATATGCAAGTCCAAAACTGTGTCCATGAAATCCATCCATGATTAGATGAAAAAAAAAAGAATTAAAATCAAATCTGTTTTATAATTTACAATTACACAAATGTTATATTATTTCTTGAAGTATCTTACTTTAAAATAATAAAGAGTTTAACTGTTGCTTTAACCAGGAGTTGAAGTCGATTTTATACTTGGTATCGATACATGATTTTACGGTTAGATTACTTCGAACCAATTTACCACCGCGTTGAACGTGTTAATGATGTCCAAAAAATAATTTATTTAGAAATCGTTTAAGAAATCATAGACATCGATTAAAAACTTTAAATGATGACCATCGGAGAATCCACCGGACATCGAAGCAGCGTTTTGATAAATTGCTCTTACGCATATTGTTCTGAACAATAATTGCAATTGTCATGGCGAGACCGTTTTAAGAAATTATGTATTCAAAACTTGTTTTTATTTCTTAATTAAATATGTTATTATCAAAACGATTTCGAATTGTTTTCGATTGTTTTGGAAAAACGAATTTTACATTACATATTCATTTCGGTATTCAACGGCTTATTAAAAATATAACAATTAAGCAGACCAGGGTCTATTTAATCAATACTAATTAAATAGACCCTGAGCAGACCCATACATCGAAAATTGCACAATAAATTAATTGTTTAATGTAGAAGGGAAAATATAACAATTATTTTTAAATATTACAATAATCTTTTAAACTAATTCGCTTTTTTGCTCAGACAAATAATTGCAATTTCTTCGGCTGAATAGAATACAGAAAAAGTGTATTCAAGCACGTTGTTCGTTTTTTTCCTTATATATTTGACACATTTGGCATTTTCAAAGGTTTTATTGCCGTGAATTGAGACTTTTTGATGTGACTGTTTTATTAAAATAAACAATATATATTCTGACGTATACATTTCTTTTTGAGAAACACCAGAATTCAACAATAATATTCAAATTTAATGATTTATTAAGACTTGTAAAACAACAACAACACCAACAACAACAACAACAACAACAACAACAACAACGTTACACAATAAAAAGCACTATTTTTGCTTAAAATAATCAATTGCTGTTTTACCTGCTAACAGACAATTTTTATCTTAGCTGTGTTCATGTATTTAGTTTTGTATTTAGTTTTGTGCTCGAAAAGTATTATAAACTATTATTAATAAAGGTGAATTTTTATAATGAAGAACACAAACAAAAAACAACAACGTTCTTTCAATATTACCCTATCAAACTTTATATGTAAACTAATGAAAATAAATCGCATTTTTATAATGTTACAATATTTTGAAATGCATGCGAGCGAGTTATATGATACATGGATTTTTTTTTAATTTAATCTTTATTTCATACACTGACAAAAAGAAGCCGGCACAATATCTGCTGATGTTTTGTTGAGGTTAAAAAAATAAACATCATACCAAGAGTCGGCTCTCCCTTTGGACATGAAATAAGTTTATTGTAATCTTAGTTTGCTACTAGCTTAATACGGAGTTCCCAATAAGTTATACTGCTCTTGAAAACAGAGATCGATCTGACTTATGAAAACTGAAAGTATGCAATACATTAAAGTTTAACAACAAATAGCATGTTAAGATTAAAGAATATCTGTAACCACGAGCACGGGTATTTAAACACATAGTGACATATTTTTCTAACCTGTCTCAAAATTGTTTTTTTTTAAATTTATTTTACAAGTTTTATAAATATATGCTTTCCAAGAATGGGTCTGCCAACTTCTAATATTTTTTCCAAAGACCTTGTATACAGAAGAAATGAATATATTATATACAATTCTCTATCTAGAACAATCGAAAACAAAGGAAAAAAACTTTAGCTTGTAAAATATTAAATCAAGAAAAATGTAAAACGTTCCGGTAAAATTTTTCTTAAAAACGGTCCAGCCATGATAATTGCATTTATTTTAAATATGATAAATTATAAGTATTAGCAATTTATGGGAGTCCGGTGGGTTCTCGGATGAACATCTGGTTATTATATTTTTTATCGATGTCAATGATTTCTTAAACGATTTCTAAATAAATTATTTTAATCGATGTCAATAATTTCTTTTACGATTTCTCAATAGTTTATTTGTGCACATCATTAACACGTTTAACACGGTGGTAAATTGGTTCTAAGTAATCTAACCGTAAAATCAAGTCTCGATGCCAAGTATAAAACCAAGTCCAGAGCCTGGTCAAATCAACACAATAAATATGTATTTGTAATGAATGTACCTCATGAAATAATATAACTCGTAGCTTAATACTCTTATAAGACAAATTTGATTTATAAATGATTTTATCAGCTATCATGGATGGATTTCATGGACACAGTTTAGGACACGCATATCTAGCAGATGGGTGGGTCGGTGCGGAGAAAAGAACAGTAACTGGATCAAGACTGGGTCGGTTTCATCTTTATTCTGGCACAATTTACAACGGCGGTTCTCAAGAATCCATTGCTGGGCGGTCGAGAACAGCCCCTTACACGTGTCCGCCAGCTAACTATGGTATGCCTACATCCCATTTCCTCCCTAACACCAGTATACCTGAGGCAGAAATGTTATCTGGTACCGGTGCTATGCTTATGCAAGCACTAATGCAACATGATGCTTTGGCGTATGGCACAACCAACGTGGCTTCCACGACCGCTCCGTTGTCAACGCTTCAACAGTTGTGTTTTTCCGAATAAACGCCGAGAACCAATCGTTCGTGTTCTTCTTCAGCAATGGGAAAACAGCGAATTCATCCGTTTTACTGCCGACAGCGAAAGCAACCAGCTGACGGTATGATCAGAACCAGAGACAAGACTGTATAGGGTTGTTTACACGGACAAACAACGGAAGGGTCTGGAAGGACAAACAAATGCATCACCACGCAACGAAAGTTAGAACTAACGAAAGAAATCAATCTGACAGACAGACAGACAAGTAAGTAACTTGCTCTATATTTGAAATTAAATAAAAAAATTACTATTGTTAGTGTTCATTTTTGAGCACTCTTAAGCTGGAACTCATTATGGGACCGATTCGTACAAAAACCAACAAGCGACGGCCTTTTTTGTTGCATATGACACGGAAGTGCATTGTAGCGCAGATAAATAAGACTCAAAATCTTTATTTCAGATCAAAATCTGGTTCCAAAATCGCAGAGCAAAAGAAAGAAGGGAGTCTAGAAAGAATTCGGATGACAGCCTGTCTGATTCCGATAAAACATCCGAGGACGACAACAGTTATGTCCACGGACTACCAAGTGCTGTAAACAACAATATGTCTTCAATTACTCACGGCTATGACGCAGAGAACCAGGCTCGAATTAAAGAACTACGAACGACGACATTCAGCACCGGACAGTGCCGCTTTGTTTCATCAGAAGATACAGCAAGTGACCAGCGCACAATCTAAGTTAGGAGAGCCGCACAATCAAGAATTGTTACCGAGACTCTCCGTATCACCAACAGAATGGAATCGGACCTTCAACAATGGTTACAGCGGCTACAATTCCACAGTTAATGTTTCACCTATAAATATAGACTTTGGTTTCGGACCTAGGTTGTGATACATGATTATTTTCACAGAGCTTTTTAGTAATTTAAAAGATAATTTCATATATGGTTAGATTTTATGTTAATACAGGTTAAAAAAAATTATATAAAAAAGGAGGAAGTTTTGGAATCGTTTTGCCACACATGTAACCAATACTGTGTTCTTGCTTGTTTGTTATATTTTAATGAATTAATAAATCGTTAAATCTGTTTTTCTGTTTTATGCCTTCTCCGTAATTTTCTTGAGCATTTACAAGCAATGCAAACCTCACAAAAGTGTAGACGTATGGACAGAAACTGCGCAACCGACAACTAAAAATATAGAATGTAAAATCAGTTCTCTTCCTCTATCCCTCTCAATACATAAAAAACTGTAATGCAGTGGATTTGGCAGAGTTGACATTTTTTATTAGAACGTTTAATATCAACAACATCAGTGTGAAATTAATAGACAGAAACCTCACTATGAAGTTGAAATAAGTTGTCTGGCTGTGCAGTTAATGTGGATCTGTGAACAATAAAGCGCATTCAAATTTATTTACTATTTTAAAAATAAAAATGTATAATGAAATTCTATTAATAAGTTTGTTATAAGTTATAACTAAAGAGACTTTCGCTGAAAATTTTATCTGAAATGGTCTAATAGAAATGGTATGTATTAAGCACAGATATCGTAGCGGTACGTAGTGAAGCACGAAATAATTGAATGAGTTAGTAAAAATGCGAGAATTTGCTTGATTTTATTTTCTTTTACACTTAAGTAGTTTTGTAAAATGGAGTTCCGCTTTTAGAATTTTGAACAACTATTTTGAATTAACGTCGTTTTAAACATTGTCGGGGCAATGCAAACATTAACGCGATCTTGTACGCTGGGGTAATCAAGATGGTATCGCACGATCTCTTATCGTTGACTTTTGGCTTGCTCATTGTCTAGTGAGAACGGTACAGATTCCAAGACTGAAAATATAGATTCATAGGGCAACTTAAAGTTAGATGAAAATAACCCATGCACAAACAAATATATTTCTTTGCCATATCGATTATTTTAACGAGTAACTACCGTTGATCTCGTGCACTCTGCATTGTATCAAATAGGCCGCAACTTAGTTGTCTAGTAAATATGTAACACATTTCTCATCTCATCACTTCTCCCAGAGTTATGGCCCACATTCAGCTTCTGTAAATGAAGAACTGTTCTTCAAAGAGTTTTCAATAAAATAAATTTAAATTTGCGCTTATCTGAAACATATTTATCAATAAACAATCATTATCATTTTCATCATTTTTATTGTGAATATATTTGAATGTAATTCTGTCCGAATTATAGACACTATATGCACAACTTATTTCAATTTAATTACGCGGCTTCCGTCGATTAATTCCAAAAGTTGATGTTAATTTTAAACAATTAAATAAAAAAATATCATCTCTCTTTATTCCACTGCATCGCACCAAGGAGGGATTTTATTTTCGTTGGTTCACAGTCGTTGAATACGCAGTATACACCTAAACCGGATATGAACTTTTTGAAAAATGCACTCAAAAATTAGGCTACTGTCGAATGATAAAAAACCAAAACAGGTGTTATATACGATTTATTGATTCATAAATATATAACAAACAAGCACAAACACAACAATGCTTACATGTTCCCATACAAGTTTACATATCTTACATATTCTATTATTATCTATGACATAAAATAAACCAAATAATATTATAAAAGTGCTAACAATCTAATCATGCATCACAATCTAGGTCCGAAGCCAAAGTCCATATTGATAGGTGATACATTCACAGTGGAGCTGTATCCAGTGTATCGATTGTTGGAGGTCTGATTCCATTCTGATGGTGATACAGAGAGTCTCGGTAACAATGCTTGCTTGTGCGGCTCGCAAAACTCAGATTGTGCGCAGTCACTAGTTGAATAATATTCGTCTGGTGACATAAAGCGGCACTGTCCAGTGCTGAATGTCGTCATTCTTGGTTCCTTAATTCGAGCCTGGTTCTCGGCCTCATAACTGGAAGTCGTGGAAGACATAATCTTGTTTACAGGACTTGTAAGTCCGTGGACTAAACTGGTGTCGCTCTCGGCTGTTTTATCGGAATCAGACAGACTGTCATCTGAATTCTTTCTAGAATCTCTTCTTTCTTTTGCTCTCCGATTTTGAAACCAGATTTTGATCTGAAATAAAGATTTAGAGTTTATTTTTAACTGCGCTGTAACGTACTGTAGTTTTGAAATCGTTTACACACTTAAATAAGCATTCATTTGTTTGTGTTAAACATAAATGTTGAATAGATACCAAACTCGTTCATACATTACTCATTGAACAGTTGTTAAAAAAGAACAAGTAAAATACTGAAGTTGCCATCTTATTTCAAATATTTAGCACGATACTTACCTGTCTATCTGACAGATTCAGTTCCTTAGTTAGTTCTAATTTTCGTTGCGTGGTGATGAATTTGTTGGTCTTGTATTCTGTTTCCAGACCCTTCCGTTGTTTGTCAGTGTAAACAACCCTATACTTGTCTCTGGTTCTCGTCATACCCTCAGCTGGTTCCTTGCGCTGCCTCCTGTAGAACGGATGAATTTGTTCTTCTCCGATTTTTGAAGACGGACGATTAAATCTTGGCGTTGATTTGGGATAACACAACTGTTGAAGCGTTGACAACGGAGAGGTCGTTGAAGCCACGTTTGTTGTGCCATACGCCAAAGCATCTTGTTGCATTAGTGCTTGCATTAGCATAGCCCCGGTACCAGAAAACATTTCTGTCTCAGGTACACTGGTGTAAGGGAGGAACTGTGATGTAGGCATACCATTCGGCGGAAGTGTGTAAGAGGATATTTCTGACCGTACTGCAATGGATTCTTGAGGACCGGCGTTGTAAATTGTGCCAGAATAAGGATGAAACCGACCAAATCTTGAACCTTTTGCTGTTCTCTTCTCCGGACCGATCCATCCATCTGCTAGATATGCAAGTCCTAAACTGTTTCCAAGATATCCATCCATGATTAGATAATGGATAACGTAGTTATATTATTTCTTGAAGTATCTTACTTTGAAATAATACACAGTTTAACTGTTGCTTTAACCAAGCGTTGGAATCAGTTTTATACTTGGTATCGGGACATGATTTTACGGCTAGATTGCTTCGAACCAATTTACCATCGTGTTAAATGTGTTAATGATGTGCAGAAATAATTTAATTAGAAATCGTTCAAGAAATCATTGACATCGATAAACAAAATATAAATGCCCGATGTTCATTGGAGAACACACCGGACATCGAAGCATCGATTTGATAAATTGCTTTTACGTTGATTATACTGAAAACAATTGCAATTATATTGACTGGGCCGTTTATAGAAATCAAATTAAATACTTCAAGTGTAAACCAGATTTAAATTTTATTTAATATTTGTAGGCTCAACAGTGCTAATGTTGTACTACCCTAAACAACAAAAAAATAGAATAATGAATTACCTGTATGCTGTTGTTGAACAAGTAGAACGATTTTGAGACAGAAAAATACAATAGACTTTTAAATATCCGACTTTTAATGCTTTGCGTAATATAATATAATAAGAACGGTATCATTTATATGATAAACTGTTTTAAAGTTTGAAGTGATGTCTGTTATAAAGCTTCAAAAATTGCAGGTAATTTATTTAATTTGTCTCATGTAATATATGTAAATATGTGATGGAATAGACAATACACTTTATTATTATATATCTAATAAATGTAACCAATCGACAATCTACATTTGTACCACGTGACCGTCCAATATATTCCCGTATTGGATCCAAAAAATATATAATAATTTCGTATTGGACGGTTGGGTACATGTGCACTAAACAATCTGCATTTGTACCACGTGACCGTCCAATATATTCCCGTATTGGATCCAAAAAATATATATTAACTTCATATTGGGCTGTTGGGTACATGTGCACTAAAGATATATAATAATAAGGTTATTATTCATTTAATTGTACAATACGGAATATATTTGGACTCGTACACAGCTTGAAAAGTCATATTGGACTCGCCTTTCGGCTCGTCCAATATGACTTTTCAAGCTGTATACTCGTCCAAATATATTCCCGTATTGTACAGTAAAATGTATAATAAACTATAAAAATTATACCGTTACTCGCAATTTTCATAAATTAGATGGATCTGTCTTACTTTAATAAGCCTATTGCATTTTAAGATTATAATACCGAATATATCTGAATAAACTTATTTTATGGAAAAGAGAGAACCCAGGGGTGGTTGTCCCGAAAATTTCTCGTATCGTAAAGTTGCGACAAAGATTACGAGAGTGCAACGATGAAACTAAGTTGTAATTGTTTCATTGTCTGGAAGAGCATCGTAACGTTCTCGTTTCTCAGACCCAACATACGATCTCGTATATGCTAAGTTGGCTCTGTGTAGTTTATAAATAGCTCGGTTTTCGCCTTGTTGCATACACTTTTTTGCAGCACTTAATACAAACTGAAAATATGTGAGGGAAATGTCAGATTAAATAAAATGGATGCTTAAATTTACCACGTAATCCTATAGTTAGTTCGAGAGCAAAGCCATCCACTGTAAAAGAACATACTTTCACTTCATCAATTTTAACTGTTTTAAACAGTGTACTATTATTATGGCATTTAACACCATGCTAAAATTATGGTTTGCATCTACATTTCCAATTACTGAATTAATGCGGTCAATATGATTTATTAATTGTATGCTCGTGAATTCATTTTTCATTTCGGTTTCTTTTTTTTTAAACTTAATATAAAGCAGAGATTATGACGTTCTTTATTTAACCCGACAGCTTGAATGATCATTTGTAATTGTGTAAACAAAGACTTTAAAAATATTCATCTGTATGCATGTTTGTACCAAATATTCAACATTCTTCTTTAACAAAAATATATGTTTAGTATAAGTATAACGTGCGTGATGTGTCTTATTTCTTTTATAAAGAAGGCCACAAGATAATTTAAATGATAAAGGTCAACTGAAGCGATAAAGTGCTATATCAACAGTTGCATAATTAATAATAAGTTGTGTTTGTGTCGCCTGCGACAGCAGGTACACACAGGAATCCAATTGCTGGTGGCGGCGTCGGCGTACGGTAGAGAACCAACTTTAATTAGAAACCTAGTATTTCCTATAGCTTTTAAAGTACTTGCCCTATTAACTAAATGAAATGCATCACATGCATAAACAAAGCAGTCTGTGACATTAAGAAAGATAACTCCTGTTTTAGTTTCTTTAGTTATGTTCCTTCCTTCAAATGACTTTAATATTGAATTTATTGATGTCTGTAACATTGAAAGAACATGGCCTATAATAGAATCAACTAATAATTGGAATATATCATCATCGTAACTTTATGAAGTTACTTATGGGGTCGATATTTTAACCGTAACTTTGCGAGAGTGTTACGATGTTGCGTAAATTACGAACTTTTCGAGACAATGAGATAAATCACTACGATGGTCTTACGAAAGATATACGAACGTCGTAAGAGATACGAGACTTACGAGACAATCACCCCAGATTAGTTAAATTCATTTTTAAAAGTTTAACTCAATATGAGCGGTTTCTTTTTATGTCAAAATTACGATATCATAAACAAAACTATAACTTTAAATTAAAAACCCATTTTTTTCCAGCCCAACTCTCCCTATGGAGTTACCTAAATTATTCCCCGTCAATGATACAGATGAGGGACCATTCCTCAATACTGTCATGCTGATACCATGTTAAATTCATTGATCTATATACTGTGTAAAATATTTTAATCCAAGTATAATCAAATTAAAGGTATTTCAAAACAGTATAATCAAGAAATATCTTTAAAAAAGATAAACGGCGTTGATGGAAAAGATTTTATATATAAGAAAGAAAGAAATAAAGAGCGTGCAAAAATTTCGTCTGGTGATAATACGTCGATTAAAGAAGAATGTCTAACATTAACTGTACATTTATTCAGTTTCAATAAAATACCTCTTGTAGAGTTAGTACTAATGACGAATAAATGTTATTAAAATACAATAAATGAAAATAATAACAACTTGTTACAAGAGCGAAATCTACCAACTTTTACGTAAACTAACTTAAAAAAAGTGTCCCTCCCGAGTATTGAACCCGGGGCATCCGCTTGAGAGGCGAGCGTGATAACCACTACACCAAGGCGATTTGAATGTCTGGAATTGAAATTAACAATCAGTATCAAAGGAACTAGAAAGGAACCAGTAAGAACCAGAAATATCTGCACTTCTCTGTCGTTTTACTTTGTGTATTGTACTCGAGAGTTTACCTGACACCCATGAATATTCCATATAAAATCGTATTTAAGCCATCAATTGACTTAACTGGTTATTTATACCGTAAATATCTTTTTCTCCAATACAATTATCGCTTTTAAAAACGAAAATGCCCGAACATATAAGTGCCATGTAAATACTAACACACAATATAAAAATCGTTACGGTAAGCATTAACGAGACCCACTAATAACCAATCAAAATAATATATTTGATTTTCCCGCTGCATAATAAGTTTTATTAACAATATTTCATTGGTCGAAAAACTAGGTCAAAAGTGAGCTTAGACAGCTAACGCCGAAAAAGCCTTTATGTAAGTTTGATGGGATTAAACCGGAAACAACAGTTTCTTTTTGTCTACTTGGTTTAAGAAACATACCCTTTTTATTAATATCTGTTAAGTATATTTTAAATGTTTTCTTCATTAGAACTCTGTAGTAGTAAACAAATTAAATTTGGAGCACAAAACTGAAAAAAACAACATTAATACAGCTTAGATATTCATATTCTAGTGGCACTTATAACATCGTTTCTTAATAAAGCTACTAGTATTTTATTGTTTTAAATTATTTTTATAAGAAAGCTCGGTGAATGTGTCTGCTAAATTGTAGTGTTTCTTTAAAATCATTAGAAACGTCAGTTTAAATATTAATTTCTTTTCATAGAAACGCACAACGTGTCTTATGAGAGCAACAAAACTTTGCAAATGTCAAAAAATGTTACATAGTCAATTAAGAAACGAACAACTTGTTTGAATACACTATTTCTGTAATCGGTTCAGCCGAGATAATTGCAATTGTTTGTCTGTAAAAAATGTTTAAACGCAATTAATCAGAACGATTTAATCGCGTCCGTTCGGTTCTGCGATGATCATCGGACCTGCTTTTCGTTTTTAATCGATGTCAATGATTTCTCAACTGTTTTTGTGCACATCATTAACACGTTTAACACCTTGGTAAATTGGTTTAAAGTAATCTAACCTGAAAATCATGTCTCGATGCCAAGTTTATAACCAAGTCTTGTCGCAGCTGCCGACTTATTTTAAATGAAGATACATAAAAAATAAAATAGTTTTGTTTTGTTTTTATCATATTATAACCCGGTTCGATTTCTAATTTCCTTGATCGTGGACGGAATTCATGAAAATGGAATATCTTTAAATGACAAAATAGCCTGTCCTTACTTAGTTAGTTATAATGATAAAAATTCATCCTGTATTTTGTTTTATTGAACGATTGTGTACTTATATAAATAAATACATAAACTTGCGGTGTTGGTGATTTCCGCTGTGGAAAATTGGTGTCCGGCAACCCCATAATTCCGAAGTGAGTTCGTTATCGTTGTCGCCGTCGCCGTGTCAAAAGCTCTGGAATGATTTTTACATCGGGTTGCTTACATAAATGCACAAATTACATAAATGCAACTTCGAACTTTTGTAAACCGGCGATCCGTATATAACAGAATCTAGTGGAAGGCTTAAACAATATAAAGATGAATTAATCAAATGCTGGTTTGCATGGCCGTTGTTTTTCTGACGGCAAAATTTCTCCGTCGGACGAATTGCCAAGTCTAAAAAAATTGTTAGAAACATTAATCCATGATTTTCAAATAAGAAAAAAATAAGCGTCAATAAGTAAGTTCATTTATATATGTCTGTTTTAAAGATAAAGCAACAACAACAAACAATAAATAAATTAAAAACCAACATTTTGTTAGGTTTTATTCAGAAAATCTAGACGATATTTTATATATCAGATGGCGTATCGTGTACGAAATAAAAATTCGTGATAACCAGATAGTTCACTGTGCGTAGTACTAAAGAAGTTTAAATTGCAAACTCCTTGCTTCCGTACATGCCGCTAAAATCGTGTAACCTCCGTGCCGCTACAATCATGTCTCTCCCCTGCTTAATTGCATGCCGTTACAACCATGTCTCCCCCGTGCTTCCGTTCATGCCGCTTCAATCATTTCTCCCCCGTGCATACGTTCATGCCGCTACAATCATGTCTCCTCCGTGCTTAATTGCATGCCGCTTCAATCATGTCTCCTCCGTGCATCCGTACGTCCCGCTACATTCATGCCTCCCATTTTGTTGGCTTGCAGACGTTGGGCCCGCAGTATCTGTTACTAATTCTACACACTTTTACCACATTTGCATTACTTTCAAAATGCCCTTAAATTACTGTTAAAAGATAAAACAGCAAAACTAGTTTTAAGATTTATCGATTCATTAAAATATAACAAACAAGCATGAAAACAACAGTGCATACATGTGTGGAATAGCGATTCTAAAACTTTCACATTTATTATATTATTAATTTATTATATATTACCCAACACTGTGTTGCCATTAAAGAAAACCAAGTAATATGAATTAAATTAAATTACAAAGGTTCTGTTCGCGTTTCACAATCTAGGTCTAAAGCCAAAGTCCATGTTGATAGGGGAAACATTCACTGTGGAGTTGTACACGTTGTATCCATTGTTGGAGGTCTGATTCCATTCTGATGGTGATACAGAGAGTCTCGGTAACAATGGTTGTTTGTGAGACTCTCCGAACTTAAATTGTCGGCAGTCACTTGTTGTATAGTTGTCAGCAGATGACATAAAGCGGCACTGACCGGTGCTGAATGTCGTGATTCCTAATTCGTCAATTTGAACCTGGTTCTCGGTGTTATATCCTGGAGTCGTGCAAGACATGTTGTTGTTTACAGCACCTTTTAGTCCGTGGATTAAACTGTTGTCGTTATCGGCAGTTTTATCGGAATCGGACAGACTGTCTTCAGCATTCTTTCTTGATTCCCTTCGTTCTTTTGCTCTGCGATTTTGAAACCAGAGTTTGATCTGAAATAAAGATTAAGAGATTTATTCAACTGCATACAGAAAAAAGCGACTTGAAGTTTTCCAGTCATGAAATGCACGCTATTGTTATGCAATGCAAAAATCATACCGCTTTCAATAAACTATAACTTTTCAACTAAAAACAAAGCAAAAAGAGAGATCATATTTAACATATCTAGCGAATAAGTAACTTACCTGTCTGTCTGACAGATTTAATTCCTTTGTAAGTTCTAATTTTCGTTGCATGGTGATGAATTTGTTTGTCTTGTATTCCGCTTCCAGACCCTTCCGTTGTTTGTCCGTGTAAACAACCCTATATTTGTCTCTGGTTCTCGTCATACCCTCAGCTGGTTCCTTGCGCTGCCTGCAGTAGAACGGATGAATTCGCTGTTTTCCTATTGCTGAAGAAGAACAAGGACGACTGATTCTCATTGTTGAATCGGAGTAACACAACTGTTGAAGCGTTGACAACGGAGCGGTCGTAGAGGCCTCGTTGGTTGTGCCATTCGCCAAAGCATCCTGTTGCATTAATGCTTGTATAAGCATAGCACCGGTACAAGATAACATTTCTGTCTCAGGTACACTGGTGTAAGAGAGGAACTGTGATGAATGCAAACCATAGTTAGCTGGCGGAAGCGTGTAAGAGGCCATTCTCGACCGCGCTGTAAGGGATTGTTGAGAACCACTACCGCAGGCAGTGCCAGAATAAGGATGAAACTGACTGAATCTTGATCCAGTTGCTGTTCTTTTTGCCGGGCCGATCCATCCATCCGCTAGATATGCAAGTCCAAAACTGTGTCCGTGAAATCCATCCATGATATGATGAAAAAAAAGAATTAAAAATCAAATCTGTTTTATAATTTACAATTACACAAAAGTTATATTATTTCTTGAAGTATCTTACTTTAAAATAATAAAGAGTTTAACTGTTGCTTTAACCAGGAGTTGAAGTCGATTTTATACTTGGTATCGATACATGATTTTACGGTTAGATTACTTCGAACCAATTTACCACCGCGTTGAACGTGTTAATGATGTCCAAAAATAATTTATTTAGAAATCGTTTAAGAAATCATAGATATCGATTAAAAACTTTAAATGATGACCATCGGAGAATCCACCGGACATCGAAGCAGCGTTTTGATAAATTGCTCTTACGCATATTGTTCTGAACAATAATTGCAATTGTCATGGCGAGACCGTTTTAAGAAATTATGTATTCAAAACTTGTTTTTATTTCTTAATTAAATATGTTATTATCAAAACGATTTCAAATTGTTTTCGATTGTTTTGGAAAAACGAATTTTACATTACATATTCATTTCGGTATTCAATGGCTTATTAAAAATATAACAATTAAGCAGACCCATACATCGAAAATAGCACAATAAATTAATTGTTTAATGTAGAAGGGAAAATAAAACAATTATTTTTAAATATTACAATAATCTTTTAAACTAATTCGCGTTTTTGCTCAAACGTTTAAAACAAAGAATATTATCAGTTTTCATAAATGAGTTAAAATACTGAATTAGGAAAAAATCAACATAAAAAGCATCATACTCTTAAATTGATGTTTAAAGCATGTAAAAGAGAGAACCCAGCCGTTGTTTTATCTTTATAAGCTCAACTTAGTTTAACCATGAAACCATGTAGGCTTCTTTTTATGTCATTATAAACAATAAAAAAGTTTAAACCAAATAATCATATCATTCAACGAACCTTTAGCTTAAATAAATACTGATATTGCTTATTTCCAAAAACAATTAGTTTTAGACCATTCAAGCTTCTTTACCGTGTTACCTTATTTATTATCCCTGTAAGTGGTACAGATGATGGTCAGGGAAACCTCTCTCACTACTGACATTACACACTGTTTGTATTGTTATTTACTTTGTTCGTCGAACTGTATTAAACATTATATCCAAGTTTATGATTATTTAATAAAGCAATTTATAGATGTCTCATGGTTAAATCTGTATACAATTTAACATTCATATTATCCAAATATTTAAGTATTAATTATTTTGATAATATTGAATTAAAAAAATTATATTGAGTTTTATACAAGTTGATTGGAAAGAACTTATTTTTTATGTTCTCAGTTGAAAAATCACGACCTTTTTGTTCATATTAGAAATGTTTTCTTCTGTAAAACACTGAACACTTATTTGTTAGTAATGTCGCATTTGATTCTTTTTATTTGTCATAATCATAACTTGAGTGTGAAAACTTTATACCGGCGTTTCTATAAAACAATTAAAAAAATAGTAAACTTATTTTGCTATATACACGTATTAATATTATTTCCTTTATGTATATTATGATATTATTGTCTTTTCATAAAAGAAATCGAATACAACAATAATCTATCCAAAGCAATAGAAAACTTGGAATGTTTTTAATTAAAACAACAACAACAACAACAACAAAAAGAAACATGCGCTTGTTATTTGAATACACAATTTCTAAAAGCGGTTCAGTCGGGATAATTGCCCTTATGTGTTGAATATATAAAAGCACAATCTTGGCCATGATAATTGCAATTATTGTTCAGTAAAATAATATTCGTTAAAGCAATTTATCAGAACGAGGCTACGATGTCCGGTGGGTTCTCCGATTATATCGGACCCTGCTATTCATTTTTAAACGATGTCAATGATTTCTTAAACGATTTCTAAATAAATTATTTTTGCAAATTATTAAAACGTTTAACACGGTGGTAAAATGGTTCGAATTAATCTAACCGTAAAATCATGTCTCGATGCCAAGTATAAAACGAAGCCGAGAACCTGGTTAAAGCAACACAGTTCATATGTTTTTGAAATGCAATATGCTATATACTTAAGAGATTTTATCATATTATAGTGATATTGCACCACTTTGATTTCAAATTAACTTTATCATGGATGGATTTCATGGAACCAGTTTAGGACATAGTTATCTAGCAGATGGATGGATCGGTCCGGAGAAAAGAACATCAACTGGATCAAGATTCGGTCGGTTTCATCCTTATTCTGGAATAGCCTGCGGTGGTGGATCGCATGATTCCTTCGCAGTACGGTCAGAAATATCCACATACACCATTACGCCGGCTAGCTATGGTATTCTTACATCACAGTTCATCCCTAACACCAGTATACCTGAGACAGAAATGTTATCTGATACCGGTGCTATGCTAATGCAAGCACTAATGCAACAAGATTTGTCGCCGTATGGCACAAACAACGTGGCTTCTACGACCGCTCCGTTGCCGATACTTCAACAGTTTTCTCATTCCGGATCAACGCCTAGAACTAGTCGTTCTTTTTCTTATTCAGCGATCGGAAAACAAAGACCTCATCCGTTCTACTACAGGCAGCGCAAGGAAACAGCTGAGGGTATGACGAGAACCAGAGATAAATACAGGGTTGTTTACACGGATAAACAACGGAAGGGTCTGGAAGCAGAATACAAGGCAAACAAATTCATCACCATGCAACGAAAATTAGAGCTTACTAAGGAACTAAATCTGTCAGATAGACAGGTAAGTTAACTAATAGCTAGCAATTCAAATAACATGGCAACGTAGGTATTGTAGTGAGAACTTTTAAATGAGTTCCACCTCATGTTTAGTGGATATCTTATTTTGTATCTAACTTAGGTGGATTTTGAAAGGCGCATAATTATTATCCTTTTGTGCGTTGATTGTAATTATAAACTGTGTATGTCAAATATACATTTCGGAAAGTTTCTGCTTTTTTCCGTTCATATGCTCTAAAATGTTTCTCTTAACTTGTTTAAGGTCAAAATATGGTTTCAAAATCGGAGAGCAAAGGAAAGAAGAGATTTAATAAAAAATGAGAGTTCGTCTGATTCAGAAAAAACAGCTGTCAAAAGTCAGGCCATCAGCATACAAAGTACTATAGTAAACAAAAACGTGTCTTCGTGCACTTCCGACTATTACGCCGAGAACCAGCTACAACCGGAAATAAACGAATCAGGAAGATTCAGTACCGGACATTGCCGCTTTATGTCATCAGAAGATACAACAAGTGACTGTGCACAATCTAAGTTTGGAGGACCACACAAGCAAGGAGTGTTACCGAGACTCTCCATATCACCAACAGAATGGAATCAGACCTTCAATAATGGATTCAGTGGATACAACTCCACAGTGAATGTTTCACCTATCAATATGGAGTTTGGCTTCGGACCAAGGTTGTGAAATCATTGTTTTTTATGTAATTAAATTATTCGAATTTATAAGATTAATACACTTATCGTCGAATAAAACAAAATGATATGATCAATATTGAAGTTTTGTTCCATACAACATTCAAGCTTCTGTGAGTCGTTTTGAATAAATTAATAGAATAAATAAATCGACACTTTATATTGAATTTCCTTTGCATTTTAGGAAGCCATGCATTTCTGGCATTAAATAGGTAGAAGTTTATACTGAGATTTCAACGATTGTATACAAAGCCTGACTCTGGTCTGTATGGTATGATTTTAGCCAATTGCGAGTTTATGCTTCGCGAAGTGAGGCAATCACTAATGATGACGATGACGACGACGACGACGACGACGATGATGATGATGATGAACAATCGGCCACTTCTGATAACAGCGTAATATGGTTGTTTTGTTTTTCATCATGCAAGCGCATTTACAAAACTGACTCGATACCAACAGCACATTCATAATAAAACGTGCTTCTTCATGATATACGATGTTGCGTCCCTTCATACATGTAATAAATATGTACATAACAACAATACCATTTATATATACAGACATCTAATATGTATTACCCATAAACAATGAAGTTTCGTCCCAAAATAATGTTTATTATAAATCAAACGTCTTTGTCGTTTTATGACCAGGTAGGTGCCACATGTACCTTCTGCGTTAAACTTTACAAATGTAATTAAAGCAAATATTTAAGTGTAGTTAAGTTTGTATAATTATGCGTTGTAATTTATCATTTGCTTTTTTCTTAAACCCATAAAATATAAGCGCAAGTCAAACATTAAACAAGAAGTCCTGAATGAATCATTTAACTCGACAAGACGATGTAACGCTGCATGTACGTTCATTTAATATGACATTTTTTCAAGCAACTTGATGTAACGGCACATGGTTTGTCGAATTCATGAATATTAGTACTGCAAAAAACTCTGGTCAGTTCCGAACATTCAATGTAATAAATTGCAGGTTTAAATGCAAAGACAACAAAGCGCCGATACATGTTCAATACAAACTCCTGCTCGTCGGTGATATTGCCTAATCACTGGCGTGTAAGGTTGCCCTGTATCGAATTTGAATGCCCTGTGTTAGTTCACAAGATGGTGGCTAAACAAACAAATAACAGGTATGTGATTTATTGTTTCCAATGTGTCCACATCATGTTCTGTGTATCAAGTGTACGTGGTTCAGATGATGAAAAGGATTATTGGGTCGGTTCAATGATTTCTTGCTTCATGTTTTGGCAAGCGAGTCCGTTTGACAAGTTGTTATTGGCATAATAAAGGACCTTATTGGCATTTCGATTTTTTTTCTGAAACAACTCTGTTGTTTCCATATTATACATGTTCCTTTGCATAGTTTCAAATTGCATCTTTTTGTCATATAGCTCGATTCAAACAAAGTGTCGTTGATGACTTGACATTTGGATTCTCGGACGACGCCATGTAACCGCTGAAATTTGTCGACAAAGATACCCCGTAGACTCTACTTCATGAAGTGGTATTAAATAAATAAGAATGTTTCCCAGTTAGAAAAGTTAGAAGAAAGAAAGGAACATTATTATGCACTAATAACAGCTTATATAACATGCAGTATAAAATGGTGTCGGAAAGAATCAGTCTTCCTTAATGATCACCTTCAGACCGTTAGACATCATGCCTAATTTAATAATAATATTACATTCTTTCACAATTTCTGAAAAAGGAAACAACATGTCATTCGAAAACGCCATTCCACGTTTTATTTTATGTTATCTTTTCTATAATAAGACAGCCTTTAATAACCGAAAATCATTAAAAAAATTTAAAAAAGTTAAATATGCATATCAGGAGTCGCCATACTCACAAAACACAGCCTCCCCAAGCAGCGAAAAAGAAGAGAGGAAACGAGAGCATGTTTGTAATAAGTATGTCAAATTCAAATAAGACGCCACAAACAATTTACGATAAAAAGAACCATTGGGGTTACCGCCTTGGAACAGACAGTGGCAAAACAATTTGCCACTGGGGGTTTGAACCAGGTTCTAGGGGTACCGTAGTTGAACTGTGAGCTAAGAAATACATGTGCCGATTTCTGCAAGCTCACGTGATGTCATTGCGTTACATGTAAATTACATAACAAAATTTTAACAATACGCTACCTTGCGAACATGGATCACAGTTGTTCCGGCTCGCCCACGGGCGGCCGGATAAACGGTAGGAATTTACTATGAAACAGCGAAGAAAACCAAGTTAAGCCGTTTGAACGGAAGTTCGTGGTTCTCGCTTTCTCTATTGATTCTTTCATGGATGAAGGAAATCAGTGTGGGAATACCCCTTTTCAATCCTTTAATATCATTGGATTATTAAATAGCAGCTAATCAAAATCGTTGTTCCAAAAGCAACTAGGCCAAAACCGGAGGTTTCTTGGCCTTCGTCATCTTGACGCTTATACTGGTAGACGCTTTCTGTACCGCGCTAAAGTACGGAGTACGAACGTTTCCTGAGGTATTCGTTTCTAGAATATTTCGACCCATGTTTATATAGACTCCCGCACAGCTGATAAATACATAAAAAGACGACATTCAATTAAATTATAAACGTGCCGTCAACAAAATTTAAGAAAATTAAGATCTAGTAAGATATCTTTAATAATGAAGTGGTATCTGAGTTTAAAACATCTATTATTTCTGTAACTTTTCATTCAATTTTTGCACTGTTGTAAGGGTTTCCTCGGTTTGTGTATGGAAGTAAATTCTGTTGAAGGTCCATTGTTGTAAGTAATACATCATATGTGGCTCTCAAGTTGTATGCTACTGTTTAACCACATCAGCCCAATCACATTTTGTGCGATGTGATAATTATAAATCGATATTTTCTCAATGGAACTCTAAACGAAGAAATTCCGCTGAAATGTGATTCCGGGTCTCGTGATGTCCCGGGTCATATAATACTAGAAAGAACCAACATAGTATAAGAGCTTTTTAGTTATTATTATTATTATTATTATTGTTATTATTATTATTATTACTTTGTATGTTTATTTGTATTTTTTTCAGTTTTCTGTTTAAACTGCAAAAGTATTGTAAAAACTGTTAGATTTTACTTTTTGTATCCACATTGACAGGTCTATTTAAACTCTTTTTTTTTCAAAAATTTTCGGCATTGGCTTTCTTCAGTTTATAATGTCATTACAAGTCAACGTTCTCTGTCTTTCGCAACACATATCACATTAGATTTTAATATAAAACATCCGATTTTAATTATACTTCGTAACTTTCTGCCTGACATTTCGAAGCCCGATTTTGTAAAGTAAAATATTTTGGCCACCCAAAATTCTCCATTTGTTTTGCATGCAAAAATTTCAAAGCGTTAACATAAAGCCTCATCCACTTCGATGTAATATGCTATACGAGCCGTCTTCTAGCTTTTTAAAAGCTATCCTTGTATATTCATATATCGCTCGGCGAAGGTATATTTGATTACAATTGCGACATGTTCACCAAGGAATTATTACTACATTTGTGGTCACTTTTTGTAACTGTTTCGGGACAATATCATAATTGCTGAAATGCTTCTATTTTCATCATTCAGGGCGGATGATTGAACTTCCCCCTTAACATGCATTTTGTAAAAAAGTCTGCCATTTTGGAAAAAAGGAAAAGTGTGTTACTATTACTCATTTTATAAAACAAAAATTCTTTAAACTGTGATATAGCAATAAACCTTCTACAAATGTACCCATTTTGCTGAATCATTTGGTACGTAGATGGAGAAATAACTCTTAGAGGAAGTTATACTTGGACACGGAAATTTAATCGGCGAGCAATCAGCAAGAATTTTATGGGTAAAATGTAGGGAATTTTGTATTTTTGTAAGTGTTTAGCCAAGAAAAGTTTTTTTGTAAACTCACCTGAAATTCTATTCCATTTTAACGTCACATGCGCAATCGACAAAAATCATAGTAGGCGAAAAATGTGTTTTTATCATTGGTTGGATATAGCCAATCTCTGAATACATAAATTATCCTGCTAGGTGCGCCGACGAATGACACGTGCTCAGTCATTTTTTTAAACAATGAACAAACCACTGTTGCAGAATTTAGCTTGCCACTAATATTTATTCCATTTTGATTTAAGGTTACGTTATCCAAGGCTCCAACGGCGAGTATGTGCATCTGAGTCATGAAGAAAGGGTAGAACTGGCGAGGAGAGCAGCACAACTATCAGTACCTGGGAAACTCATCGTCGCTGGGGCCGGATGTGAATGTAAAAAGAGTAGAATTTTATGCTTTTATGATTATGAATGTTGACCTCTTAAACGGTGAAATTTATTTTTGTAAAAGTATAAACCTTGACTGTTTCGTCGTAAAGTGTTCGCGTCCGGTAACACTCTTCTTTCAAAAGACTACCGTTATAAAGTTATACCAGCATAATGTTTTTCTATCCCAAAATATAGTTAAAAATAATTTTCTGAATAGCATAAATCTCAAGATGGTGCAGTTCTGTTCAATATTCTTATTTCAGCAACACAGGACACGATTGTAATGTGTACAAAGATGGCAGAGGCGGGCGCTAGCGCTGCATTGGTTATGACTCCAAGCTTTTACAAAGGTCTTATGAGTAACGAGACTCTTAATCATTCTTTTTCTTGCATATTCATGTGATGAAAATGAACAAACTTTTAAAAACTTGACAGAACGCGCTAGATGTCTTCTTGCTTACTTTTTGAGGAAAATACTGAGAAATACGGCTAGGTGACAGGCAGGGACGTATCCAGGGGGCCAAATGGTTGTTCGAGCCTCATTTTTAAGCAGCAATATTTAATTTCATGGGAACTTGTCCAGAATGTTGGAAATTACCATTATCCCAAAACGAACCTCCTTTCTGAAAAATCTTGCACCCGACCTTGTTAGGGTAAGAAAGTATTAGAAAAAAGCTCTCCATGACGACACACATTTACAAATGGTGAACACCAACACGTTACAAGCGTGTAATTTTAAAAATTGGAAATTATCTTTCCCCGAAGGAAAACAAATATATATGGAACCGAGGTTCTGCCAAAGTAACATCGCAACAGAAATATTTTTTTAAGCACAAGAAATGTTCTTTTTCTTGCATAATTATTTTCGCGATGGAAATGAAAAACAATCTTGAAATAATGCGCTTAAATATAAAGCGAGTTTGAAACGTTTTTGTAAAACATTGCTAAATAATGTTATTTTTGGACGTAATGATTAATGAAGCAGTTCCTTTTCCTGGGAAATAAGATCAAAATATTCTGACCAGTTCTGACCCATTCACGTAATCGAATTTCTCTATGCTTTTAAAAACGATTAGTGAAATAAGTCTCTGGTATCTGGTATCTTGTTGATTGTAGTTCATTGAATGTTGCAGGTAGCGGATATTAGCCCGGTTCCTGTTGTCATATACACTGTACCCGGCATTACAGGGATAGATTTGGCACCAGACGTCGTTATACAACTGTCCAGTCATCCGAATATAGCCGGGGTCACAGAACGCGGCGGAGACGTATGTTATTTCCACTTAAATAACGGAATAACTTGAAATCCAGTGAACACTTAATTGATTTGTACACGGAAAAACTCATGACGATCAGATAATCAATGATACGTTTTTAACTGTGCATAATGTCCATATGTTCACCAAGTTTAATTATGTTAAGGGGCACTTGGTTAAAATTACTTTAGAAACAATTACATGGAAAATGAAATGTGAACATTGGTATCGCAAACTGGTAAATGTTGGTGATTTACAAGAATGATAAAATTCACTGAAAATCGAATTTTGTGTTTCTTCATCAAATTTTGATTTACAACATAAAAATAAACTATTACAGATTTCGAAGATAGCATACATTGTACACAAGACAAGTGGAAATAGCTTCCAGGTTTTAGCAGGGTCTGCCAGCTTTTTATTGGCTTCGTATACTGTAGGTATATGTTCCAGAATTTCTAAACCTCACACCCCCTTATTTAAAAAGCACAGCTTAAAGTAACAAAATACTAAGCAGAATTACTGAATGAAACAGTATTGATTAAAATTTGAAGATACAATGTATTTTGATTGAATACTTAACATGTACTATGAGTCAATTTTAGATTCGTGCTATTTGCATGATTAAAATGGCATCAGGCATCCGCATTTAAAAGCGTCACCATCATTCCTGAAAATGTATTTTATGTAAGTTTAGTTGTTTGTTGTTTGTTTTGGAAACAGGTGCTGTCGAAGGTGTGCTTGCTCTCGCTAATGTTTTTGTTTCAACGTTGTAAAACTCTTCCAAGAGAGCAAAATGGAGGATGCTAAACTTTTACAACAAAGGCTTATATGGCCAAACTGGCGGTGGGTAGAACGGTCTCCTCAAATATTGATTTGGTTTGGAAAAGAAAAAAGATGGGTTTTTCAAAAAGGAAGGATAAAAGATTTTCCAAAACTCAAGTCATATTGCATGTTAATATCATCCGAAAGAACTTAAACTTCCCGTACCTCTTTATGGGCAGCGTAGGTAGGCTTCTACCTCTTAATTGCGGCTTGGATAGAAGGAACCCCAATATTCTCTATCTCATTATATATAATGTAGACTGTACCCCATTTTACTTACCTCATTATGGGCAGCGTAGGTAGAATGTGTTCTATCTTTCTCTTCCTCTTAATGGGCAACGTTATCAGACTCAGACTCAGTATGTCCCTACCTTACTATAAACAGCATAGTATTCAACATGGGTAGACAGTGATGCATATTTCCGCACCGCTTTATGTACTGTGTTCCATCTGAAACTATCTTCGTATGAACAGCACGACAGACTGTTATCCCTGTGTCCTACATATATATGTGCCGCTTGAGTAGACCGTGCTATGTCTATCATGGGTAGATCATAATTATCTTTTTGCTGTACGTATTTTTGAACAGCGAGCTTAGACCGTGTACAATACATTTTATACGCATCGTGGATAGGCTTTGTTCAGTATGTCCCTTCCTTCTTATGTGCTGTGTGGGCGGACAGTGCTCAATATATCCCAACCTGTTTAATGGTAGCGTTGGAGCGGCTTCGGATTTTTCTTACAATTTATGGGCATCATGGGCAGTTTGCTCCACATTTCTCCATCTCTTTATGCAAAGCGAAAATAGGCTCCTACATACCAGGTATGCCCATGGACAGCGTGGGCATAGTTTTTCCATGAGTTGTTTCCTACTTTTTCTGGGCTGCAAGGTTAATCTCTGCTCCATTTGTCCATACCTTTTCATGGGCAGCGTTTAGGTTTATTAAATAAAACATTATAAACTTGTTTTAAAAATAACGTCAATACCCCTTGTTACATAGCGGCGCTTATTAGAGCAACAATTACATCTAAAAAGCCCTATTTTAGAGCATGTCCCGATTTTTCCGGATTCATCTTACCTAAAATAAGTCAAGTGCAAAGTATCATGATTTCCTCCGAAAAATGAACACTCCAGAGTAACACGGCGCAATTATGAAATATCCTCAAGTCATACTGTCACTTAATGTTGTTGTTTTTTCCATTTAGAAGTAGATTTAAGAGTATTTAAACAAACAACATTCGCTTGCAGGTAACCAGACGGTTTTAAAGTATGCAATGGACATGATGGGATATTACGGTGGTTCAAACCGCTCACCACTTCTTCCTTTATCCAGGCAGAATGGACACTTACTGAAACAGGTGTTCAAGATCGAAGGACATGTGTAGCACCATTAATTTGATTTTGATAATTTTGAACATTTTTTTCAGACTTGTATAATATAGTTTTATGTTTTTACACTGGTGCCTGCCTCTGTTGCAAGGATATAGACAAGTAACAACGATAAATATGCGTACATGATGGCTTCGGTAAAAATATGAAAACATGCATATTTTTGACTGCTTCTGTAAAAGACTAAAAGTATAACATGTTGTTTTTTTTATTAAAAATAAGTTTTGATTAATATACTGAGCCAAAATAAAAACTTGACCAAGATAACATGGCAAACTCCTATCACATTAATGGTGCCAGTGAATGCAAATATCTGGAGGAATTTGATCACCAGTATGTTGATTTTTGTAGTTGGTGGTTCAGTATCTGTCGGTTTAAAACAAGAAACAGGAAAAAAAGGATACGTGGTTTTGGAAAATTAAGCGTTGGATTTTGTTCTCGTTTTAATTAAAAGGGAGGAAATTTGTAAGAAAAGGTTATACGAGTTACTGCATCTTATTTCTTTACGTCAGTGGGCTTAAAAGATTGTGTTTACCTTTTTATACATGCCATGAACGTCTTAATTTGACAGTCAAATAATCTGTTAGAGACCTTTTTTATGCCCCCGAAGGGAGGCATATAGTAATCGGACCGTCGCGTCCGTCGCGTCCGTTCGTCCGTCCGAAATAATCTTGTCCTCACTTCTTCTCCAAAACCGCTTGAGGGATTTCTTTGAAACTTCACAGGAGTGTTTGTCACCAAGCCTAGTTGTGCATATCGTCAGGAATTTCTGCTCTGATTATTTTTGGCTGAGGTATGGCCCTTTTTAGCAAAATCTTGTCCTCGCTTCTTTTCTGAAACCGCTTGAGGGATTTCATTGAAACTTCACAGGAGTGTTTGTCACCAAGCCTAGTTATGCATATCCTAAGGAATTTCTGATCGGATTTTTTTCGGCGGAGTTATGGGCCTTTTTACCTAACCCTAACCCTAAGCTTTTTTGAAACCGCTTGAGGGATTTCATTGAAACTTCACAGGAGTGTTTGTCACCAAGCCTAGTTGTGCATTTCCTAAGGAATTTCTGATCGAATTATTTTTGGCGGAGTTATGGGCCTTTTTACCTAACCCTAACCCTAAGGTAAATTTTGTTAAAGCAATAGAGGTTACATTTTTTGTCGGATTGTCATGAAATTTGGTATGAATATTGATATTGATGATTTCTACACAAATGATTAAAATCATGTTGTTAAATTGACCAGGGGCCCCGCCCTGGGGATTTTAATTTTTTTTCTTTCAAAATCTGTTTTTAACCTTTGATTTTCTACAGTTATCAACCAGATTTTGACACAAGCTTTATACCATCTTAAAATTCAATCTTTCCTGAACAATTCATTCACTGGTTGTTCAGTGATAAAATTTGAAACAAAAATTTTAGTAGCAGAGTGAAAATTTCAAGTGTCAAAATCCAATATTTCTACCTGTCTTCAGCTACATATGATGTTTACCAGTTTATTCATTAATATTGGTCAAGTTGCTGGACAATGACCTCATGAACTTTGCTGCTTAGATCTGTGTTATGGCAATATTAAGAACTTTGCTCTAAAAGATTTTATAGGGTAAATTTTGTCATTTTCAATGGATAGTGACCAAATAAACTTTCTTTCTTTATAGCACTTTGAAAATCAGGCTTTTCTGAATATGTTATTCACTGTTTGTAAGTAAAACAACAAAATGTACAACAACAACAAATTTGAAGCACATTCTCAAAATCTTAAGACTAAATTTAAGAAAGTCTTAGATGTATACAGTGTATGTACACAAACAGGCAAGTTAAGGCCACACTTTTTTAAGCTCCCCGCAGAAATTTGGGGGAGCATATAGTCGCCAAGTTGTCGGTCAGTCCGTCAGTACGTCCCACATCCTTTAACACTCTAGCGGTCACATATTTGCCTCGATTGTTTTGAAACTTGGTCAGGATGTTTGTCCCAATGATTTCTCAGATGAGTTCAAATATGGGTCATCTGGGTCCAAAAATCAGGTCACTGTTACTAAAAATAGAATTTTCTTGTTAACACTCTAGCGATCACATTTTTGCTCTGATTGTCATGGAACTTGGTCAGGATGTTTGTCCCAATGATTTTTTGGACAAGTTTTAATATGGGTCATCTGGGTCCAAAAACTAGGTCACTGTTACTAAAATAAGAATTTTCTTGTTAACACTCTAGCGGTCACATTTTTGCTCCGATTGTCACGAAACATGGTCAGGACATTAGTCCCAGTAATTACTTGAAACAGTTCGAATATGGGTCATCTGGAATCAAAAACTTGGTCACTGTTACTAAAAATAGAATTATGTTGTCTTGGCTGTAAATTTGTTATTTCTCATTGGATTTCAAAATAACTTGGCACAAATGTTCACCATGACAAGGCGGTGTGTTGAGTACAAAACCATGTCGGTTGGTCCAAGGTCAAGGTCACTGTTCGTAAAAATGGAATTTTCTTGTTAACACTTTAGTAGTCACATTTTTGCTCTGATTGTCCGATTGCAAAGAAACATGGTCAGGACATTAGTCCCAGTTATTAATTGGACGAGTTTGAATATGGGTCATCTGGGGTCAAAAACTAGGTCACTGTTACTAAAAATAGAAAAATCTTGTCCAGGCTGTAAATTTGTTATTTCTCATTGGATTTTAAAATAACTTGGCTCAAATGTTTACCATGACAAGATGTTGTTTCGCGTACAATACCCATGGCTGTTTGTCCAAGGTCAAGGTCACTGTTACTAAAAATAAAATTTCTTGTCTGGGCTGTAACTTCCTAATGAATGGAGTGATTTCAAAATAACTTTACATAAATGTTAACCATGACAAGGGGTTGTGTTGCATACAATACCCATGCCGGTAGGTCCAAGGTCAAGGTTACTCTTACTAAAAATAGCATTTTCTTTTCCAAGCTGTAAATTTGTTGTTTCTTATTGGATTTTAAAAGAACTTGGTGTAAATGTTCACCATATCGAGACGATGGGTCACATACAACACAACTTTGTTGTATTCAGGTGAGCGATAAAGGGCCATCATGGCCCTCTTGTTTCCCTTGATTTTCCCAAACTTGCACACAACTCTTACAACCATTGAGCAGTTGTTGACAGGTGAGCCACCCTATGGACCCTCTTGTTGCAAGGGTTATAGGCCCTTACTCTTTACTATTTAACTTCCACAGGCATATTTTTACTACATATGTATACCAATTCGATTTCAAAGCTGCATTTCGGGGGCATATGTCAATTTCAAGTGACAGCTCTTGTTGTTGAAAATAATCGATCTCACGATTATTTAGAAAAGAGGAGATAACCTTGACCAACGTGAAAACATAACAAAATCTTTCCGCTTTAGCAAATGTCCAGATATGTGCAAATATCACAAATTAAATGAAAGATAAATTAAATCATTACTGAGCAAAAGTTTAAAATTTATAAAAGTAGTAAGTTTTCATTTTTGTTCAGTATATTTGAACATTTCTTACTCAAAAGCTCTTTTGTAGCATCGAAAAATACACATGAAATTATAAACAAAAAACATTTTCTATAGTCTCAAAAGCTCATTTGTAGCATCGAAAAAATATATCACGTGAAATTATAAACAAAAACTGGTGTGCAATGGCAAGAAACATACTGACACGCACAACATTTACAAAAAAAGTGAGTGCAGTTTCAAAGTTTTCAATTTTATTCTAGCTATTTTATCTCGGTATGTTAATTCATAAACATGAGAGTGGTTCAATGTACGTTTTTTTCCCTGATAATATTTAATGTTGTAAGATACGTGTAAAAACTAGTTAGAATTTAACGCTCACAAGTCTTATCCCTCGAAATTGAAGGGTATGACAAAATCTGTTTTTCCACGAAACCACGAAACTTGACGTGTTCATACCTGAAAGATTGAAAGCTAACCTCCATATTCCCGTAAGATGTCAGTTAAGAACCAACCGAATTGCATCCCTGGAGGTTGAAATGCTCAAAACAATGTCATTTTACCACATCAATTATGATTACGACAATGTCTATTAAAAAGATAATTAATAGACCTTGCTCAAAGAAAATAAAACCTAAATGTTTCAATGTCTTGTGATTTTATTCAAGATAATTCAAAATATGGTAAAAAAAAGAAACTAATACACGCTCCGCTTATTTTTTAATGGTAATTTTATTATTATTTTATTATTATTATTATTATTATTATTTTTATTTATTATTATTATTATTATTATTATTATTATTATTATTATTATTATTATTATTTATTATTATTATTATTATTATTATTTAGTAAAGTAACCAAGACTGGATAGATTAAGTAACGTAACCAAGACCAGTAGCAACGTGAGTAACCGTACTTCTTGATTAACAAAAAGTCGATGTAACGAGACAGTTCGTTTCATATAAATCTTGAGGAGGAATAGCGAAGATCTGAGGAGCACAACTCGTTTGCGAAATAAGAAAAACACAATATTACAGTGCAGCAAAGTCTTGATAAAGTAATACAATTGCGTGAAGTCATATCCGCGCGAAAATGTCAATCACGGTATTTGCGCGAAAAGTCCCCGCACAATTAAATGATACCAATGTATGTTCCGTTCTTTTCTAAAAAGACTTGGAAAGACTTAGGCAGACTACATTATCCAAGATTAGTGAAAAAGATTGTTTTCGTGTCGCAGGATTCCATGCGCCGCTTCTATAGTTATTATTATTATTATCATCATCATTCTTTTTCAATACATGAATGGAAAGTGTGCTGATGGAGTGAAGTAAAGTAACCAAGACAAACAATAAACATCTGTTCTTGCGAACGCTTGACCATCTTGGAACTTGGATTAAATATCCACTGACAAGTAATTCATTGACCGATATCTCAGGTTCTGTTGTTTTGGTAATAGACTTTTTTTTTTAAATAAGTCGTTTTATAAAACTTTCGCTCTCTTTTTCACTCCACAGTGTTGGCTGGATACTGTGGCTTTTCCTTAAACACAATTACATATTATTAAATCAATGAAATACGTGTTTTGTTGTTGTTGTCTTGTTTGTTGTTGTCTTGTTTTTTTTCATTATATACTCTTATTAATCACAGATTGCTTGTCCAAATGGTCAAATGGTTATTTAAATCCATGAAAGGGTGAAAAACGGGTAAATTGGATAAATTAGAAATAAAACAAGAGCCTGTCGGAAACGCCGGCTTTGATGACCTCAAGACAAACGCTGGAGCAACGAACCTCGAAACATTCAGAAGAGAGACGTGAGTAACCGTGCGTCTTGATCAACACAAAGTTCTTCTTTCAAAGCTCATCAAAGAAATCTATAAATATTTTGATATTGTAGACACAGCAACTGATACATTTGAAATAAAACATTTTGTTTATAAGCAATTTGTTTCCAAAAACATTTGAGGAAGAATAGCGAAGATCTGAGGAGCACAACTCGTTTGCGAAATTAGAAAAACACAATATTACAGTGCAACACATTCTTAATAGAGTAATACAATTGCGCGAAGTCATATCCACGCGAAAATGTCAATCATGGTATTTGCGCGAAAAGTCCCCGAAAAATTAAATGAAAACAATGTATTTTTCTAGAACGACTTGGAAAGACTTAGGCAGACAGCATTATCCAAGATTAGTGAAAAAGATTGTTTGCGTGTCGCAAGATTCCATGCGCCGCTTCTATAGTTATTATTATTATTATTATTGTAGTTGTTATCATAATAATAATAATAATAATAATAATAATAATAATAATAATAATTATTATTATTATTATTTATTATTATAATTATTTTTAGTTTTTCACTTATTCAATATATGAATGGATAACAGTAACGTATTATTATTTTTTTATTATTCAATATGTATATGGATTGATAACATTAATATGTTATTATTATTATTATTATTATTATGTGATGAAATAAAGGAACTTAACCAAGACAAACAATAAACATCTTTTCTTGCAAAGGATATTAGCTTACTGGAATTTTTCCACCACTGACAAAAAGTTTGCCATTGACCGATATCTCAGGTTTTGTTGTTTCGTGAATATACATACTTAGATGGAGGCTGTGGCTTTTCCTTAAACTCAATCACATATTTATTAAATAAATGAATAAGTGCTCTGTTGTTGTTTTCTCGTCCATTGTGCATTATATGCTCTCCTAAATCAAAGTTTGCTTGTCCAAAATGGCCAAATGGTTATTTTAAATACATGAGATGATATCAATCGCCGGCTTTGATGACTTCAAGACAAACGCAAGAGCAACGCACATCAAAACATTCCAGGAAAGAGACACGAGTAACCGTACGTTTGGATCAACACAAAGTTGGTCTTTTAAAGCTCTTCAAAGAAATGAATAAATAGTTTGATATTGTAGACACAGCAAAACAGATTTATTAGAAATAAAACAACTTGTTACCAAGCAATTTGTTTCAAACACATCGTGAGGAAGAATAGCGAAGATCCCAAGAGCACAACTCGATAGCGAAATTCTTGCGAATGTTTGGTACGTTTGTCCAAAATGGTTATTTTAGATCATGAGATGAAGTCAATCACCGATTACGATGACCTCAATACAAACGAAGTAGCAACGCACCTCGAAACGTTCCAGGATAGAGACGTAAATAAACGTACTTCTTGATCAACACAATGTTGGTCTTTTAAAGCTCTTCAAAGATATCAATAAACATTTCGGTATTGTAAACATAGGAAAACGGGTACATGGGATATATTAGAAATAAAACAAGAGCCTGACGGAAACAAATGCACGCTCGGCTATTCGAACAAAAAAATAAAAAAGTAATATATGCATATTAGGAATCGCCACACTCACAAAACACAGCCTCCCCACGCAGCGAAAAAGAAGAGAGGAAGAGGGAGAGAGGGCATGCTTTTAACAAGTATGTCAATTCAAATAGGACGATACAAACAAAAAAACGAAGAAGAGAATATTTGGGGATACCGCCTTGGACCGGTTAGTGGCAAAACAAATTGCCACTAAAATATCATGTTGGTAACCTTTCTTTTTAAATTAACAGATGGTTTCTACGAATAACCGGGAGAAATTAACGTTGCCTTTTATCTTCTTAAGTTTGTAAATTTAATCTCCATAAAAAACCGGCCATGAAATACCTTGTTGCAATAGTGATTGTAACCTGCACTTGTATTTATGAATTAGATCTGGGTATCGGCGATAAAACTTGCAAAAGGTTTTCCTTAATTGTGATACCGATAACCCTGTTTTAAAAGTTTTTCTGTAATGCTCAGATTACGTTCATTGAAATCATTCACATCGTTGCAAGCTCTTAAAAAACGAACAAGCTGTGAGATATAAACCCCGTAAGATGTTGCACGAGGAACATCGCCGTCTAAAACGGAAAATTTACTATATTTAAATTAAAATCATCTCATTTATCATATATTTTAGTAGTGACGTAATCATTTTCAATAGACAGATTTAGATCAAGAAAGTTTGCTTGGTTTTCTGAAGTGTTCGCTTATTAAGCTGTTGTTCTTTAGGATAAATCCTACTTTAACTAGTGATGGAAAATGGTTATTATCTATTATTAATAAATCATCAAGGTGCCTCGAGGTGTTATTAAAAGCTGTAATAATATCATCTTGATGTTCGGTAGAAAGAGATAACATAAAGTCTCTTTCATAACAGTATAAAAACAGATCAGCAACAAGAGGTGAACAATTAGTACCCATTAGAATGTCTATTACTTGTTTATAAATAGAGGTACCAAATTTCAAATAAATATTATCCAATAAAAATGTGAGCGCCTGGATAAGGTCTTGACAGGTCCATGAAGTATAATTTTCATCAGAGCCATCTGTAAAGAATGCCCTATGTTCATTACAAGCGATAAATGTTTTATTTTCTCTAGCAAAAGTTTTTTCAATGAGACTGGTTAGCTTGTCTCTTATTAAATAATGTAGGAGAGAAGTATATAGAGTTGAAAAATCATAAGTAGACAAACAGAACGCCTGAAAGTAATTTGATTTAAGCTTCTTCAAAACGTCATTTGAATATTTTTAGACCAAAATAAATGTTTGCCAGTGTTTTCAAAAACTTTTTCGCAATACCTAATTACATGTTCTTTTATAGCTGTAAGAGAAGATGTTAAGAGAACGGATAATTTTGTTGTTGCAAAAGTCTATAATTAAAGCAAATATATATATTAAGCACTTTTTAAATAGGGCATTATTTTAACTAGAGAGTGCCTCAGGAATTCGATCTGACCCTTCCCCATCTTCACCACCAAAAAGATTTGAGTGGTGTCAGTTTTGAAAGAAAAAAAGAACAAAAGTTTAAAATTTGTTTTTTGAGGAAGGTAGTTACCTGAATTAACCACACAACCTATTTAAAAAGAGAACTATGTTGGACTATAAACTTTTTAAAAAATTGGCGTGGGTTCCCCACCCAGACAAACCTGACACCCTGTACTCTTTCTCACCCCAACCTGGCACCCCTTCAACCACTTAACACTTCTTATCAAAGTGTTATTTGTTTTATATCTTTCAAATAAATAAAGTAAAAGAAAAACATTGAAGGAGGGGTACCTTGATCCTTCCCCACCACACCACCAATTTTTAAAAAGTGAACTACATTTTTGGGAGAGGAAGGGAAATAAAGTGGGTGGTCGATATGTACCTGAATCTCCACCCCACCCCAACACCAAAAATGCGTGTTGGTTTTAGTTTTGAAATAAATAAAATGAAAAATAATAAAGTTTTTTTTTGGTTAAGGGTACCCAACCCGGAAACCAAGGACACTTCACCCACTCCCCCCCCCAATCCCAATCTTCCCCCTTAACCACTCGACACTTCTAACGAAAGTATGGAAGTGTCATATGTATTATACTTTTGTTGTAGAATTACATCAGAAACTTGCATGCAAACTTTAACCATACATTTCTAAGTACAAAAAAAGGAATGTTATTCAATTTAAATGCCTATAGGAAGTATGGTACTTGACAAACCAATACGATGTATGATAGCTAACAATTATACAAAGTTTCAAAGATTTCTTCATAATGATGAGTCTGCATTGCAATTAAAACCATAAATTTAAGTTCAAAAGTCCAAAAATGAAAAAAGAGTGATAATGAAATCAAAAAGCAAGGAAGAGTTATGGTTATTGACACTTCCATTTGAGATATGATGGAGAAGAAGTGTAACAAGTTTCAAATCTGTAGTATAAGTAGTATGAAAGTTAAAAGTGTGTAAATGCTTGCTTGCAAACTTTAACCTAAAATTTTAAGTTGAAAAAGGGCCACAATTTGAACAAAGAAAGTTAAAGTTATGGTTCTTGGCATACATACTTGACATGCGGTGGTGAAGAAGTTACAAGTTTGAGTATAACTAGTATTAAAGTAAGGAGTATGTCCCTGTTTGCATGAAAAGTTTTAAACTCAAAATCTAAGTCGAAAAAGAACCACTATTTGATCAAAATGGAAGATAGGGTAATGGTACTTGGCATACATACTCTGGATATGATGGGGAACAAGTGTACAACATTATAAAGCTGTATCTTAAGTTGATAAAGGGCCAAAATTTGATCAATATTGAAGTTAGAGTTATGATTCTTGTCACACATACACACACTCGGGCTATGAAAAAAACAAGTATTCCGAGTTAGCAAGCTGTATTATAAGGAATATTTAAGTTAGGAGTGTAAACCTGCTTGCATGCAAAGTAACCTTAAAAAAGTAAGAAAAGGGGCAGTTATTTGATCAAAATGGAAGAATAAGTTATCGTTCTTGGCACACACACACACTGAATATTATGGTGAACAAGTATACGAAATTTCAAAGCTGTATCTGAAGCAGAATTTAGAAGTTATGAGCATGTACCTGCTTGCACGCAAACTTTCACCTTAAAATTTCAAGTAGAAAAGGGCCATTACTTGATCAAAATTAAAGTTAGAGTTGTGGTTCTTGGCACACATAAATAGGATATGATATTGAAGAAGTGTGTCAAGTTTGAAAGCTGTAGTTATAGTTCTTTGTAAGTTATAAGAAGGTTTCATGCAAACGTAAACCGAAGCGACACAGCGACGACGACATGGACGAAAAGTGAGTAGAAAAGCTCGACATATTCTTCGAATAGTCGAGCTAAAGACTTGTTTAGGCAGTTCGTTTCCAACAAATTGTGAGAAGGAAAAGCGATGATCTGAAGAGCACAACTCGTTTGCGAAATTAAAAAATCACAATAATATAGTGCAACAAAGATCTAGAACTAGTATGTTACGGTTGTGTATAGTTATGTTTTGTTACCTGTGCATCTTATACACGTATACTATGTATTTTAGTTTGAGTTAAATTAAGATATGATCTGTTAATTTCTAGAACGAATTGGAAAGACCTAGGCAATCTGCATTATCCAAGATTTGTGACAGATTGTTTACGAGTCGGAAGATTCCATGCGCAGGTTTATATTATTATTATTATTTATTATTATTATTATTATTATTATTATTATTATTATTATTATTATTATTATTATTATTATTATTATTATAAGTCAAGTTTGTGGATAGATTACAGTAAAGTAACCTAGACGAGTAGTAACAGGAGTAATCATAAGTCGATCTTACGAAGATTTTCGAAGAAATCAACAAACATTTCGATATTGGAAACACACCATACGGATAAATTAGAAATAAATCAACTTGTTCTAGGAGGCAATCCGTTTCAAACAAATTGTGAGGATAAACAGAGAAGATATGAGGAGCACAACTTGTTTTCGAAATTAGAAAAACACAATATTACAGTGCAGCAAAGACATAGAACTGGTGTGTCACGGCTATTATGATTTCAGTTTTTGTAATTTGCGCATCTTAAACACATATGTATATTGGTTTGAGTTTAAAAATGCTGTATGATTTCATTTTGCGCTGATTATATTTTCTCGAATAACGAGCTACGGTAATTTAAACCCCAGCGAAATTTAAATTTGTAACAGTGTGTCTTAATAGATTAATTTTAATGCGCGAAGTAATTTCCGCGCGAAAATGTCAATCACGGTATTTGCGCGAAAAGTCCCCGCAAAAATAAATTATACCACAATATGTTCCGTTCTTTTCTAGAACGACTTGGAAAGACCTAGGCAGACTGCATTATCCAAGATTTGTGAAAGAGATTGTTTGCTTGTCGCAAGATTCCAGACGCCGCTTCTAATTTTTTTATTGAATTATTATTATTGTTATTATAATTATAATAATTATTATTATAATTATAATTATTATTATTATTATTATTATTATACAACAGAGGTATGGAATATACCCAACGATATCTTTGGTGAGTGAAAAATCGCGGACACGGACGCGGACACGTACACGGATCACGCATCACAGAACTATGGAATACCGGCCTTACTCGCTCGCCCGTTGTAAGTGCGTGCAAGTGCGTTGAACGTGAGTTTATTTCGGTCGCTGTCGGGTGATATATATGACGACCTATTGATGGTCGATATATATTTTAAATACCGCAGAGGTCTGTGCGCACACCGTGCGTTGTAAGTGTAGAGCATGTACTTGCTCTGTAAGGTCCGCCTGAGTTCTGTGCGCGTTTTGGACAGTTGAAATGAGGAAGCACGGACCACGCACGGACCACGCAAAGACTCGCAGAGGCAGTGCGTTATGCGCTGATGGACGTACAGGGCACGCACGTCACCCGTACTGGTGATGAATTCGTAGCCCGCACGCAGCTCAAACGCAGAGAAAGTTTTGCATGCACTAAAAATGCTACAGCGTCTCTGCGTGCTCCTTAATCCGTACGGAGGCGGTACTCACCACATACGGATCCCTGAATTTGGCACACGTTTTTGAACATACACTTTCAAGTACGGCGCGTTGTGACCGGGGCTTTAACTGGTCTCTCAGATTTTGTTGTTTCGTGAATATACATACTTGGATGGAGGCTGTGTCTTTTCATTGAACTCAATAACATTTTAATTAAATAAATGAAAAAGTGTTTGGTTGTTGTTGGCTTGTTGATTTCGTGTATATGCCCTCATAAATCACAGTTCACTAGTCCAAAATGGTTATGTTTAATCCACGAAATGATATCAATCGCCGGCTATGATGATCTCAAGACAAGCGCTGGAGCAACGCACCTCGAAACATTCCAGAAGAGAGACACGAGCAACCGTACTTCTTGTTGGTCTTTTAAAGCTCGTCAAAGAAATCAATAAACGTTTCGGTATTGTTAACACAGCAAAACGGATGATTAGAAATAAAAAAAACTTGTTTCTAGGCAATTTGTTTCAAACACATCGTGAGGAAGAATAGCGAAGATCTGAGGAGCACAACTCGTTTGAGAAATTCTTGCAAGCGAACGTTTGGTACGTTTTTCCAAAATGGTTATTTTAGATCATGAGATGAAGTCAATCACCGACTACGATGACCTCAAGACAAAAAGACAATCGAAGTAGCAACGCACCTCGAAACGTTCCAGGATAGGGACGTGAATAAACGTACTTCTTGATCAACACAATATTGGTCTTTCAAAGCTCTTCAAAGATATCAATAAACATTTCGGTATTGTAAACACAGCAAAACGGGTACATGGGATATGTTAGAAATAAAACAATAGCCTGTCGGAAACGACTGCAACTGCACGCTCGGCTATCCGAAAAGTCTATATTAAATATTTTATATATATTAAGCAATTTTTAAATAGGACGTTATTTCAACTAGGGATTGAGTCAGGAATTCGATCTTATCCTTCCCCACCAACACCAACAAAAAGATTTGATTGGTGTGAGTTTGGAAAGAAAAAAATGAAAAAGTTTTAAATTTGTTTTTGAAGAGGGAAGGTACCTGAATCCGCACCACACAGCCAATTAAAAAAACAACACTTTGTTGAACTATAAACTTTTAAAAAAAATGGTGGGGGTTCCCCACCCAGACAAACCTGACACGCTGTACTCTTTCACACCCCAACCTGGCACCCCATTAACCACTCAACACTTCTTGTCAAAGTGTAATTTGTTTTATATCTTTTAAATAAATAAAGTTAAAAACATAGAAGGAAGGGAAACCTTGACCCTTCCACCAACACCATCGATTTAAAAAGTAAAACACAATTTTTAGAGAGGGGGAAAATGAAGTGGGTGGTTGATAGGTACCCGAATCTCCACCCCACCCCAACACCAAAATGTTTTTTGGGTTTAGTTTAGAAATAAATTAAATGAAATATTTAAAAAAGTGTTTGGGGGGTTGAGGGTACCTAACCCGGAAACCAATGACACTTCACCCACTCCTCCCCCAATCCCCCACCTCCCCCCGTATCCACTTTACCCAACTCCTAACCAAAGTATGAAAGTGTCATATGTATTATACTTTTGTTGTAGCATTACATCAGAAACTGGCATGCAAACTTTAACCATACATTTCTAGGTACAAAATGAAAAGTAATTCGCTTTCAATGCATATAAGAAGTATGGTACTTGACAAACCAATAAAATTAATGATAGCTAAAAATTATACAAAGTTTCAAAGATTTCATTATAATGCTATAAAAATTATGAGTTTGTATTGCAAGTTTAACCATAACTTTTAAGTCCAAACGTGAAAAAAGAGTGATAATTAAATCAAAAAGCAAGGAAGAGTTATGGTTCTTGACACTTCGACTTGAGTTATGATGGAGAAGAAGTGTAAAAAGTTTCAAAGCTGTAGTAAAAGTAGTATGAAGTTAACAGTTTGTAAATGCATGCTTGCAAACTTTAACCTAAAATTTTAACTTGAAAAAGGGCCCTAATTTGATCAAAGAAGTTATGTTTCTTGGCATACATAATTGAGATGTGTTGGTGAAGAAGTTAACAATTTTCAAAGCTTGAGTATAACTAGTAAAGAAAGGAGTATGTCCCTGCTTGCATGAACATTTTTGACCCCAAAATCTAAAATCTAAGTCGAAAAAGAGCTATTATTTGATCAAAATGGAAGATAGGGTAATGGTACATGGCTAACATATTCTGGATATGATGGGGAAAAAAGTGTATACTATTATCATGCTGTATCTTAAGTTGATAAAGGGCCATAATTTGATAAATACTGAAGTTAGAGTTATGGTTCTTGGCACATACACACTCGGGATATGAAAGTCAACAAGTATGCCGAGTTTACAAGCTGTATTCTAAGGAGTATTTAAGTTAGGATTATGAACCTGCTTGTATGCAAATTAACCTTTAAAAAGTCGTAAAGGGTCATTATTTGATCAAAATGGAAGATTAAGTTATGGCTCTTGGAATAAGATTGTAAACAACTGTACGAAATTTCAAAGCTGTATCTAAATTAGAATTAACTTTATAAACTTGGACCTGCTTGCACGCAAACTTTAACCTTAAATTCTTAGTTGAAAAAGTGCCGTAATTTGATTAAATAAAGTAAGATTTATGATTCTTGGCATACATAATCGGGATATGAAAGTTAAAAAGTATAAATAGTTTCAAAGCTGTAACACAAGTAGTTTTGAAGTTATGAACTTGTTTCTGCTTGCATGTAGACTTTAACCTTAAAACTTTAAGTAGAAAAAATACTATATTTGTCAAATCGAAGTAAGAGTTATGGTTCTTGGCACACATATTTAGGATATGATAGTGAACGAGTGTGCCAAGTTTGAAAGCTGTAGCTATAGTTCTTTGTAAGATATAAGTAGGTTGCTACAAACGTAAACCAAAGCGGGACAGCGACGACGACACCGACGAAAAGCTGAGTAGAATAGCTCGACATATTCTTCGAAAAGTCGAGCTAAAGACTTGTTTTAGGCAATTTGTTTCCAACAAATTGTGAGGAAAAATAGCGAAAATCTGAAGAGCACAACTCGTTTGCGAAATTAAAAAATCACAATATTACAGTGCAACAAAGATCTAGAATTAGTAAGTCATGGATGTGTATAGTTATGTTTTGTTTCCTGTGCTTATTCACTTATACCATGTATTTTAGTTTGAGATCAATAAAGATACGTTCTGTTAATTTCTAGAACGAATTGGAAAGACCTAGGCAGTCTGCATTATCCAAGATTTGTGACAGGTTGTTTACGTGATGAAAGATTCCATGCGCATATTATTATTATTATTATTATTATTATTATTATTATACCCAACATTTTCAATTATGGATTAAAGTAACTGAAAAAAGACAAACAGTAAACATCTGTACTTGCGAACGTTTGTGCATCTTGGAACTTGATTGAACCATCACTGACAAGTAAGTTTGCCACTGACCGATGTCTCAGGTTCTGTTGTTTTGTTTATAAACAAATATACTTTCGAAATGACCATTTTATATAACGTGCGCTCTCTTTTTCACTCTACAGTTTGTCTATGTTAGGCGGAGGTCGTGCATTTTCCTTAAACACCATTACAGATAAATTAAATAAATAAGTGCTTTGTTGTTGTTCTTGTCGCTTAATTTGCATTACAAACTCTCAAAATCACAGTTCACTTGTCCAAAATGGTTATTTTAAATCCATGAGATGATACCAATCGCCGGCTTTGATGACCTTAAAACAAACACTGGAGCAACGCACCTCGAAACATTCCAGAAGAGAGACGTGATTAACCGTACTTCTTGTTGGTCTTTTAAAGCTCTTCAAAGAAATCAATAAACATTTCGATATTGGAAACACAGCAATGCATTAAAGATATTATTTGTGTTGAATTCTGTGTCATCAGTTGGGACTGACTTCACACCGAAGGTTCCTGTCCACGGTACTGCGCGTTATACACATTATTTCGAGTATGTGGATAGATTAAAGTTACGTTACCGGGACAAATTGTTAACATTCGTTTTGCAAACGTTTGTGCATATTGGAACGTGCATTATCCAAGATTTGTGAAAGAGATTGAAACGCATGTCGCAAAATTCCATGTGCCAGGTCTAGTCATTATTATTATTATTATTATTATTATTATTATTATTATTATTATTATTATTATTATTATTATTATTACATTTAAGTAACTTAACCAAAACGAGTAGTAACTTGAGCTATCGTACGTCTTCATTTACACAAACAGTCCGATATTGTAAACACACCGAACGGATAAATTGGAAATAAAACAACATCTTCTAGGCATTCCGTTTCAAGCGAATTGTGACGTTGAATACCGAAGATTCGAGTAGCACAACTCGTATTCGAAATAAAAAAACAACAACACAATATTACAGTGCAGCAAAGACAGCGAACTGGTGTGACACGGTTATTTATATTTAAAGAGATAGTCCAGAATAAAGAAATAAGTTTTCATTGCAAAGACAATTTGAAACTGAGCAAAGAACTGAGAAGATTTTTAAAATCGTCCTATTGGTTATTAAGATAATATAATTTCAGTTAAATAGTGACCCCGGTGTATGCTGGCGGCCATTTGAGGAGACCAGTGACATCATCATATAATGAGCAAAGGTAAATTTTTCTTTAATAGTTTGTATAACGTAAATAATTTCTAATTAAAAGATCACACCAAATACTGAAAATCACATTTATAATAAACTTCAGGAAATTATTCCATGATAAACTTAATATTATGTTTTGATTTTCTTAATTCAGTACTTATATTTGTGCGCAAGAATTGATTTTGTAAGTTTTCAACATTTGAAATGGCTGCCTCAAAAAGCAATAAAATAACAAACTTCAGACAGTTATAGTTTCCATATTTAGGGTCTGATTTTCAAATTTTTTTCACTGATGTTTAGAAGATTTGTTGTTCTTTGCAACTACCGGTAAGTATATTTAAAATTTTCTGCAATTCTCCTTTTTTGTGTTTTTTGTGCATCTTATTCACATATATTATGTATTTTGGTTTGAGTGAAATAATAATCTTTAAATTTCGTTCTGGTTAAATTTTCTTGAATTACGCGCTACGGTAACAACGCGAATTTAAACCAAAGCGAAATTTACAGTTGTAACAGTCTGTCGTAATAGATTTATATAATTGCGTGAAGTAATTTCCGCGCGAAAATGTCCATCACGGTATTTGAAAGAAAAGTCCCCGCAAAATCAAAGTGATACCGATGTATATTCCGTTTTTTTCTAGAACGACTTGGAAGGATTAGGCAGACTGCAATATCAATGATTTGTGAAAGAGATTGTTTGCATGTCGCAAGATTCCATGCGCCGCTTCTATAGTTATAATTATTTTAGTTATTATTATTATTATTATTATAATTATTCAATATATGGATGGATGACATTAATGTATTTTATTATTATTATTATTATTATTATTGTTGTTGTTGTTGTTGTATGCGGATGGATTAAAGTAACGTAACCAAGACAAACAATAAACATCTGTTCATGCGAACGCTTGAGCATCTTGGATATCGGATTTAACCACCAAGGACAAGTAAGTTTGCCACTGACCGATATCTCAGATCCTGTTGTTTTGGTAATAGAAATACTTTTGAAATTGGTCGTTTTTTATGAAACTTGCGCTCTCTTTTCAACACTACAGTGTTGAGTGGAGGCTGTTGCTTTTCCTTAAACACAATTACATATTTATTAAAAATAAATAAGTGCTTTGTTGTTGTTGTCTGGTCCATTTTGCATTATATACTCTCATAAATCACAGTTCACTTGTCCAAAGTGGTTATTTTAAATCCACGAGATGATATCAATCGCCGGCTTTGATGACCTCAAGAGAAACGCAGGAGCAACGAATCTCGAAACATTCCAGAAGAGAGACATGAGCAAACGTACGTCTTCATCATCACAAAGTTGGTCTCACAAATCACAGTTCACTTGTCCAAAATGGTTATTTTTAATACATGAGAAGATATAAATCGCCGGCTTTGATGGCCTCAAGACAAGCGCAAGAACATTCCAGGATAGACATGAACAACCGTACGTCTTGATCAACACAAAGTTGGTCTCACAAATCACAGTTCACTTGTCCAAAGTGGTTATTTTAAATCCATGAGAAGATAAAAATCGCCGGCTTTGATGACCTCAAGACTAGCGCAAGAACATTCCAGGATAGACATGAACAACCGTACGTCTTGATCAACACAAAGTTGGTCTTTCAAAGCTCTTCAAAGAAATCAATAAATATTTTGATATTGTAGACACTGCAAAACGGATTAATTACAAATAAAACAACTTGTTTCTAGGCACATCGTGAGGTAGAATAGCGAAGATCTGAGGAGCACAACTCGTTTGCGAAATTAGAAAAACACAAGATGACATTGCAGCAATTATCGAGCACTAGTGTGTCACGGTTGTGTATAGTTATTTTTTGTCATCGGTGCATCTTATACATGTATACCATGTATTTTGGTTTTAAGTTAAATAAAGATATGTTCTGTTTATTTCTAGAACGAATTGGAAAGACCTAGACAGTCTTCATTATCCGAGATTTTTAAAAGAGGTTGTTTGCGTGTTGGAAGATTCCATGCGCTGTTTCTTTAGTTGTATACTGAAATACTATCTGTGTTTTGTTGATCTTGGAACCTGGAGCTTTTGATATCAACGTTTACCGATGACATTACGATCCGCTTGGTAGTTACTTGAAATCAGTATATCTGGTCGTTCGTGGAAACTGAAAAAATACAAAGTTCAAATTTCTAATTGCGATAAACGAAGCAAGTGTGAAGTGTGCACTCTTAAACCAGGTTTCAATCCTCAGTGGTAAAACGCTTTGCCATTGACCATCCAAAGGCGGTAACACCCAGTTTCCTATTTACATTAATTTCTTGAGCCTGAAGAGCGCCTACTTTATTTGTTATTAGTCAGAGAGTTATGACCTTATCGGAAAAAGGTCATAATTGCAGTAATTTTTATCTGCCTATGAACAGGCTCAATTAAACCGAGCCTGCAATATTTTCATATTTGTCGTGTTCGGTTGCTTTCAAAGTTCCCTTCTTTTCCATAGGTATAGTTACGTATATATTTATTTCGGTATGAAATACATATACTTGGCCATTTAATACAACATGTTCGGTATAGATATATAAGATAAATGAGAACACGCAAATTCGTTGAATTTATATCCCCCGCAGATTACTGGTTATTAATAACACAACAGCTGGAGACATAAGGCTTTATTTATATATTTATCATGGCAAAAACAGTAAAAAAACTACAGTTGGTGTAAGTTGGTCAGCTCACCAGAATATAAGAAAGAGACGTAGTCTTCAAGTTGATGTTATCCAGAAAGCAGAAGTAAAAAATAGCGTGGCAACAAATATTGCTCTGCATGCATAATACATAACTTATCAAGGGCCATAACTCTGTGTTTAATTGAAATCCATCCAGAAGTTGCAGAGATAAAGCGCGGAAACGAAAACTGCTCTTTATGCGTAATGCAAAAGTTATCAAAGGGCCATAACTCTGTGTTAAACGGTCTGACCGGAACAAGACGGACGGACAACGCCTAAACAATATCCCCCTTCCGATTATAAAATGATATTGGATTAAGGCCATAACTAGATGTTTCTGAGTATGTTAGGTAAGGTAATCCTGTTTTGATATAAAAATTTGAAACGTTCAATAACCTTCTTCAACACTGACCTAGCCATTGCATCAAAATAGATGAAAAGGGAACTTTTAAAGCTCAACAACCTTCTGTAAAAAGGCTGTACAAGGTCTCTCCGTACATTTAATCAGTGCTGTTATCAATTACGTCCTTTGAAGGTCGTTGAGCATTGTTAGACCGTATATGTCACACATGTGATATATTCGGTCGTATACGTAACAAGGTGTGACATACTCGTCGAACACGTCACACCCTTCAGCCGAATATGGGACATATAATGTGACGTATTCGGTTGGAATTAGTTTTTAAACGCTCATCAAAACGTATTTGTCACTTACCAAAAATGTGTCCAAAAATGAAAACGATGTATATAAATAGAAATCCAATTATTAAAAATATTAAAGAACTTCAACATAGTACTGGAATTGTTAATATCATCACCATCATCATTCAACATCGCGACAACAGAATCGCGTCGTCATGTTCGATACTGTGACACAATACTGTATACTGATAAAACGATAAGACAACGCGATAACACGATGCGATATAACGATATTAGTATCGTTTTGGCGCGATGTCGTATCGTGTTCTTGCGTTTCATTATCGTTTTATCGCACTGTCGCCCGTCGCTCGACGGGCAACAACGCGACAAGGTATCGCGTCATCCGAAGGACGACATCACGCTGATCTCAACTGACAACGTATAATAAAGATTGGGTATGGCGGGCTTGATCGAGTCATGGACGTGGAGGTTTTAAAATGTCTGAGCTCATCCTGAATTGGGCGTAGGTAGAATGACCAAAAGCTACATTCACATAGAATCCCTTTATCACAGTAAATATGTTTTAATGTTGTAACTTCGTATTTCTGCAAGTCTAAAACGTTACAACAAAAATCACTGGTGGTGATGATGTTGGTGGTGATGTTTCGTTGACGTTAATGAGTGTAAGCTGCTGCTGCGGTTTAAGATAAGGCAACAATGTTTAGAATTGGTTCATTATATGAAATGTGTGATATATACGGCCAGACATTTATCGCTAATTTGTACAAACGTATATGTCACATGAAGACAGGTGTGATGAATTGGGCCGAATTTGTCATACACGTGACATATACAGTTTTGTGACTTACACAGTCTAACAGAGAACGATTCTTATGTACTATGTTAATAGTACTTCTAAAATTACATTTGTTTTAATTTAACATTTAGGCCAGTTTTGAGAGGGGTGGTTTCAATTTCCCAGCCAATATAGATTCTGATATTGTTCAATCAACCCTAGGGATTTACTTCCTGCTTTTGAAATTTTGCCTTTGGTGTTGTCTGTGATATGCAGGATTTATATTCTAAGATCCTCTGTCAAAATTCTACTTTGTTTACATCCGCCCATTGTTTTCTCGTTTAGGGCGAACCCGTTCTTTTATCTGGGGACCATACGCCGCTGAACGTGGAATGGTATAAGTCTGAAAATACCGCATTGAAGGTTCCATGTCCACCGCCATATGCACACCATCGTTTGGAATGGTCAAAATTGTACTGTTTATTGGTGTAAATACTGAGTTGCGCTCAACCCGGGGCTAGGCGGCGTGGGCAGTAATATGCATTTCCATTACTGTCATTGAACATGCTCAATGTCAGGAATGATTTTAATTGTCTGTTTTATTATATATACATTTATAAATATATATATGAAATCATAAATTCATGTATAACAATTGTATCGATTAGATTGAAGTTGTTTTAGTCACACAGATAGATGCATTGACAATTTTTCTTGACATAGATAATGTCATTTTGTGAAAGTTATATAACATTGAGTGAATTTTGTGATTTAAAGACGTTTTGGTCTTAGGAAAAAATATGCGAACTTGTATTGTAGCTTGTAACGATTGTATTGTCAAATATAAGGTAAATATAAAGGGGCCGGATTCAACTTTTGGCAGAAGAAGTTGTGTAATGCAACACTGGCTGGCTTAAGATAGATAGCCAGGGGGTAGGACGTTAAGTAGTTTATAGAAAACATTAAGTGGGAAAAATGTTTTGCAGAAAACAAAATGGCGTGAATTTGTATCACACTGAGGATTTTCAGCCGGTTTTATTCAAAGTAAGTAGCTTTTTTCTTTGTATTTTACAATATAAGTGTGTGCATTCTGTGGCGCAAAGCATATATTTCAATCGGCAATTTACCGCTTCATCATAAACTTGGAGATGAAAAAGTTATTGAAGAGGTTTTAGCTCTCGGTGCAATGTTTACCGATGTCTTTCTTGTTTTTGTCATGGAACATACGCCTATGTTTGTCATACATTTTGCATGCCTTAAATAGATAGTCATGCCTGAAAGGCTTTGCACTTACTTTTCTGTTTTTGCATCAACTTTCGACGTTGCCTGAACAGATTTTGACCACATTAAGCCCTGTTTTCGATTATAGAAAACACTTTATACCCGTTTTGTATGGTATAAAACATGCTTTCACGACTAAGGCCCACATGTACGTTCAGGTACGGCATCAACAGTTGTCCGGTAATGTAATATAACAGTTCCTATGTACTTCTCTTTCAGAAATGTACACCATTTGTAAATTTGCAGACCAATAAGCATGATATATCACCATTTAGGCATTATAAGGTTTGTAATAAGCACTTATCTTATTTAATTAAAATTTATCGATTGTTATATTGCATTGTATTATTATTTGGGGATTAGATAAGCTATTAATAGTTCAAGCATGTATTAAATTGTGAAGGATCTCGTAGATCTACCCAAAATAATTTGTTTCTTACAACTCGTGCCTGATCATAAACATGAAACTTTGTTTAAAGTTTGAACCACTATAATAAAAGATCTTATTATGAATAGTCCAAAAATAAAAATACTTAATTTATTATGTGTCTTGGAAGTAACATTACTGCAGTGGCCACTTTTCTTGAGTTTTTCCCCTTTATGAGTCACATTTATACTTTATTTGGTAAAAAGCAAACTAAGATTGTCTAATGTGTATTTCAAATGTTTATGTTATATACCATATAATAAAATGTTTATAGTACAAAATAACATTACCCACGGAATGAGATATTTATGTTCTGGCACTACCATATTCAAGGAAGAGATGAAATGTAACTAAATCTTTGTTTATCATTTCACTGTGCCCATATTCACTGTGATAATCGAGTGGTGTAACCGTTTCAATATTAACTTAGTCTTCAAAATATTCAGTTATTTGCAAACAACTGTTACCTGATCTTCATCTTTTCACTTCTTTAATGGAATGTTTACTTTAAGGTAAAAATGGACACATCAGATGATGAACAATTAGAATGCGGAATTTGTGGCCTAAAATTAAAAACGGCCAGGACATTGCAAAGACACCTTTCGGTGCATAGTAATGAACCTCTAAATTGTGAAATATGCTCTGTGCCCAAGGTTATAAAACTGAGCATGGAAACCTGTCTCAAATCTCAAGCATCTGATTGGCTGAAATGGCGACCAGTCGCCATTTCAGCCAATCTGATGCTTGAGATTTGAGACTGGTTTCCAATCTCAGCTTTATAACCTTGGGACCTAAAGCCTTTCCAGAAAAATATTATTTAAAGAGGCACATGAAAAAAACACACAACAACATACATTTGCCATGTATGTGGGAAGGCATTTGCTACGTCAGAAACCTTAAAACGACACGAAGAAACCAAACATTCAGATGTTTCGAAATTTAAATGTAATTATTGTAATAAGGCCTGTTCCTTTAACACAGTTCTAGAAGCTCATTTGGCAAAACACAATGGAGAGAAACTGTATCAATGTGACATATGTCATCGCGGCTTCATGTATAAAACAAGTATGGACAGACACAAGAAAGTTTGTAACCAAAAAGATGCACCGGTTTTCAAGTTTATGTGCACTGTTTGCAGTAAACACTTTAAAACTGCCAGAAATCTTAGACAACACAACATTGTTCATGCTGAGCCAAGATTTTATTGCCATGTGTGTGGGAAGTGTTTCAAATGGAAACAGTGTTTGAAGTTCCACATCAGGTCTTGTCAAAAGTGAGCTCTTATACAGCAGCATTGCTTGAAACAATGTTTAGTTAAGAAAAATCCATTATGGACATGAGACTTGTAGCAAGAGACTTTTTAGAAGTGATGTTTTCACTTTTAAGCACATCCTCTTTATGTTCATGTTTTAAGCATTGTTTTGGCATTATCTTATTCAAAGTTTAATTGCTGTTAAGTAAAAATAAAACAGGACACAACATTCAGTGAACTTTTCAGTTAATAATTAAAGCAAGATGCTGGTTGTTTTTCTTGATGTAATATAGGTAAAATATACCTTTAGTTATTTACATTTTTTTCTGTTTTGATGGGATTAAAATTGTGATGATAATAACTGTGATCATTATAATTGCAATTTTTTAACCAGTTACTTCATAGATACATTTATCACATGGGTGAACATTGTAGATCCAGATCAGCCAGCACATCTGTGCAATCTTGGATCAACACTGTTCACATTTTATTTCATGATTGCTTCTGTACAATATGCAAACTTCTGTGATTGCTTCTGTACAATAATCAAACTTATGTGATTCTCTCCTGAAGAGAGATTACACAAGTTATTATAACTTTCTTCTCAATCCTGTTGCAAATATTCACGATGTATTGTACATGTACATTTATCGAAGAAATAAATATTGTTTAAACCAAACTTATGTGATTGCTTCTGTAATTTTATACAATTTACTTAGGAATAATAGTCCAACAGCTGAAGAATGTTTATTTTACACTCATGATTTCTTTAATTTAAAGAAAATAAGTTCAGTTAAAATTTGCTCAAAATGCCAGATTAGGTATATTTCAATCATTTTTGATCTAATGTTTTACTTGTATGCTTAGCATGATAAGAAATATCATGTTTTGTTAAAGTAAAAGGTTTGTTAATAAAAGTTTTTGAACTACTATGGTGGTTGTTTTAGTTTACTTTATTGAAAATATTCTACTAAACACAAGGTAACAGTTATACTCTGATTCAAATTGAATATGTTAGACTTGTAGTAACTGTTACACAAACACAGCAACCAAATAGCATGCAAGCAATATCAAATACATGCAAGCGATGTTCAAACTACACCGACCATATAATTTATATTTCTCGGCATAGAATCGAATTATATTCTTCATATTTAAACCATAATAAGATTCATAAATTCACTTCATTTTTCAATTGTGAATTTCTAACATGCCATTGGGAACAAATGCACTCCAGTTAAATGCTGGAAGTTCAAATACCATCGGTGTAGTTAGAACATTAGTTCAGAGTAGTAACTAGAACATCTTCCTTCTGATTGATTTATAAATTAGAAGTCATTTGCGCAGGTCGTTAAAAGTTTCCCTTGCAAACTAGACAGCGGTGTTATCAGTATAAATCACCTTACGACGATGATGATGTGGTCCTTTATTGGGACTTTGCAGTAAGGCTTTCGACTAGTGACTTTTTAAATGTTTGTTAGCATTTCGCTTTAAAATTTGAACAACTACAGCTTAAATGCGTTGTGAAAGAAAAGATGAACTGTTTTGTTTAAACATTTTATTGCAGTTATAACATTTCTATCACTTTCTAAATATATTTTTGGGCAAAATGTAAAATATGCATATGCATATACACTGATTGATATAATATAATAACACATAATGTTACATTAGCCTGAATCAATTATTACTTAAAGATATATGTCTTAATATATTTCTATTCAGAAAAAGACTAGTTTTTGGTTTTTCCATTTTTTCCAAAGAACATTTTTTAAATTAACTTCTTTTTTTTAAAAGATCTGTCGTGTTTTACAGATCTGATAATATTCATACTTTTGGCGAAAGATATAGCCAAAATCTCTCAGTCCATGGTAATAACGTTGTACAAATGTGTAAACTGATTGATAAGAATTAATTATGTTCACTAGTGTCATTTTTGCAAGAAACTGTTAACGTTGATAACATTGTCAGGACTGCAGTCTTTTCCGGATAAAATAAGAATTCAGGCTGAAACAGAAACCCAAGATTATTGGAGAGTTGTTGATGCGTTTTTTTCAACCTATACAATCTTTCAGTGTTTCTTCTGTAATCCCCAATCGCACTGACGGCAAAATCTTGGTCTCATCAACTTTATAAAGGAAGCGTACGGGCTGGACACCTATTGGTTTTTAGACTGGCGCGCATGCGCCAGTCTTAACTAACGATGCTGTGAACTCTGCGACGCGCAGTCCTTAACTTCGGGTGTATCATTGCGACCACGAGAGCGTATCAAGTAAGTGGTCACCGCGAGAGCAGGCCGAAATGTTCTGCACAAGTGTGAAGCACAATGCAGCACACCATTCCACGAATTCTGAGCGACTGATAGTAAGTTTCCGTGTAATTTTGGAGCATCCATGCCAAAAATTCCATCGAACAAATGTAGAGTGAAATCATGACCAGCTACGGCAGTGAACAAGCAACTGGATATGAATGAGTAGATTAGTTACGCCTGAAAGATTTCGTAGTTGTGTGGCATAAAAAGTAGTGCATTTTAAGAAAATAAAATATTTCGAGAAGGAATGCGAACTTTGAAAGATAATGCTACAAATAAAAACAAGAAAACAATTTAATGTTGTGATTCGAACAACTATGAAGGGATATTAAAAGAACGATTAAAAACAAATCAGTCACATGACAAGCGGGAGATAGCGTGGGTTGCCATTTTGGTTAGGTTGGAGTAGTTGTGGATCGAGATTTTGCTCGGCTAACAATGACCGGGCCGGGTCCCAGTGTTCTCCCCAGACAACCGTTAACAAGCTTTGATCTATTTCCAACAAGTGTTAAATTCGCCGACATCCGTTTATTCAAAATCGACATGTCATAATTTTCTGTTTCTTGCATTGTAAACACAGGTCGCTTTTTAATACACACCTCATTCAAGGTTAAGCAATGGGCGATTTAACCAATCACAATCGATTTCTTTACTATCAGCTGGATAACTCCGCCTCTCCACGTGGTGAATTCGCAAGTCTGTGGGTGTCGTTTGATCGTATTTTGGCTCTGTTGACTCTTGATATTCTCAATTAATAGCGGAACCCGGTGTGTTTAACATAATGTTCAATGATTTTAATGAGATGCGATCATTAGTAATTATTTGGTTATTCTTAGTTCTGTGATTAGAAGACAAACACTTCGAAAATTGTACTGTATACATGTATGAAAATAATTGTGCGATAATGGATTTGTTTTAAACAAATCTATTGGCAAGTTGCAGTTAGAACTTAAATTGCAAAAGAAATACATTCTGTGGCATTTTACTGTGCTATCATCGTAACGATCAGTTCATTTTCGTCGGACACATTTTCAAGTATGCATGCGCGAAAGAACGACGACTCGTCAATTCTATCTTATTTCAAGAGAAACCGGCCTTGTGAGGCTGATGCCAACTCCATCGGGCATTCTGAACTTTAAAATTCTAGAAATGAGATCGAGATAATTCCGGATAGCCCTTCAAGAGCGACTCTGACGACGCCAAGTACCCCTTCACGTCGTGAAATTACTCCGACGCCGGACGCGGTACCCCAACATGCCGAGACACTGAATCAACGCCGGCTACCTCGAACAGCCAGTTTGATCCAGTCAGGTATTGATCCTAAGTGGAAGAATGGAAGAAAGTCTACTCCTGGTTGCAAGAAGTTGACAATGTTTTTTTTATATATATTTACTTAGCCTTGTGACTTGCATTAAATAAATAAAATAACTCAATTTCATGCTAATATGTATAAAAAGGGAAATACGCATATCAGGAATCGCCACACTCATAAAACACAGCCTCCCCTGCAGCAAAAAGAATAGAGGAAAATAAATGATTTGTTTGTTGATTGTTTAACAAAAAAGGGGAACCGTATGGGTTAGCGCCTTGGAACAGTCAGTAGCAAAATAATTTGCTACTAGGGGTTTAAACCAGGTTCTAGGGGTGCACTACATAATTTATTATACCTGTTTGTGTTTACTGAATACCTATTATGATATTATTTTTATATATGTGAAGCTGTATATATGTTTACTGGTATCGTAAATTAATTTAATTTCAGATTGTGAGTGGGGTTTTTCCACCTTATCAAGAGTGAAGACAAAGCTTAGAAGCAGGCTTAACAATTCAACATTAAATTCATTGCTAATGATATCCATGGAAGGTCCTGATGTACTGAAGTTTGATCATAATAAGGCAGTCAGCACTTGGGCCCAAGAAAAAAAGAGGCTTCTGAAAGTTTAATCCTAATTCTGTCAGTTGTAATGAAACACTGAGTTTGATATGTGTGAGATATCTTGGACAATGAAGGTGAAAAACTAACTATACAGAGTATATAGTTGACATTGTAACTTGATGAGATCAGATCAGTTAATGTTATTAAAACACATGTTGACATACTGTTTACACATTGTTTCACATTATTTATGTTTTTTAACTTTGTACCTTTCTTGGCTCTAAAGAGATAAAAAAAAACATCTATGTACTATATACAGTTTTTGCAGTAAACTTTGGTACAAATATAAAATTGTATAAAATGATAGTTAAAAAATAAAGTTTCGCGAGCTTAAATCCACGAACAGTCCAGCGACAACCCTTCCAAAAATCCTGGGGAGACCGTTAGTAAGTTGGCGAATATTTTTGTTAATGCATTGTTGCGATCGACGTAAAAATTAACATTGTAACTGTTTCAGTCTCTTAAGGTACGTGAGTCTTGTGCATTTCATTGTTGACAATACTCAGTTGTGGCGGAGCCTGATCATCGTTATTCTAGCAAAATTTAACCACTAATCATACGCTTCTGCATCAAAAAGACCCCCACCTAGGATTCAGGTGAAGAAAAAGTGGAAAACCTAATTTCCTTGCATCAAAATACAAGTACCTGCATCTATTGAAATCCCTGAATATACAGAATTATTTGCTAATGTTGATGATAGTAACTGTCACAAAGTTAAACGAAAAAATCACACATACTTTCATATGTTTACAGTAATGATATCTGTGCAGGGCATGTTCGATTCAACCAGCGCGCCAGTCTTTCAACGCTTTCAGCGCTTTGATTCATTTAACTTGCTAATTTTTCCGTGCTTCCCCTTTGACCCTCGCCTTTCGTCAAATATGTGGTCCCTGAGAACATAGACAATAATGTTTATAATTTAGACATCGTCTTTTGTAAAAATGTCAATGTCAACTGTAAAACTTTTGCAATAAATAAATAAATAAAACAACATGTGGTATTTCAACATGCGTACCCTATTTAAAACGTATTATATTCATAAAACAAAGTATTACTGCTGATTTTTATCGCGAGACTGGTTAAATAAGAAATGTTAAACGCGGAGAAGATAAGTGCCAAACTGTTTAAAGCAGTTCAGATGCGGTTCCTCTAGTCTTATTACAAAAAATTAACATGTTTATGTCAAGGTCTACCGTGTTAACCCTTAGATATGGCTGTATCCATAGGCGAACAGTGTAGATCTAGATCAAATGGCACATATGCGCCATCTCATCACACTGTTCGCTTTTTGATTCAATATAAGAGAGAGAACGTTGCTATTTACCTGACAACTACTTTAGTTATTCTACGAACATCTTTTTCTGGTATGCTATGAAGTATTGAATCAATATTGTCAGAAGAAATGTCGTCTGGAATCTGGTAGGCTCTAGATTTTGAAGTTTTCATCAGGAAAGACCTATAAAAATACGAATCATACGATAAAGAAATCATAATGAAAATATACATTATTAGCTCGTTGGTTAAGTGAGATTCACAAATCTCAGGTGCTTTAAAACTTAACATAATAAGTGAATTATTTATGAAAAAACAGTACAACATTCATTCACTTTTTTGTGACCCGTTAGCCAATTCAGTATGGTTAACTTATGTCAGAACAATCGAAGGAAGTTGCGCTTGAAGGTTTTGCACCAATATAGAATAAAGAAGTACGTAATTAAATACGACATTATTGAAGATTTAAGGTACATTATTATTAAATAAACAGACAATAGTCAGGTAATGGCGTTCTATGATTGGTGTATTTCCTGATATGCTTATTTCACTTTATTATAATCATAGTAGTTTTGTCTGTGCTGTGTGGCGGCCGTAAAACGCCTCCCTGTACTTTCAATCAATATTGCTATGTTATTGTTTTATCTCTCTTTTTTCACACCAGTCTACACTTACTCAAATACTCCCATATCTCTTCCTTTCTTTTTCGCTGCGTGGGAGGATGTGTTTTGTGAGTGTTGCGATTCCTGATATGCATATTTCACTTTTTTTAAAGTGAATCTTACGTCATATATGATCATTTTGAATTTCAAAAATATGCAGTTAGATGGAAGCTCCAAAACAATAATAACAACTTATTTAGGTTCAAGAAATATCCCTATTACTTACCTATCGGGTTTAAGCCTCATTGCATGTAATTCAGAAATCTTGGACATGTCACTCGGTAAAGTATTTCCTGATGGTACCCCGTGATTTTTTTGAGATCTTTCTGCTAATTCCCCCATGAAGTTTTCCGCCACGAGCGTAGACACAGATCGCCAGTTGTAAGTACCACCCTTTACCACTGCATATAGTAGAATGTGAGCATCTATGCTACACACAAGTTCCTCGTATGTTATTCTCGGGATTCCTTTGATATACTGTGTTGGATGAGGAAACCTATCTGCATCATATGAGTCCATTAGCCAGTCTCTTAGTCTCAGGCTTCTTTCACACCTTTCTTGAGCTGGTATTCCGGCTTTGTCTTCAGCTTCATGCCACTCTCGGAAAAAGCCGACAAAAACTGGCTTCTTCTAAATCGCCATTGGAACGCATAGCATCCTCCACGTCTCTGCTGAACATAGTACGCACATACGAAACACTTTGTTGATGTATAATTTATCCGTCATGTCGAACTTCAAGCATTGCTGGAGCCAACATAGTTTTACCAGTTGCAGCAACAGTCTTCCAAGCACTGATTCTTATTTTTTCCAATCCATCTCTGATAAGTTTGGATTTCACATTTGTTCTTATATGTTTTCCGTCCATCACACGGAATTCAAGCTGATTTCTGTCAGGCATGTACTCTGGTGAATAAACTGCTGAGAATTCAGCAGATCCAGTTGTTTCGACGAAACAATCGCGAAATTAAATAGTGATGTTTGGATCTATTGTAGCCATTTTAAACCATTTGTCCTTATAACATGGCCAAAAGCATGTAGCGTATGCCACTGCAATAGCTTCCTTTGCATAACTTCGCTTCTGAAGCTCTGACTAACCCGAACTTTTTTACCTTTATATTGATATATTTCGAAATTTCATTAAACTTCATCCCTGTTAATTCTTTGTTCATTTTTTCGGCGGATCCAAGTATTTCAGTCATGGTCTCAGGAGTAGTATCTTTCCATTTATGTCTTTTTGATCCTTGTAAAATCTTGAGGATGACAGTGACATCATTCTCATTGAGTCGTGTCACATCGGTTTGGTTTAAACCATGCATTGGGTCAACATCATCGTCTGTCATCTCTTGAGGTAAACTAACATCGGCAGACAAGTTATTATATGAAACATCTGGCTCTTTTTCAGGTGTTCTTTCCATTGGTATTTGTTCCAAAATATTTACAACTTCTTCTTCCAAACCTGCTGGGTCTACCATTCCAATTGTTCTCTTCTCATCGTCTGCTTTAAGAGAGTGCTTTGCTATCCGCTTTAATGTTACAATTGAGGTCTCAATTGGTTTACAGATCTGATTATTGTTCTGGGCTTTCAAATAACGTCTACCAGGTATTAATTCACCTGTCTCAGAAACGGTCATTTCTGTGACGACGAAATGGTCCATTTTACTGTACAGATTGCATATTTCGATAAGTAGCTGGCGTTTTGTAAGCTTCTGGACTTCCGACCAACATTTTCTGTGGAGGGAAAATCAATTTAGTGGCTCGTCATCTTTGTTAACATCCTTCAGTTTTGCGAACTGTCCGTCAAAAGTAACACAAGGGACATGAACTCCATTCTTGTGGCACGCGTTCATAACTTCGTATAAAATACGCCTTGCGGTTCCCATTGTAAGACTGTATTCCTTGAACAAATATGATACAGGAAGTCCGTGTCCAATTTCCTTATGCCAAGTCCTCTCCATATCGCTCAAAAGATAAACGAGAAATTCTGAAGCCATAGGTTTCTGGTAACTGAATGCGTCTTTTACGTGTCGTATTCCTTTATAAAGAGACTGCACTAGCTGAGTTAAAGTAAATTCATTTTGATTTTGTTTGTCTGTGCTGGCTTTCTGTTTATAATACAGATCTTCAGTGCTTTCATATTCGCGAACTTTTGAGTTTGCCAACAATGATGGAAATTCACCAAGAAATTCAGCTCTGTTTACTTCTTCCAATACAGATTCTTTCATTGACTTGACATTCTCGCCGACTTTGGTCGGTCTGGCGGGAATATCCCCATAGTACCCTCTTTCGACCTCTGCCATTGCATTCTTTATCAAGTTCTTGTTTGGTTTCAGGCGAAAAACTGTTATTGAATCCCGACTCCAGCTTATGTAAAGGTGTTCATCAGCATCTAAAACAGCAGCCTCTAAAGAACTTTGTAGAATATGCCTGTGTTTTACGTTATAGAACACTGGTGTTGTTCCGACATAAGATGGGTGTGGGCATTTTATTTCAACAGAAACTGTGATGTTGTTAGCTTGATCCCTTAAGCTTCCATCCGGAGAAACAATGACTAATGTACTATATGTACCATCACCATGATTTCAATGAACGTAATCTTTGCATTACAGAAAAACTCTTAAAACAAGGTTATCGGTATCACAAATTAAGGAAAACCTTTTGCAAGTTTTATCGCCGATACCCAGATTTAATTCATAAATACAAATGCAGTTTAAAATCACTTTTGCAACAAGGTATTTCACAACCAGTTTTTTATGGAGATTTAATTTATAAACTTAAAAAGATTAAAGGCAGTGTTAATTTCTCCCGGTTATTCGTAAAAACCATCTGTAAATTTAAAAAGAAAGGTTACCAACATGATATTTTACAGCGCTCTGCAGGCCTGGTGATAAACCCTTCTACAGTTGATCATTATGCTTACCTCTTTGGTTGCACGGCGGTGGCAGGGGTTTACGAGTTTATGAAGGTTATTGGGGAAATCTTTTCTTAAAAGAACCTAGAAAATCGATTTGTTTCTTTTATCCCTGTCATCGTGTTCTTGCTGATTTTACTCCAGGAGCTCTGGTCTCGGTAAGATCATTGAGTACCCCTTTCGGCTTTGCAATGCTCTTAGCTTCTTATGTTTTATATGTTTGTGTGCTTTTGCATGCAACATTGTTAAGCAGATAAGTGGGTTGGAGTCTTTTCACCAAGACAACTTGTACTTGTTTTGTGATATGAGAACCTGTTGGGGCAAGTGTGAGGTTGGTGCACCCTAGAACCTGGTTTAAACCCCCAGGGGCAATTTGATTTGCCACTGACCGTTCCAAGGCGGTAACCCCTCGGGTTCTCATTTTTGTTTATTGTTAGTGGTGTCTTTTTTGAAACTGATTATTTTATTAACCATGCTCTCCCCCCCTCTCTTCTTCTTGACTGTGTGGGGAGGCTGTTTTTTCTGAATGTGGCGATTCCTGATATGCATATTTCACCTTTTTTTAAGTTGTTATTCCATAAGCCCCTTCTTCATAAAAGATGTAGTTTGGAAAATACACCGGCAAGATTTTTCCAATCAACGTCGCAACTGCATTAATCTCGTTGACTGTGCCGTGATGCATCGCCTGCTGTTGATCAGCACTCAATTGCGGTTGTTGAGTCTCAGAAAAAAGTAAGTCAAAGTACTTTTTCTGGGCCTCCAGAGTTTCAAGTCCGACGGCCGTGTGCATAACACTCCCAGTTACTTTTACAGTTTTCCTTAGTTCAAACCATTCGGGCGTTCTCTGCTTGATATACTTTGGAGGAATATTCTGGTTTGCTTTACAAAATACTGATCTAAGTTCGTTTGGAGTTTTAAGTTCTCTGTAATTTTCTTGAGAATTCATATCACACATCTGCTTACTGTACAACGGTCGAGTTCCACTAAGTTCTGTACAAAATTCCATAATACTATCGACAACTATCGACAACAGCCAGTAGATCATTACAGCATATACTTAACTGGTACATGATAGTTCGCACTCTGTTGCATACAAATTTGTACTTTGCCTCGCTTGTTTCCTCAAATTTCTTCTGCGAGTTCTGTAGATATACAGCTTTTTTGCAATATGATTCACGCAGAGACTGTGTAACTGATCCGATGACCTTTATTGCATCTTTTCCTGACGCTTACAAGTGTTCTTTTTCCTGCTGTGAAAGATTGAATACAAACATTTTGCCACTTTCAATGAGTTTTTCTGTATATTGTAGAACTGTTCTAATGCAGCGACTTTGATGTTTACAGATAGTCTAATATTAGAAATTTTCGGTTCTTCTTCCTTGTCAAGAAGAAATACTTCTGCTGATTGAGGCGTTATCTTTTTCCCATCGAACATTACTACGTATGAAACTTCTGGCATGGCGCTTCCATAAGTTTTGATATTACCATGCAAAATTCCAGGTTCCATAAGTTGATCTTCAACGATATCACTGGGCTTAAACTCCTTCAAAATCCTGTCAGAAGGTACAGGAAGGTTTATGCCTGATAAATTTGGATTATAGTTTCCTTTTACAGCTTAATTCTTAGTAACGAGACCTTGGTGAGCAAACCCTCGCATGAATCTTTTGAACTGTCCACCTAGAAGCCGCTGACCCGTCCAGAAAAATTCTTTTGTTGATGTCGAGTATCTCATACTTGATGTGTTGTCAGATGCATACCATTTTAGAGCATCCTGAAATAACCTGAATGATATGCTGCTTGTTGAGTATTTGCCTTCCTTCACCAGCTTCAACAACAGTTGAATTGTATTAAAGACATCTTGTTTCGTTTCATCTGACTCCTCATCGATGAATGTTGGGTTTTTACCAGGACCCAAGTTAGTTTTGAACAATTTTGAGTACATATTGATCATTTCGATATCCTCGTTTTCGCTAACAATGCCTTCGTAATTGTTATTGTTTTTATACGCAGAATCTAAGGAGACAAAATCTGCGATGGTTTCTGTCTGCACGCCCCTTTCTTCAGTTTTAATGTCGTAAAGAAGACGTTTTCTGCTATGAGGTAGTTGTTTATCTTCAACTTCTTTTCTCTCAAAATCTAATTTCCTTCTTGACTGGTTTTTCCTGTCAGACTTACGCAATTATTCATCGTAGCTTATGGACAATGTTTTTGGTGAACAAAAAGGTGAAATATGCATATCAGGAATCGCCACATTCAGAAAAAACAGCCTCCCCACACAGTCAAGAAGAAGAGAGGGAGAGAGCATGATCAGTTTCAAAAGAGACACCACTAACAATTAACAAAAATGAGAACCCGAGGGGTTACCGCCTTGGAACGGTCAGTGGCAAATCAAATTGCCACTGGGGGTTTAAACCAGGTTCTAGGGTGCACCAACCTCACACTTGCCCCAACAGGTTCTCATATCACAAAACAAATACAAGTTGTCTTGGTGAAACAACTCCAACCCACTTATTGGCTCAACAATGTTGCATGCAAAAGCACACAAACATATAAAACATAAGAATTTAATAGCATTGCAAAGCCAAAGGGCGGGTACTCAATGATCTTACCGAGACCAGAGCTCCTGGAGTAAAATCAGCAAGAACACGATGACAGGGAAAAAAGTGGCCGATGAAAAGTAGCTTGCTTTTTTAATAGTTTCGTTGTGAATTGTATTCTGTACTTCAACATTCATCATTGAAGCTAACGGCGATTGAACAGTTCTTTAAACAGTTCGTTAAAGAATAGTCTCTTGTCCGAAAGCGCATGGATGTTGGTGTGTTCATAACGCATTTCCGTTTATATATAGCACTAGGCGAAAACGTCATAGGGCGTTTATAACACCTGAGATCAATCGGAGTTTCGACGTCGTATTTCCGCTTCGGAGATTTGCATGGTGACAGTTTCTCTCGTGGTCGCTTACGCGTTTTCTTGTATAGACTTTGTTAGGTGGATTTCTTGTACCTGGGCATTTTTGTTCTGAAAACAAAGTGGATATGAGATATTATCGAAAAGATGTCCTTTATGAAAAAGGTGACGTGAATACCATTTGTAACCACCATCTTATTTTATCTGGCGAATGATTCTGCAAATATGTTATTACAAAATAAGCATGAAACTAAAGCCAAACAACGTCACCCGGAAAATATCTCACTAAAGATCTCTATCTTATGAAAAAAACATATTTGTAACCATGCACATATGCTAATTTTGTAAATGTATTGTTTTTTTATTAAAACACATTCAGTAAACATATCCATGACAATAAAAAATCGTATTCTTTAATAAAATCTGTGAATAAGCCAGTGCTTTATGAGAAACCCGTTCAGTAAAGTTATCCAGGTAGTACCAAAAAGGGAATGTTTCTATCCTCGAATGCCAGAAAATGGCATGTTCTGTTTTATTTCGAGAGTGGGGGTTACTTATTGTGAACGAGCCAAAAAGAAAAAAACAATATGTTGTTTTGACTTGATAACATGCTAAAACCCAATATGGAAGTGCCCAGATGTCTGAAGATCAGCCTAAAATACCATATTTTTGTGTGTTTACATTACCTTTACTGTATAAAACCTTCAATAACTTTTTTGTTACAAAACCTGCGTTCCTGAAACAAAGTGTCGAGGGTACCTTAGGCATCTGGTCGTAGAATACACAGGTAGACTTTAGATTAAATATAGTACTTCGCAAAAAAATCCCACAAAACCGCCATTTTTATCCCAATGCAACATTATCCTCGCTTAACTATCTTCGGATGCAGTGCCACGTCCTACCCCCTGAGAACCACCATGTTAATTTATAGACCTTAGACTTGCAAATCATGTTTTCTACCAAACAAAACGGGTATAAAGTGTTTTCCATAAACGAAAACAGGGCTAAATGTGGTCAAAATCTGTTCAGGCAACGTCGACAGTTGATGCAAAACAGAAAAGTAAGTGCAAAGCCTTTCAGGCATGATTATCTATTTAAGGCATGCAAAATGTATGACAAACATGGCCAGAAAAGGCGTATGTTCCATGACAAAAACAAGAAAGACATCGGTAAACATTGCACCGAGAGCTAAAACCTCTTCAATAACTTTTTCATCCCCAAGTTTATGATGAAACGGTAAATTGCCGATTGAAATATATGCTTTGCGCCACAGAATGCACACACTTATATTGTAAAATACAAAGAAAAAAGCTACTTACTTTGAATAAAACCGGCTGAAAATCCTCAGTGTGATACAAATTCACGCCATTTTGTTTTCTGCAAAACATTTTTCCCACTTAATGTTTTCTATAAACTACTTAACGTCCTACCCCCTGGATAGCGAGGCCAACTGGCTGGCTTAAAGTAGTTAGCGAGGTCAATTTTTGTGCTACCGAAAGGTTTCCGCGTTCTCTCCGTGAGCTTGCTCCTCAGAGACGTTACTTAGTACATAGTACCATTATAGTGTTGTAACACAAAGGCAGAATCAGATAGACAGTGTACGGTTCTTTCGACTGCTGCCGTAGTCTCTTAAGAAGCTCAGCTTCTTTGAGAAAGCAGCATAGATTGAACAATCTGTTATCGAAATTCAGAGAGTCTGTAGGAGTTGGGAACTCCATACGGTTAGGACTTCATAGTCCCAACATAATAGTGGTGGCTGACGTCCAGGGAGTTGAAGCTGCTCGATAGATAGTCCATAGATAGAAAGTCGTGGCTTAGAAATAAACTTGTTGGAGCCAAAACGTCTTTGTGATCAAACAAAACTAATTAGTTTCCAATATTAAATCATTGTAAATCAACATTTCATTGAATCATCTAAGCAAAGTAGCTTAAGGAAAATTACTATATAGTTGGTATATCGGCTACAGTCTAAGGCATCGCCACCTGGTTAACAAACCCTTTTATATTGTTCAATGCTATAAGATTGAACAGTCTTAGATAAATGCATAGGTTCTCTCGGTAGCTCTTGACACTCAATCAAACCGAGCCTGCAATATTTTCATGTTCGATGGCTTTCAAAGTTCCCTTTAATCTATTTCGAGGGACGAAACTGATAACAGCACTGATTGAATGTACAGGGAGACTTTTTACAGCCGCCCCACGGCACAAAAAACGTGATATTGACATAGATGAAAAAGGGATACACATAGCGTTGCATAACAAGGGGTAACAAATGATTTACCATACTTATTAGTCGGCGGCCCATGAGGCCGTCGACTATATTTGTGCTTACTTTTGGAATTTAATGTGGGGGGATAATGGCATAATTTTAGAAATGTTTGTATTTTTGTTCTGATATATATTTATGAGAGTTATTTTTCAAAAATAAGTATTAACAAATGTTTATCGAATCGTACCATGGGAACTGGTTGACATCGCTTTTTTATATAGTTTTTATGTTTTTTTTTATTTTTAAGTAATAAGTTCTACTAAGCATGTGACTATTTTTGAAAACAACGGTAGCCGGCCCTTCCGTATAATAAATCAGAGATGTTGACTGTTGCACTTCATACGTACCTATTTGTACTTGTGGAACATAATTCGTGAGAGTTTTGTTCAGAAAAGAAGGTGTGAAAAAATGTACAAATGTGATACTGGTCATACATTGTTTTTAATCGGACATTGCAAGACATAATTTCAGTATAATCTGTCAGGGATGTTGACCTTTGCACTGCGAACTTGTGGAGCATAATTGGTGAATCTCAGATTGTGTTTCGGGACAAAGCGTAATAATACTATAAATTATGATACTGGCCGTACGTTGCTTTTTTAATCGTGCAATGGTCTGTTTGTCAATCTTTTTATATATATTGCCTTTCCATTTTTTGACATTGTTGTAACTACATGAAAATTCTTCTCGCGCCGACTTGATGCCCTGCATCAAAATTTTTCTTGTAACTCCTTGTCGGTAGTTTTTCAACAAGCAGGCAACATTTGTATAAAAAGTGTTAAAGAATTCAGCAGTAGACTCTTTATCAAGACATATATCCCCATCAATATTAAAACATAAATTTGTATTTGAAGAAGACATTGCTTTCTTAGGTGGTAATCCAATATTCTTAAGATTTTTCCAAAGTAACTTAAAATCATTTTTGTTCTCTCAGAATTAAAGATACATAGAAAACAAAATTGTGGCTCGTATTAATAGTAAGTTTAATCGATTAAAGATGAAACACTTCAACCAACAGAAATGACGCATGTTACGTCCCACGTCACGTGACCTTGTCTATATAAACTCTTGTCTCCGCAGATTCCAGTCTTTTCGATTCCGAATCAACAGAATGAGGTAGATGCATTGCTTCTTTACATAAAAATCTTTGTTTAATAACTTTCAATGTTTTTTTTTCACATCCTTAACGATGATGATTAACTTTTAATAATATTTTAAATATTTTGAACTACTTACACTAATTATAATGCTTTAAAAGCAGTTTTTATACACAACCACGTGGAAAGCACATGTTGAGCTTATTGATATTTGAAAATACATATATTGGCTCATTTACCTCATACTCATTTAAGATAATCATTTCAATCAAAGCAATATCAATTTAACTTTTAAATAAAATATAAAATGCATTTAAAATAAAATATTTAAAAAAACTTATGATGCATATTATGTGCTATCGCGAAAAAGCAAAAAGCATTTATCGTAAAAAGCATTTCCATTACTGCCCATGAACAGGCTCAATCAAACCGAGCCTGCAATATTTTCAGATTTGTCGTGGTCGAGGGTCTTCAAATTTCCCTTTTCATCTTTTTTTAAGAATAAAACAGAAGCAAAGTATTTTTAAAAAAGTTTATTTTTCATTTTATGACTCGGTCGCTGTTTTAAAACAGAAAAAGTCTTGTCGCTGATTTGAATTAGGAAAAGTTGGCATTAAAGAAGTATTAGATATCTTTATGACAAGTTACAATTAATGCTAAATCAAAAAAAAAACATTTTGTAAAAATGTTCGCTATTTTTAACGTTTACCCTTTTTAAAAAAAAGTGTCCCCCATGAAAATAATTTACGTTTTCGCGTTAATAATGGAGGATTTCACGAAAGTAGAAAATTATCACAAAGGCCACTTAAATATCTAAACACGAAATCCTACTAGTAAGTACTTTAAAATGACATCACTAAAAGAAAATTTTCATGAAAAATTTCGCGAAAGCAGATATTTTTTCATGAAACTAGATGATTTTTCACGAAATATTTCTTAAAAAATTTCATGATACCAGATAATTTGCGAGACGAAATTGCTCCGTGTCCGGGTACGGACCTCTAAAGAATAGTCTAACCATATCGGGTTTTCTACGGTTCAGGAAAATATATTAATTAATAATATTAATTAATTAATATTATTAATTAATAAATTTAATTAATTAATTATTAATTAATTAATTTAATTAAATTAAATTAATTAATTAATAATTAATTAATATTATTTAGGTGGAACGCGACCCAACATTTTTTTCGAGTTTCCTCACGAAATTTCGCATACAAATAATTGAGCATATGCCTGATTTGGATGTGTGCTTACTTTTTTGGCATTCTTAGCCGTTTCGATACTACAAGCCTTCAAAGTATGCCACTAACGTCACTTTTGACACGTCTGTCAAATTTCCCGCGTTCAAGTAACAAAAGCCGATATTTCAGTTGTTTTGCGTTGGTTGCTACGAAATTTCATCACCTAGTCAGTCTTACAAATTACTTCATGTACATATGATTTTCTTATCCGTGGCTCAAGTTTTACAAATTTAATGCGTCTTTAACTTCAGTTTTCAGAGATAAAATGGCGCCGGTTTTGCTTTAAAATTCGCGGTTTTCGTTGATTAAAAAATCTGCAAATTTAAATTTTGATTTTTTTAACTCTATTGATTAAAAATTTCACCACAAAACGTTTGATATCAAGAAAAGTATACCTTATCAGCTTCGTTTTCGCTCAATATCAATTTAACTTACCCCTCTATCTACTTTCATTAGTCGTTGAAATACTGCTTTCTTTTATGTGGGATATCTGCCGTTCATTCCCTATCGTCCACTCTTCCATCTTTCTATGTTCACAGCAGCATTTACGGTTAGACAATGATTTTACAATTTTGATTTTACGCATTGTTAAATTTGAAAGTGAATGAAATTGCTTTCCACTGATGCACCAGGCCCACGAACGGAAATGGACGCAAACACGGACATGCATACGGACTTCGCACCACGGAATTATGTAATGCCAGCTCACAATTGGCGACTCTCTAACCGTCATGACAAAGTTATTACGTACTGTAATGTGAGTTTACACATTTCTTCTAGAAATTCAATTGATTAAACACTGCTTAGTGTTTTTTACTCGCAATGCATGATTAACAATCCCGTCGGCAATGTTATTACTTCCCATTATTTATTATCTGGTATTTATTTTTAATGAAATACACAGTCTGCTGGAAATTAATAGGAATTAATTAAAATTGTTAATTTAATTAAAAAATGGTTAAGAAAACATTTTTTCTTCTCACAGATACAAACCTCAATATTTAAACATTTTGATTGTCAAAACAATGAGTTTTATAGAATGTTTGTTACATAGCGAACACATGATTACTGACTATATTAATATGTCCTCGTTTGAGGTGGAAGAGCTCTTAAACTGGGACCAAACAAAAACATTTAGTAATAAAATTATTTTATCAACCGTTCAATAAACATTCGTTTTTTTACTATTACAATTTACAATTGTAATTTAAAGGACACTAGCAGAAAACAATAAAATAAAAACAGCGGAATAATTATTCATGTTGTTACATATTCTATAGATCAGAACCCTAAATCATTCACTAATTAATTTCTTCCTTTCTTGAGGTCTAAAAAACATAGGTTTGTTTCTGGTTACATCCTTGAAAAAACAATTGGTCGGTAGGTCGGCTTTCTTTTTTTTATATTTTTTTTTATGGGAAGAAACCAAAGTCCAGGTATATACCATCTTGGGTGTAAGTAAGTACATCAAAGATTAAAATTGTTAAATTTGTACAGTAGACTCCGGGAAATCAAATACACAAATTGTCAGCTAAAAATATTCTATTGCCCGGAGTGTTCGATTCGCCGGTAATCGTATTCATCATTAAATCTGCATATATTTGTTGACAAGGGAGGTCAGGTAGATAGTGTTCTCGACAATACTCGTGATAAATATGCATCATTTATATGTTTAATAATTGATTAACAGACCCTTCTGTCATGTACTGCTACAAAATCAAAATTTCAAATTATATTATGACACCGCAAAATTTACAACGTGAATGTAAAATAAGTATTTAAACAAAGACCTATATATTACCTATATAGGTCTTTGATTAAAACACTAACCAATTCGAACATATTCCATAATAAATTACATCCCAATTTTATCTCAAGTATCATATTTCAGTATTATTGCATCATCAACCAATTTAACTCGGCTAAAAATGACAAATGTCACGTACACACTTCTTGTAGATCAAACGATTTCAAAGCACAGCCGATTAAATAACACAGTCTTGATACGAGCCGACAATTTCCTTTGAAGTTGCGTTTCATTGACGGTGGGTATCAACATTTACCTCCATACTGACTGTCAATCAAATTCAGTCTCCGTATGAAATTAACAGGGAAGGCGGATCAAAGAATGTACATTAATCTACGAGTATTTTTAAAACATTTGTAGAAAATTTCTTTTGGTTTGTTTTTTGATTGTGCGGATTATGTGATACTTAAAAAGAGACAATGGAATTCGAACGTGGATTATTGTAAGTACATGTACCAATAACGTCTCGATAACGGATAGGCCCCTGTTGCTGTGTATTTGTAACAGATTTTTAACGCCTGATTGAATAAGCTGTTTAAAAGAGGTGACAGGTTACAGTTTGTTTGCCCGGAAATGTATCTATCTTTTTTAGAGGTATCTTTTAAGGTATTGAAGTGTAGAAAACGGAAAACTCACTGCATTTTATACCGTAATTCCATTGAAACTAATAAACCAGTGTTTCAACTTAAAGTTGAATTGTTTAGCTTAACATGTAATATAAATAATTATTCTTTTAATTACAATAAGATGTGTGATGCCGTGATGTGGTTTAATGCGTGGATATTGTTGATATGTTCATGGCTATTTTTTGTAAAAAAAAATATGTTGGATATACTTACCTTAATACCTACCACTTTTTGCAACCACTCTGCCTCACTTTCAACTCGTATTAAGTCGTTTTTAGCTTAACATTCGTGATATTGTTGCAATTAACACATAATCAAATATATACATAGCCAATCAATGATGGTAAATACCACCAAAGCTTGGTTAATAATTTTATCAGTGCTGTTTCTTTCACTCATTTTACGAAACAAATACCAGTACATAATTGTTCACTCATTATTAAACGATTCTGCATTTACGCCGTATCACGTATGCACTTCGAACAGAAATCTTAATCTATTTGCTTCCTTAATTCTTCAATGAAGTCGACGGTGGATCAAAAAGAATATTTTTACTGGCTCGCCGAACGTTGATATCCATGATTGTTTACCTCGGCGAATTAAATCATGGAATTAGCAACGTTTACCCGAAAGCACACGCAACAGGGTTTTCATTGTCGGTCATCCTGCGGCACCGGACGTGGTCACATTAGACAAAGCCGCCCGTCTAGAGCTTGGGAATGCTATTCCGTTCCCCCTATTTGCAAGACAAGTCTTCTAAATGTTGATGAAACAATATCTGGACGTTGAAGTAACATCAAATCAGAAATTGAGCCGATATTTAACGACATGTTAAATTATATAAACATACGTGTGTTGTATTTTCTACAGGTCGTAGAAAAAATGTTTTGCGTCTTTTTTTAGAAAGACACGTGATGAAAACCTTCATGGCAAAATATTATTTGTGTATGAATTGAACTGTTACGTTATTTGATTCAAACAACTGTTCAGGATGATCCCATATATGAAATAGATTCAATCCGTTATATTGATTTTGTTGGTCAACAGCAAGACATCGTTTATGTTTTTCTTAGAGACTAATGAATATCCGGGCGTGCTCGATTGGGCTGTCGGAACTGTGCCAGAATCAAATTCCGACTCTTCCACAGAATCTGCTTGACTGTTTCACTGCGCATGTCTGTACTTTCAGCAGACAGCGACAGTAGTAAACCAATTTTGTCTGGCGATTATAGTCGCCAGAGAATCCTTAGCGAGCTTCAGTTATCTTTCCTCGAGGTTTAAAATAGGCGGTATTCCCCAAGCTTGCAAGTAAAGTACATACTGCTGCTGGAGATTAACAACACCAGTTGGTGTTAGATTTAAAAATACAACGAACTCGGAGTCATATTACAAGATGTATGTTTACCGTTATCACCGCAGAGTTGCTGATAGCAACTTGATGCCACTTAAATGTTGGTCACTGATTTATTGCAATTCGTATGTTTGGAATGCATATTATGATGAGATCTGTATCTGTATTGTTACGACGCTTGTAACCACTGCTGGTGTAGTGTGTCGGGGGTTTAAATGTTAACCATTCGAGTTGCACAAATACTGCACACTGTTTGCCATATCCTGTCGTTCAGGGCGACGTTTACACCTTCTAGATGCTGGTTTAATACAGTATAAGCTGTACCTCTTCTTTTCTTTTTTACAAATGGTTTATATTTACTCTTTAATAAAGTGTTATGTTGAATTATTGTAATGAGCAATAGGCTTAGTTGATAAGAAGCTGGAGAAAGTTTTTTAAATAGATACAGAGAACAGGCTTTACGTAATCCAGAAGCCAATCAGAGGCCTCTAGTTTTTTGGTTTACAACAGTCGTTTATTTTCTGAAAACGACGGAGAAAGAGTCTAAGAATCTGCCAAACGAGTGAGATTGGATGTCGGAACAGAATCATGATAGGTTTTTATAAAAAGTTTTACATAATTGCATGTTTATTATATCTTTTAAAGTCTAAAGAACTCCTAATGGTCTTAATAAGCCATACTTCATAGTTCAACTAAGTTTTCCTAGTATTTAGATCAGTCAACAAAAAGCAATATTTATAATTTGCCGAAAAATAACACTATTTCTGGTATTTATGTTGGTGAAATTCTTGGCATAGTACTGAAACGTAACCATTATCTTATTTTATGGCAAAAAAACCAGTATCTAAAATATTTCAGTTTGGTGCAGTATAAAACACTGACCGATTCACACCACCTATTTCGATGGAATGGGTAGAACGCTGCCAGAACACAGTTCCGACGCACTCGATTGGAGTTCTCCCTGTTCTAAATGTCGGAATTTCCAATCGAGCACGCTCCGACTTTTGCGGGAAAGGCTGTCTGTAAACAAAAGTTTACAAAAAGCTAGTCGGTCATTAGCATACACTTTCAACCAAAAATGTATTCCAAAATCTAGAGTTCAACAACAAAATTTCGTCACTGTCCTAGGGTGGGGGTTATGAGAAGCCTGACAGGGACTCAAATTATTAAATTTACTATTCTGATCTTCAACAATTTCGTTAGAATGCTGAACTTAAACATGTAATATTGGTGGTTCTCGCACATTTTCCTGTTTTTGTTTGTAAGTTTTAATGGTCAATTTCAGTGTATGCCATGTTAGATGACATTATGCGGGTTTAAAAAAAACTCATGTCCATGCATTGACTTTGAAAATTGATGAACACTTCTACCCGTGTGTTAATTTTAAAAATTTCTTTCTTGTGGTATAAATCACCAAACATACGGTCGTGAAACAGTAGAGGCTTATAGTAAACGAGGAGATGTTTTAAACAAGCATTTAGGAGGAAACGAATGCACATAACTTGCTTAATTGTCAAAATATTGTCTTTTAAAGAGAGATTTTGCTATTTGCGCTTTCCAGTGCAAATGTTGCGAATGTTCTCAGAAGTTAACGGAAGTTTAGCGAAGTGAGGTGATCATTGTTTAAAGTAAAAAAAGGAAGGGGATCAGCGATTTTGCCATTTGTTTGCGATTTCCAGTGCAAATTTGGTGAATGTTATCAGAAGATACCGGAGGTTTAGCGAATGTGACATGGTCATTGTTTAAAGTAAACATAGGAGATCAGCATGGGCAATATTTTTATCTAATATCATAAGTGTAGTCAATTGGGCGGCGCTACGCTAAAAGACAGTCATCAATACGACCAATAAGCTGCGGACGAGAGAGATAAACGACTAGGATGGCCACATGAGATTATGATTACACATTCAGCGTGGAAGTATCAATAATGATTTTGTTTATTGAACTTGTCTGATATCAATTTATAGGATAAATGGCGACACGTTACCTCAGTTACAAGTACTTAGTTAGTCAAGTTTGTTGAAATATAATTTCAATCCACAATTACACACTTTTGCATTTCACGAGCGCTCTATTGAAATAACTTGAGATGCGAGAGTTTAAACCTAGTTGGTTTGATGACTACCCATGTCTTCATTAGTTATGAACATTACATTTTATATTTTAATCGCAATTACTCATTTAGAGGGACATTTATAAACATGTATTATGCTCTTTCTCAAAGATTTGCATAAAAGTGCCTCGTTTTCAGCTTGTTGCACAAAAACTGCCATGTTTTTTTAGATCTATCTATTTCCCTGTCCTTTTGATATCCAAGTTGGAGCTCTAATTACGATGCGATATTTTATGTTTTTGATATGCTTTAAAGTCTTTAACAGGCTCAATGAAACCGAGCCTGTAATATTTTCACATTTTTCGTCTTCGGTGGTTTTCAAAGTGACCTTTTAATCTATTTTAAGAAAACAAAACTTTAACGATTGTTTTGAAATAGAAACTTGGTAACCATTCTATACGTGCTTCTGTATTTTTATCATTTAAACTTTAACCATTTAATTTATGTTACAAAACTTTCGCCGCCATAAAGTTCAAAACTTGCCCTTGAATATATGCATTATTAACGAAATACGAATTGATTTATTTTGATTCCCATATTCCCTCTCAAAACCGCATATATCTATGCGTTCTCTTCTTGGGGTCTATAGTGAACGGTTGGACTCGTCGCAGTTGCAATCCAAATTGCGTTTTACTTGTAAAATATTTCCGGGGATGCCCGTGACCCCAATGACTGCTTCCCCATACACATGCAATATAATGGATCTGATTTCGGTCTTGGGATACTAAACGATAACATTATTTTGACAAGTACAGTAAGGTAGACAACACAAGCACTATCATTTCTATGTAAGGGCGATCTACTAGAATATACTGCAAGGAATGCAAAACCAGCCTTTAAAGTAAAGACAAAGTTGTTTTCAGAACAGTGGCACAACGACAATTTTTATGATGATAGATTAATTTAAATACAAATAGTGCTTCTTGAGTTCCTTTAATAGTTTTACAGAAAATCGTTCAAACAAAAACAAAAGATAATAGCAGCATAAAGCTTAAGTGAAAGTAATAAATGCATCAGCATCCTAATTTATTGTTTACTGTCTTTTAACGCTCGTCAACTTCAAGTTTGACGAGATCTGCTGAACCAACTAAAACTACATTTTATGAATGTTGGTAATGAATACTGAATATTATAAGCTTGGCTTTTCTCTCAATGTACAAATAAATATCAACTGTGGAAAGTTCTATGGTACCTCTTTGAGCATTCGCGTTTATGTAACATATTCATCAGATTCGCTGGTGCTTAAACAACGTAATTATTTCTACACGTCCTGAAAAAAAATAAATTACGTCTACTAGAGACATGATTATTTATATTGATGCCTTTAGCCCGTACACGTATTCTTCATGTTTCAATAAATCAAACATCAGCCGTTCAACTTTGTTTGCATGCTTTAAAGTAACAGAATTGTACAATGTTTATATGTTCTCTTGCTTATGTTTGTACATACAGAGAAATGTAAATGGAAATAAACTTGAAACTTGAAACATCAACTAAATTCACAAATAGTTTGTCAGATACAGTCTGTGTGACTTTGATCGACAGAAAATTGGCCATATCATTGACTTACATTGGTCCAAAAGTAAATACATGAACGAATACATACCACTACTACTTATTCTTTTAATTTATTCGCTAATGACCGACTAGCTTTTTGGAAAGCTAAAACTTGTATAATGATACATCGACAAAAATCACGCGTTTAACAGTTAAAAATAGCACCGGAGAAGAAAGTGAAAGTAAATTTTCCAAAAATGAAACGGTGCTGGCTGTTATTTTGCACCGGACATTGTGTCCGAAAATAACAGAATTTTTCGTCGGTCAAAAACCCGGTCGGCTTTACATACAAGTTTTTTGGGAGGGCTGAAAAAAAGTTACGGACGGCGCTAAAAAGAGACGGTCGGTCGGGTAACCAGAAACAAACCTATTTTTTTAGGCCTGATTCATTCCTTCATTCCCTGACTGTCTGACTGATTGATTGATTGATTGACTGATTGATTGATTGATTGATTGACTGATTGATTGATTGATTGATTGATTGATTTGTTCGTATTTGAATACTTGTAAATGTTTCTTTTTTCGAAATACTGGCATCACATGCACGTAATCAGAGATCGCAACGTCGATAATTACAGCGTCACAAAAGACGTTTACGAATGTATGCTCGTACTTTGTGAAATCGTGATTAAAACATCAATCCACAGTAAAGGATATTTTAATTAATTATATTTGGAGATATGAAATCAAATATATTACGGAGATGTAAACCCATTGTTCCTGAATACATAACAAAAAACATGCAAAACATATGAGTATTTGATCCTACCAGATTTTATAAGTGAAAATTCTACAAAAAAAAATCGAAATTATAAAACGTTCAGTTTATCATATGCAATTAAAATGTTGAGATATCCAATGTATTATATATTTTTTAAAACAGCTCGAAAGGAATTGTTGACATGATATGTCCGTTTTGATAAAATAATTCTATGCGCGACTATTTTAGTTAAGTAACAACAAATAACTCGATTTACAGCCATTTACATTCTTAGATGGTGTTGTTTGAGAGCCATGTGCCTTGACAGGAATTATAACTGCCAAAAACAATATCTGAATTGTATCAGGAATGAAATAAATTTTTATTTGATACAAAAGTCTATTATTTTCTTTAAAAAATATTTTTTTCATATTAACTAAATTTGCCGAACACACAAGTAATTTAAACGTCAAATAAAAGTAGATAGAGGGGTTAAACAATTTCTTGTGTGCGCAACTCCTCCTACTTTTCTGAACGGATTTCAACTAAACTTTCACAGAAGTATTGCCATGAATTGTCCTGGCGTATATTGTTGGGGTTTTGAGATTTGATCATTTTTGACAGAATTATGGGCCTTTGTTTTTTATCACATAATGTAATATATAATGAAATACTCTACTGTGTGCAACTTCTTCTACATATCTCAAGGGATTTCAACGAAACTTTCGCAGAAGTATTGTCATGAAGTGCTCTGGCGCAAATTGTCGGGGTTTTGTGACTTGATCATTTTTGACAGAATTATGGGCCTTTGTTTTTTTCCACATAATGTAATGTATGGAGAAATACTCTTCTATGTGCATCTCCTACATTTCTCAAAGGATTTCAACCAAACTTTCACAGAACTATAATCGTGAACTAAAGAATTTTCAATGTATAATGTTATGGTCCTGGTCTTCCGTCCATCCGTTCGTTTGCAATTTTGTGTCTCCTTATTTAAGCATATATGAAAGGGAGAATACTATGTTATTATAAAAGGGTGAATACTCTGGTGCAATTGTCTATTTTTAGAATAGATTATCAGTCCTGTATACTTCGGAGTATTCTGTTACGGTAAGCTGACACAATTTCTTATTAGACCAGGGGTTCAGACCCCACACAGAGCAATTTTTAATGTGAATACATTGAGGTACGTTGGTGGTGGGCCGGTGTAAACAATTCCTTCTGTGCACAACTCCTCTTACATTTCTCAAGTGATTTTAACCAAACTCTCACAAAAGTATTGTTATCAAGTGCCCTTGGCCATATTACCTGGGTTTTGTGTTTGGACCAATTTTGCCTGAATTATGGCCAATTGCTTTTTTACACATGTAATATATCGAACAAGACCTTTGTTTCTTTCACCCATTATGTATATCTACTGACTTTAAAAACACATTTGCGCTCGGCCATCAGTACGGAAAATGAAAACCTGGTTTTGTGACAATGTCCTGTCACTTGTTATTGTATATTATTGTTATTATAAATATAGTCGAAAGACGCATGTATATCTTTAAATAAGTATTTGTTTTACACGCAAATATGCCGCTAGCGTGTTTTGTAAAAGGAAGCTACTTTTGAAAATGTCTAAAGCCATGATTTATAGCTATATCTGATTTCAAAATACTTTCGCCTGTCATTAAACTTTTTATTTGGAGGACGGCTTTTTGCGCTTTACAGTTCTATAATCTCTTTTGAATAATTGCACGTTTTCCTGTGTTTGGTACAACTGAATTTTACTTTGCAATGATTCAAAATCAATAAATGTTCCCCTATGTAAAACGTATATTAGCAACTGATGCTGACAGAAGGCGACTGCTGATAAAATCACATTTTATTAAAGGCTGCTTTTCAAAGCATTCGGCCCGTATTGTCTTCCCATTAAGGTGTAAATGCTCAGTTGTGCGGTATTTGATAGTTACTTCGGATGTTCTGTTGAAGTAAATACATCTTGTTGAAGAAATATTATAATAAATAATCATAACCTTTTTTAAAACAACAACAACAACCACAACAACAACATAAATATATCATATAAACTCCACAATATATAAAACAATGGTTTTCCGAGATCTGTAGAAAACCCAATATGGCTTGTGTCCTCTAGACGTCCGGTCCCATAGACATTGTTTTAGTTAATTGTTATCAAAAGAAGTTAATTAGTATCATGAAAACTTTAATAGTCTTGCTGTGGCAGTTTGTGTGAAGTAGTAACGAGCACATTTAAAAGAATTATCTTGCATTCATGAAATGTTTTCTGTTTTCGTGATTTTTATAACTTTTCGTGAAATCATAACTTCTTTTCGCGAAAGTTTTCATGAAACCTGATAATTAAGTTGTGGCAGTTTTATGCCACAGTGGGCGTATACTTTTATAGGTGCATCGAAATTTTACGGGTGCCCCAATAATTATTATCTTAACATCGGCGCACTCTTAGTTAAGATCATCATTCTTTCTTTTAAACTAAATGCATTAAAAAATATTGCATAAATATTGCATACGACTGTAACTCTTTCTTATTATATTTTTTTATAATAACCACCATGGAAAGCACAGTTATAACACAATTTATTTTTTAAATGTTACCCAAGATTAAACTTAAACATTCTAAAACTAATCAAAACAGTAATAAAAGCAATGTACATGCGCTTTGACGTATCCGTTCATTCCATCAGCGAAAACAGGAATCAGCTTCATATCGAACAACATTATTATATCATTTTTTACCAATAAAAATAAATCAGAACCTTTAATGGTGCAGAATTAATAAGATTTTTTAACATAATATATGGCGCAGACGTTTGATATATTTTAGAATAAACTACAAAAAAAACCAATTATTATTGGCTTTATCTTCTTGAGTTCTACAATCTCGGAATAATTAGCTAATCCAAAAATATCCAGTTTCAATCAGTTTCATCTTTGTCTGGTCTCCGATGATATTGAAAAATATAATTTAAGTCCTTTTCAAATTATGGGCGCAGCTGTTATTCTTCTTAGCACAGCAGAAACTCGCTGACATATATCAAATTCACCTGGAAATACATTGTATTGTAATGCGCGTGGTGAACCTCTGTGATGTTTACCACACTTATTATGAGCCGACCACGGAGTGAGTGTACTCTGGGGTAACCTTTGCGATATTTACGTCCAGGGATTTATACTCTTCTGCCCTGTGGGCTATTACAGACATTTATTTATATATTTTATACCTTTTCCCAGCGGGTAACTATTTAATTGTTCTCCACTGTTATGTATATTGGAGGTCGAACCCTTAAGTTTATTTTAAACTCTAAACTGCGTGAGTTTATTATTCACCAATAATAATTATGCAAATTTAATAAATGCACATGTAACAGATTCACTTAAAACAAGTTATGTCAATCAACAGTTTCATCTGTTTATATATTTCACGAAACCGAACACTCGGTATAGTAATTTATAATTACGTGTATATTACGCGAACGGCTTCCCATAAAATTTACGTCTGAAGTGAACCAGTGACCGTGACAGTTATACTATACAAAAAATTTGCATGTGTTTAAATACTTCACTTCTGAAGAGGTGTATTTAAACAAAAACAATTACACCAAAACTTCAAATTTATTAACCATAGGCATAAGTATATGATAATACTAAAGTCACATATAACTAAAGGTATGGATATTATTAACAGTGTTTAACAAAGTTTACCTTTTAATCACACAATATGTCTTTCAGAGTTTATTTCTTTATAATTTATTTTATTTATAGATAATTTATTTGCTATCTTTGAGATGTGTTTTTTTGCATTTTTTCAGATATTTTGGTTTTTGGAATTTGCAAATATATGTATTTATTTACATACATTAAACAAGAAGTGTGTCTCAATGTGACCTCATTACATTTAAATAATGCATTCTTATTCATAGTAATAAATTAAACATATAAAACAGAAATTACTTGCTAATGCAAGTAAGAAATGTTTCATACAACTTTTTAAACTAGGTTTTGATAAGTAACATTAAGTAACATATCTTAATGACTATTTATAGACCTATACCTTAGGTTGCAGATGTTTTATTGCATTAAAAATAATAAAAAAAACACATCTTCCTGGTGTAGAAAAAAATAGGTTTATTTGAGGACTTTTATAATTGCCAATTATTTCTTCATAGCATAAAATTTTCTCAAAGGTCACATATTCAAACAGGCGTTACGGTAAAACTCCCCACTCGCCAGAAAGCAAAGAAATTGCAAAATGCGAAGAATGGGATAGGCTTTTAGAAAAACATACACTTCAAAATTCCCCAAGGGGGAGGGGGGTCTATTGGCAGCTCAATGTCTTATACATTTATGGCATGTTTTCCCATTTTCTCCGGTAACATATTTCAATGTAGCGTTACGGGCTTATGTCCCAATTTATGTCACTGTATTACATTTGTCCTGAATTCTCATTTATCTTACTATAGTTTACTTATAAGCACAAATTACTTGCTACTGAACGTAAGAAATGTTTCATACATCTTATTTTTACTAGGTTTTTATGTTAAGTAACATAACTTAATCACTATTTTAGACCAATACCTCAGGTTACAGATGTTGTTGTTTTTTTCCATTAGTAATGTAGAAAAGAGCTTCCTGGTGTAGAACAAATATGTTTATTTTAAAACTTTCAGAATGGTCAAATATTTCATTCTTACACAAACTTTTTTCAAAGGTAACATATTCAAACAGGCATTACGGAAAAACGCCCCACTCGCCAGAGTGCAAACAAATTGCAAAATGCGTAGAATGGTATAGGCTTTCAGAAAAACATACCCTTCAAAATTCCCCAAGGGGGGAGGGGGTCTATTGGCAGCTCAAGGTCTAATAATTTTTAAAAAGATAAATGGCGTTGATGGAAAAGATTTTCAAGACGGTATTAAGTAGTGGGTAGAAATTAATGTTTCTTAGTCGTGGAAATATATTAAACTGTCTTATTGCAACGGTGCAAGCAAGGAGAAATATATTTATAGCATATAACTATGGTCACGTGACTGCATCACATGACTATCAGTTATTCGACTGTTATGGACGTCATTTTCGTATCGTGCTATTAAGAACTAAACAGGTTTTTGCAGGAATCTAGAACTTTTCATTGTTAAACTTTATAATTTAAATGAAGTTGCATTATAGATTTGTGTTTAACATTACGGAAAAAAATGAAATTTTCATGCATCAAAATGACCCCAAGCTTAGAATCAGGAGGGGTCAAATGTGAAAAAAAACTAATTTGCCTTCATCAAAATGGAAGAATCTGCATCTATTGATAATGGAAATCCCCAAGGTGGGAAATCAAGTCAGACATGGTTAATTTGCAGGTTTATCTACACTGATTGTCATAAATTTGTCCTGTAACTGCAATAATTACCTAGCGAAAATAGGTTACATGTATTTTTAGAAATTAAAAAAATACCTGTTTCTCTATGTTTAAAGTGGTCGTATTGAAAAAAAACTAATAAATTTCAACAATTTTTGAGCAACAAAAATGATAGTTTTTCCAAAATTAAAGATTCTGCATTATTTGATTTCATATCTGGAAAATGTTAAATATAAATATATCTGGGCAGTATGGTCTTAAAGCTTGGCCATTTGTCTCTGACTCTGGGCCGTACAGTCTGCATGTCCTGGGATGTTTAATTCATTAATCTGGGCCGAATCACCTGGCCATATCGTCTGTGTACCATTCAGCCTTAGGAAGCTAATTTCAGCAATTCTTGCAAGTTCATTTTCAAATTTAAAAACAATTTATGACTTAGACGGGCGAATATAGTATCAAGCATCAATTCTTGAACCCGTCGAGGAGACAATAGTACCTGTATAGTCTCCTCGACCGGAGCCGGTCAAGGAGACAATTCTACCTGTATAGTATCCTCGACCGGCTTAAGACTTGTAAACCTGGACGGTGTAACTGCTGGTGTGAAACAGAACTTTGTTTTCAAAAGTGCTGGAAGTCGAAGTGTCTATCTTTACATCCTCACCAAATATAAACAATAATCAGATGTGTTTTCATGTAGCTGGTTTTATACAAATCATTAAATGCAAAATATGCCAAACTTTTTATTAGTAAAGTTGATTGCACATTTATGCATACAATGACTGCACACATGCAATTTTTGGGATACACTTTCATAACTCTTCCTGAACTTTTGGAAATTACACAGTGTCTGTAGTACAAAAAAATGTCGATGTCTGTGTTTATTTGTAATCCCTTCAGGATTTTACATACTATCTCCCATGTCAATTCCACTTCTGAAAAAAACACATTTTGCATCAGTTTCATGATTTTCACTATTTAAATCCGCACAAAACCTTAGCTAGACAGCCTAGAGCGCTCTATTTGTTCAAACAATATCTACTTCGAAAGTGTTCAGTATTTTAGGTAAACATAATCGAAGGGAGATCACTAGAGTTATGTGTGGTTTGGGCATAACCCCGTACGAGTTACGTAACAAAACGTAAAACTATCGACACGTTATATATTTTAAATAAAGCAAAAATAAAAATAACCCCCCAAAACTGAAATACTTCCAAATTTTAGAACCGTGTCTGCGTTCAGAATATGCGTTCAAAATATTGCCATTTGACGTCATTGTGATTGTCTTACACTTTGAAGGAATTGCAGGGCTATGTGTTGTCGCCGTGACGGTGCGGGTTCGCATCCAGCTAGAGGCACTATCATTTTACACATACGCAGTTAATTTAATCATTATATCGATAATATCAGTGTGCCTTTGTTTCCTTTATTGATTAAGTATTTGACTGTTTATTATTTAAAAGCAATCAATTTAAATGATCGTTAACAACTGATTTTCTATGATTGCTTTTGGAACTCTTTTTTGACGTCTACCGGAAGCTGTGCTTCGACTTTTTCATTTTAGCGCACCTGCTGAAAGGTCTGTGATTTCGGAATGCCATCTCTATAGCCAACGGTAAACCGCTGGCTAAAAAAACGAGTGAACACTGTTAACGACAGCTGACCTTCTTGTGATATTGTTAATAAGTAAGTTGTTAATATGCGATCGGCATTTATTCCTACTGAGAAAAACCCAGTTGCCCATGTAAGTGGCATGCAATCTTTCAGTTCCATTTATCCGTTGTTTGTTATCTTGGGGTACGGTGAAATCGATACCGGATGTTTACATTGAAAAAATTAATTAACTCGGTGACTAAATGATAAATTTAAGATTCATTTTGACATTGAATGACTAATATTCAGTATGAAAAAGGTGAAATATGCATATCAGGAATGGCCACATTCAGAAAAAAACAGCATCTCCACACAGTCGCGATGAAGAGGGAGAGAGAGAGCATGGTTAATAAAATGATAAGTTTCAAAAAAGACATCACAAACAATTAACACAAATTAGAACCTGAGGGGTTACCGCCTTGAAACGGTCAGTGGCAAATCAAATTGCCACTGGGGGTTTACAGGTTCTAGGGTGCACCAACCTCACATTTGCCCCAACAGGTTCTCAAATCAACACACAAGTACAAGTTGTCTTGGTAAAATAACTCCAACCCACATATCGGCTCAACAATGTTGCATGCAAAAGCACAAAAACATATAAAACATAAGAAGCTAATTGCATTGCAAAGCCAAAAGGGCGGGTACTCAATGATCTTACAGAGACCAGAGCTCCGGGAGTAAAATCAGCAAGAACACGATGACAGGAATAAAAGAAACAAATCGAGCTTCTAGGTTCTTTTAAGAAAAGACTTCCCCATAAACCTTCATAAACTCTTAAACCCCTGCCAACGTCGTGCAACCAAAGAGGTAAGCATAATGATCAACTGTAGAAGGGTTAATCACCAGGCATGCAGAGCGCTGGGATACTTTGTTTAATATACATAAAGAAATAAAGATTGGTTTGATGTGGAATGCGAAAGAGCTAGAACACATGATCTAAAGTGTTTTCATTGCTTAAATTCTGCCGAAAATAGACAAAAATTTTGCACATCTAAAAAGCTTTATAAAGATAGATGTAAAAGAAAAAGGAAAACTTACGAGCGCAAAAAAAACATGCAGAAATTGGAATATTGAAAGTCTAAAAGATTTCTGGAAATATTTTAAGAAGACTACAAAAACTTCAAACAATATAAGTCTTGAAGATTTTAAACATTATTTTGCAAATCTTGGAAGTGCAGATTTTCAAAATGCAAATATTAATGCAGTAATTTTTTGTCAAAACCATAATTTTGAAGAATGTGAAAATAAATTGTTGAGGGACATGAATATTTTATTGGACGAAGTTATTAAAGCTGCAAAATCTTTGAAAAGAAATAAAGCAACTGGCAGTGTTTTGATAATGAATGAATATTTATTTGATAGTATAGTATTGGTACACATTTGTGTGATATTTTTAACGCAATTCTTATTGTTTAGTATTGTTAACATACATATTTTTGACGGCTTCTGTAAAAGACTAAAGGTTTAACATGTTTGTTTTATTTGGAAGAAGTTTTGATTTATATTTGAATATTTCTTACTCAACAGCTTATTTGTAGCATCAAAAACATACTGCATTAAATTATAAACAAAAAGAAATCTTTTTCTATTAGTCTTATATTTTTTTACCAAGTTCTTACTGTGTTCTCTAAGGGACATTTTGGTTTCGCTTTTACGCAAAGGAGTGTGACGAACCTTGATCTACGCGGGTAAATCGACAGAACACTAGTCGGGTTGGGGAGTTTTCTCGTGTTTAAAGTAAAGGAGCTTAGTAGGTTAACAAGTTTTAGCTTTCCAAAAAGCTAGTCGGTCATTGGCAAATAAATTAAAAGAATAAGTAGGTATGTATTCGTTCATGTATTTACTTTTGGACCAATGTAAGTCAATGATATGGCCAGTTTTCTGTCGATCAAAGTCACACAGACTGTATCTGACAAACTATTTGTGAATTTAGATGATGTTTCAAGTTTCAAGTTTATTTCCATTTACATTTCTCTGTATGTACAAACATAAATAAGAGAACATATAAACATTGTACAATTCTGTTACTTTAAAGCATGCAAACAAAGTTGAACGGCTGATGTTTGATTTATTGAAACATGAAGAATACGTGTACGGGCTAAAGGCATCAATATAAATAATCATGTCTCTAGTAGACGTAATTTTTTTTCAGGACGTGTAGAAATAATTACGTTGTTTAAACACCAGCGAATCTGATGAATATGTTACATTAACGCGAATGCTCAAAGAGGTACCATAGAACTTTCCACAGTTGATACTTATTTGTACATTGAGAGAAAAGCCACGCTTATAAAATTCAGTATTCATTACCAACATTCATAAAATGTAGTTTTAGTTGGTTCAGCAGATCTCGTCAAACTTGAAGTTGACGAGCGTTAAAAGACAGTAAACAATAAATTAGGATGCTGATGCATTTATTACTTTCACTTAAGCTTTATGCTGCTATTATCTTTTGTTTTTGTTTGAACGATTTTCTGTAAAACTATTAAAGGAACTCAAGAAGCACTATTTGTATTTTAATTAATCTATCATCATAAAAATTGTCGTTATGCCACTGTTCTGAAAACAACTTTTTCTTTACTTTAAATGCTGGTTTTGCATTCCTTGCAGTATATTCAAGTAGATCACCCTTACATAGAAATGATAGTGCTTGTGTTGTCTACCTTACTGTACTTGTCAAAATAATGTTATCGTTTAGTATCCCAAGACCGAAATCAGATCCGTTATATTGCATGTGTATGGGGAAGCAGTCATTGGGGTCACGGGCATCCCCGGAAATTTTTTACAAGTAAAACTCAATTTGGATTTCAACTGCGACGAGTCCAACCGTTCACTATAGACCCCAAGAAGAGAACGCATATATATATGCGGTTTTGAGAGGGAATATGGGAATCAAAATAAATCAATTCGTATTTCGTTAATAATGCATATATTCAAGGGCAAGTTTTGAACTTTATGGCGGCGAAAGTTTTGTAACATAAATTAAATGGTTAAAGTTTAAATGATAAAAATACAGAAGCACGTATAGAATGGTTACCAAGTTTCTATTTCAAAACAATCGTTTAAGTTTTGTTTTCTTAAAATAGATTAAAAGGTCACTTTGAAAACCACCGAAGACGAAAAATGTGAAAATATTACAGGCTCGGTTTCATTGAGCCTGTTAAAGACTTTTAAGCATATCAAAAACATAAAATACCGCATCGTAATTAGAGCTCCAACTTGGATATCAAAAGGACAGGGAAATAGGTAGATCTAAAAAAACATGGCAGTTTTTGTGCAACAAGCTCAAAACGAGGCACATTTATGCAAATCTTTGAGAAAGAGCATAATACATGTATATAAATGTCCCTCTAAATGGGTAATTGCGAATAAAAGATAAAATGTAATGTTCATAACTAATGAAGACATGGGTAGTCATCAAACCAACTAGGTTTAAACTCTCGCATCTCAGGTTATTTCAATAGTGCGCTCGTGAAATGCAAAAGTGTGTAATTATGGATTGAAATTATATTTCAACAAACTTGGCTAACTAAGTACTTGTAACTGAGGTAACGTGTCGCCATTTATCCTATAAATTGATACCAGACAAGTTCAATAAACAAAATCATTATTGATGCTTCCACGCTGAATGTGTAATTATAACCTCATGTGGCCATCCTAGTCGTTTATCTCTCTCGTCCGCAGCTTATTGGTCGTATTGATGACTGTCTTTTAGCGTAGCGCCGCCCAATTGACTACACTTATGATATTAGATAAAAATATTGCCCATGCTGATCTCCTATGTTAACTTTAAACAATGGCCATGTCACATTCGCTAAACCTCCGGTATCTTCTGATAACATTCATCAAATTTGCACTGGAAATCACAAACAAATGGCAAAATCGCTGATCCCCCCCTTTTTTTACTTTAAACAATGATCACCTCACTTCGCTAAACTTCCGTTAAATTCAGAGAACATTCGCAACATTTGCACTGGAAAGCGCAAAAAGCAAAATATCTCTTTAAAAGACAATATTTTGACAATTAAGCAAGTTCTGAGCATTCGTTTCCTCCTAAATGCTTGTTTAAAACATCTCCTCGTTTACTATAAGCCTCTACTGTTTCACGACCGTATGTTTGGTGATTTATACCACAAGAAAGAAATTTTTAAAATTAACACATGGGTAGAAGTGTTCATCAATTTTCAAAGTCAATGCATGGACATGAGTTTTTTTGAAACCCGCATAATGTCATCTAACATGGCATACACTGAAATTGACATCATTAAAACTAACAAACAAAAACAGCAAAATGTGCGAGAACCACCAATATTACATGTTTAAGTTCAGCACTCTAACGAAATTTTTGAAGATCAGAATAGTAAATTTAATAATTTGAGTCCCTGTCAGGCTGCTCATCCCCCCACCCTAGGATAGTGACGAAATTTTGTTGTTGAACTCTAGATTTTGGTTGAAAGTGTATGCTAATGACCGACTAGCTTTTTGTAAACTTTTGTTTACAAACAGCCTTTCCCGCAAAAGTCGAAGCGTGCTCGATTGGAAATTCCGACATTTAGAACAGGGAGAACTCCAATCGAGTGCTTCGGAACTGTGTTCTGGCAGCGTTCTACCCATTCCATCGAAATAGGTTGTGTGAATCGGTCAGTGTTTTATACTGCACCAAACTGAAATATTTTTAGATACTGTTTTTTTGCCATAAAATAAGATATTGGTTACATTTTAATACTATGCCAAGAATTTCACCAACATAAATACCAGAAATAGTGTTATTTTTCTGTAAATTATAAATATTGCTTTTTGTTGACTGATCTAAAAACTAGGAAAACTTAGTTGAACTTTGAAGTATGGCTTATTAAGACCATTAGGAGTTCTTTAGACTTCAAAAGATATAATAAACATGCAATTATGCAACACTTTTTATAAAAACCTATCATGATTCTGTTCCGACATCCAATATCACTCGTTTGGCAGATTCTTAGACTCTTTCTCCGTCGTTATCAGAAAATAAACGACTGTTGTAAACCAAAAAAACTAGAGGCCTCTGATTGGCTTCTGGATTACGTCAAGCCTGTTCTCTGTATCTATTTAAAAAAACTTTCTCGAGCTTCTTATCAACTAAGCCTATTGCTCATTATAATAATTCAACATAACACTTGATTAAAGAGTAAATATAAACCATTTGTAAAAAAGAAAAGAAGAGGTACAGCTTATACTGTATTAAACCAGCATCTAGAAGGTGTAAACGTCGCCCTGAACGACAGGATATGGCAAACAGTGTGCAGTATTTGTGCAACTCGAATGGTTAACATTTAAACCCCCGACGCACTACGCCAGCAGTGGTTACAAGCGTGGTAACAATACAGATACAGATCTCATCATAATATGCATTCCTAACATATGAATGGCAATAAATCAGTGACCGACAGTGGCATCAAATTGCTATCAGCAACTCTGCTGTGATAACGGTAAACATACATCTTGTAACATGACTCCGAGTTCGTTGTATTTTTAAATCTAACACCAACTGGTGTTGTTAATCTCCAGCAGCAGTATCTACTTTACTTGCAAGCTTGGGGAATACCGCCTATTTTAAACCTCGAGGAAAGATAACTGAAGCTCGCTAAGGATTCTCTGGCGAAAGTACAGACATGCGCAGTGAAACAGTCAAGCAGATTCTGTGGAAGAGTCGGAATTTGATTCTGGCACAGTTCCGACAGCCCAATCGAGCACGCCCGGATATTCATTAGTCTCTAAGAAAAACATAAACGATGTCTTGCTTTTGACCAACAAAATCAATATAACGGATTGAATCTATTTCATATATGGGATCATCCTGAACAGTTGTTTCAATCAAATAACGTAACAGTTCAATTTATACACAAATAATATTTTGCTATGAAGGTTTTCATCACGTGACTTTCTAAAAAAAGACGCATAACATTTTTTCTACACCCTGTAGAAAATACAACACACGTATGTTTATATAATTTAACATGTCGTTATATATCGGCTCAATTTCTGATTTGATAGTACAACAACATCCAGATATTGTTTCATCAACATTTAGAAGACTTTTCTTGCAAATAGGGGGAACGGAATAGCATTCCCAAGCTCTAGACGGGCGGCTTTGTCTAAAGTGACCACGTCCGGTGCCGCTGTTAACCGGTGTTACCCTTCAAAGTTCAAGTTTGGTCCATTATAATATGTCGGTCATCAGGATGACCGACAATAATTTATGCCCATGTTACTGAAGGTTATGTCCCTCTGACTTGGGGTGTGTTAAACATAAAGACAAATCTCAGCTGTTCCCAATTGGCTAAAATGGTCGCCATTTCAGCCATTCAGATGCTTGAGATTTGTGTAATATAATAAGCAACTACAGCGATATCAAATCGTACTCGATGAACCTGTCAGAGGGTCAGTGTGTCAAGCTTGAACTTTAACCTCAGAGACATTATCGTTAACTTTGTTTATAACGGTAGCTATGTAAACAGTATAGGTTCTACATATACACTGGACGAGCAAGGCTCTCCAGTGCTGTATTCTTAGTGCTCCAGTGCGGCAGTCTTAGTAGCTCGTCCGAGCGACCTACGACGAGGGCTCATAGGCCGACATTCACACTTAACTTTTGTTAATGTTGTTCTTGCGGTAGCATAACGCTACAATTTGAGACTGGTTTCCATGCTCAGTTTTATAACCTTCAACCCTGACTGAGCATGCTTGATGTTACTAGGTGTAGTACAGAAAAAAGTTCACTTTGTGACATGGAGTCTCTAGAATTCCTATCCAATTGGGGATGGTTTAGGTAAATTATTCGCCTACATGGTGTGCAATCGCAAGTAACATACTCACACTCACAAAATTCACGAAGAAGTTCAGTTTCAAGTTTTTCAACTTTATTCTTTCTATTTTATCTCGGTATGTTAATACATAAACATGAGACAAGTGGTTCATTGTACTTTTCTTCAATGACAAAATTTAATGCTGTCAGATACCTGAAAACACTAGTTAGAATTCAAACTCGCAAGTCTTATCCCTCGCAATTGAAGGGTATGACACAACCTTTTTTCCACGAAACCAGGAAACTTGAAGCTTTAATACCTGAAAGTTTGAAAGCTAACCTAATATATTCCCGTTAGACGCCAGTTAGGAACCAACCGAATTTCATCCCTGAAGGTTAAAATGCTCAGAACAATGTCATTTTACTATGAACAATAATTATTACGAACTAAGAAGGGTTTACCGTTGACCTACATACTGTGAACTGTTGTAAAGGAATCTTTAGGCTTCCGAAGCCTGCAGCAGAATGCTGGCAACATAGAACAGCATTGTTTCGCTAGGTATCAGGGAGCGACAAAGCTGGTTTTCCCCTGAAATTTGGAGAGCCTTCGAAACTCTCGGCGTGATATAACCAGTCTTAATTTTACCATCAATACTTTGCATGCCCTAGTTTTAACTTTTTGTTATATTGTCAGTCAACATAAATTTATCACTCATTAACATTACTTTTTCCTGGTTGCTTTCAATCAATTAAAGTTAAAATATTTAAACAATCTATGTGTGTTCTAACAAAACTCGAACACATATCGACGAGCTGACACAAACGAAAATCAATGCGCTGAAAGCAATGTAGTTGCTCAGTAGCCTACTAAAAACTAATTTTTAGAACGAAATGTCAGAATCACAAACTTTCTCAAGACAATTTCTATTAAACATAGACATATTAACAGACATTAATCAACGACAATAAAAGCTAAATGTATCAATAATATTATCTTGTGATTCTATTTAAGATAATAAAAAACCAGATAATTTAAAAACAAAGAAACAGATATATGTAGAATCAACTGGAGTGTCAATCACATTGTCAGTTAATCGTTAAAAAGTCTAACAGCAAATGTTGGCATGCTTGGTTATATTTTTATATTGTTAATCCTTTAATTGTTAATCATTTAATATCTTATTTATTGATGTTGAATTCTGTTTCATCAGTTCGGACTGACTTCACACCTACAGTTCCTGTCCACGTTATACTCAACATTTTCGAGTTTGTAGATAGATTAATGTAACGTAACCAATAGTAGTAAAAATCCGTTCTTGCATCTTTCAACTTTCAACTTTTAATTCATGCGCTACTAAGGTTCATACAAAGAACAGCAATAGCATTTACAAATAGATAAATATGCAGTTATGGTCATGCGAACGTGCATCATGCAGCTTCCATTATCCTTGATTTGTGAAAGAGAGTGTTTGCATGCCGCAAGATTCGATGCGCCGCTAGAATTATTATTATTATTATTATTATTATTATTATTATTATACTTGGGATTGGAAAGACCTAGGCAGACTGCATTATCCAAGATTTGTGAGAGAGATTGTTTGCTTGACGCAAGATTCCACACGCCGCTTCTATTTTTTTTATCGAATTATTATTATTATTTTCTAATTTTTTTTTGAATTATTATTATTATTATTATTATATAAGTCAAATTTTTTATTGAATTTTTATTATTTTTATTATTATTATTATTATTATTATTATTATTATTATTATTATTATTATTATTATATTAGTCAAGTGTGTGGATAGATTACAGTAAAGTAACCTAGACGAGTAGTTACATGAGTACTCGTTAGTCGATATTACGAATATTTTCGAAGAAATCAAAAACATTTCGATATTGTAAACACACCAAATGGATAAATTAGAAAAAAATCAACTTGTTCTAAGAGGCAATCCTTTTCGAACAAATTGTGAGGTTGAACAGATAAGATCTGAGAAGCACAACTTGTTTTCGAAATTAGAAAAACACAATATTACTGTGCAGCAAAGACATAGAACTTATGTGGCACGGCTGTTTATATTTAAGTTTGTAATTTGCGCATCTTAAACATATATGTATTTTAGTTTGAGTTTAAAAGTGCGGTATGATTTAATTTCGCGCTGATTATGTTTTCTTGAATTACGCGATACGGTAATAACCCAAATTTAAACCCCAGCGAAATATAAATTTGTAACAGTGTGTCTTTATACTAGATTAATATTAATGCGCGAAGTAATTTCCGCGCGAAAATGCCAGCAAAATTAAATGATATCACAATAAGTTCCGTTCTTTTCTAGAACGACTTGGAAAGACTAAGGCAGACTGCATTACCCAAGTTTTGTGAAAGAGATTGTTGCATTAGTCAAGATTTGTGAGAGAGATTGTCACAAGATTCCACACGCCGCTTCTAAATTTTTTATTGAATTATTATTATTATTATTATTATTATTATTATTATTATTATTATTATTATTTAATTATGTGGATGAAATAAAGTAACGTTACGAAGACAAACAATAAACATCTGTTCTTGCGAACGTTTTTAGCATATTGGATTTTTACCACCACTGACAAAAAGTTTGTCATTGCCCGATATCTCAGGTTTTGTTGTTTCGTTAATATACATACTTAGATGGAGGCTGTGGCTTTTCCTTAAACTCATTTACATATTTTTTAAATAAATAAATAAGTGCCTTATTCTTGTTGTCTGGTCCATTTTACTTTATATACTCTCATAAATCACAGTTTACTTGACCAAAATGGTCATTTTAATCCACGTGATGATATCAATCGCCGGCTTGATGACCTCAAACAAACGCACGAGCAACGGACCTCAAAACATTCTAGGATATAGACACGAGTAACCGTACTTCTTGATCAACACAAAGTTGTTCTTTTAAAGCTCTTCAAAGAAATCAATAAATATTTTGATATTGTAAACAAAAAAAAACCCGGATTAATTAGAAATAAAACAACTTGTTTCTAGGCAATTTGTTTCAAACACATCGTGAGTAAGAATAGCGAAGATCTAAGGATCACAACTCGTTTCGAAATTCTTGCGAACGTTTGGTACGTGTGTCCAAAATGGTTATTTTACATCATGAGATGTCAATCACCGACTACGATGACCATAAGACAAAAGAAAGAGCAACGCACCTCGAAACGTTCCAGGATAGAGACCTGAATAAACGTACTTCTTGATCAACACAATGTTGGTCTTTCAAAGCTGTTAAACGATATCAATAAACATCCATCTCGGTATTATAAACACAGGAAAACGGGTACATGGGATATATTAGAAATAAAACAAGAGCCTGTCGGAAACGACTGCACGCTCGGCTATTCGAAAAGTCGAAAATTAAAGCACCTATATAAAATAAGCTCTTTTTAAATAGGGCATTATTTCAACTAGGGATTGACTCAGAAATTCAATCTGATCCGTCTTCACCAATACCAACAAAAAGATTGATTGGTGTGAGTTTTGAAGAAAAGAATGAAAAAGTTTTAATGTTGTTTTTAGGAGGGTAGGTACCTGAATCCACACCACACAACCAATTGAAAACAGAACTTTGTTGGTCTATGAAATTTAAAACAAAATGGTGGGGGTTCCCCACCCAGACAAACCTGACACCCTGTACTATTTCACACCCCAACATAACACACCTTCAACCACTCAACATTTTTTGTAAAGTGTAATTTGATTTTTATCTTTTAAATAAATAAATAAATAAATAAATAAATAAATAAATAAATAAAGT